>JAEBUT010000028.1:458727-570983 GCA_020011035.1 Amanita subjunquillea
GTTTGTACAAACTGCTGCTAAAGGTAAAACTTTACAGATACTAGGCATAGGTGCCATTATGATCAAAATAATTGTCAATGGAAAGACAGATATTAAATTGATCAGGCCAGTCTTCTACATACCTGACATGGATACAAGATTACTCTCCATGGGAACATTCCTAAATCAATAATTGTGGTCATATTATATTTTGATGATGTATTATTCATGGGAAACAATGAAAAGCTCTTACTACACAAGAAGTACAAGTTCATAAAAATGTGGGAATGTAGAGACTTGGGAAAAGTCTCTGAATATCTAGGGATGAAAATAGAATAAATTGATTATTGACAATCAATCAAATTGAATATGCTAAAAAGGTTGTTAGATGTTTTGGTCAAGAAAATGCCAAACCAGCCAAAACACCTTTACCAGCAGGATATGTTCCAGAACCAAATACTGGAATATGTACTCCTGAACAAAGGAGTTATTATCAATCCATAATTGTATCATTATTATATCTGACTCTTGGAACCCAACCAGACATTGCCTTTGCAGTCATTATGATCAATTCATGGTCAATCCTTCTGAGGATCATGTTCAGAAGGTGCTATACATAATTAACTTGAACCTTAATGACAAAATACTGTATCATGGCAAAGGCCATGAAGGCTCCATTGCTTATTGTGATGCAGACTGGGCAGCTGGCAGGATTAATTGAAAATCTGTCACTGGTTACATTAGAAAGCTAGCTGGAGCACCAGTTTCTAGGAAACAAAAGACTGTAGCTCTGTCTTCTACTGAGGCAGAATATATGAGTCTATCAGATACATCTAGACAGATCATCTGGATAGAATCTCTGTTAAATGAGATTCACATTCCAATCAAAATGATCCAGCTTGGAGTAGATAATCAAGGTGCTATATTTCTAGCTTCTAATCCTGCTCAAG
Source organism: Amanita subjunquillea (assembly GCA_020011035.1). Lineage (NCBI taxonomy): Eukaryota > Fungi > Basidiomycota > Agaricomycetes > Agaricales > Amanitaceae > Amanita > Amanita subjunquillea. Next base: position 459,657 of record JAEBUT010000028.1, read on the forward strand.
AGCATAGATTGAAATCCACTATCACTATGTATGAGAGTGCATAGAGAATGGAAAAGTGGAATTGGTGTATATTCCCACAGATCAGCAGCTTGCTGATATCTTAACTAAAATTTTGTCCTTTGACAAATTCTCAAAGTTAAGATTAAAAATTGGTTTAGTGATTTCTTAGTATGGTGTGTTGAAATACTAATGTGCAAGGCTTAATAGGCTTTCGACACACTGCAAGAATTCAAGTTCCCACAGTAGCATACCTTTGCATTATTATTGAAATACTTGCATAATCCCTAAAATAATCATTCAATTGATGTTTATACATGTTGACATAATTATAGAGTTCAGCATGTATGTACTTGTGTATAAAATTATAGACTTTGGACCAGAGTAATACAATAATAGCTGAAACTCATCTCAGCTGTCATCCTTGACAGATTGCTGTTGCCTCTATGGCATGCTGCACATTACTATATTAGGTAGATTGTAGTTACATGTGATTCCTGTAACTGTATATTGTTACAGTTTCTTCTTTGTTTCATCTTCCTGTTTCAGCAGAGCATTTCATATTCATCATTAATCATCAACTGTGCATTATACAGCCTGGACGCTATCTCCTTTCATAGCTACCTTCACATTTCCTTTCTCAGGTAGTCATTGTTTTGTTCCCTTTATGGATTCCTTGCTCTCTAACTTGTATATAAACACCTGTACTGTAGAGTAACCTCAGTTCCAACTAAGACAAGTTTTGCTCTCAACCTTGCTTGATCTTGATGCTCTCTTTCTTTGTTGCTCATTAGACCTTTGTCATCATTTGACTTAGCACCTAGACTCTTTGTCCAGTGGCTGGGAGCAGACCAAGACTCTGCTTGTTGCTGTTGACTTAGAACGAACCACGATGAGGGCATCATCCATAACATATATAAGGAGGGCCATTTGCCCTACTTGAATAACAACTCCTGTTCTCACATTTGTTGAGCCCCAGCTCCAAACAGCCCCAAACAGTACTCTGTAAGTGTCTCTCACTTACTAAGCCTTGGTCCCACATTGCCATTATCTTTTTAATCAGAGATGATCTCAAGTCTTAGGGACTCAAGATGGAATACACACCCTTTATATACTACTCTGCTATACCCTTGACCCTACTTCCCATGCTCAAGCCATAAGGTGTGCACAGACCTCTTCACAACCCTATACCCTGGTGTACCCTGTGCCCTAAGGTCTAGACCAATCCATGTGACTGTGGCAACAGTGTGACAATCATTGGGCAGTATTTGTGTGGTTTGGAAAGCATTGCCCTTGTGGATAAATGAAGAAAAAGAGTAGGAAATCATCCATTTGTAACATTACCCCACTGTTAAGGCTTCTAGTCCCTAGAAGCATACACTTGTCATCAATCTCAAGACCATTGGGCCCATTTCTGTTCCACTCATTCTAGGTAATCTCTCTTGAATTTACTGTCTTCCCAACCAAATAGCTTCCATGGTGTCCAAGGTTCAGTAAGATTGTGGTACCATTGAAAGTTTAGGTCTACATTTCATAGTAGTCAAGGGGCAGATGGATTTTCTCAATGGAACTGTTTGATGAGGGTTGTGGCATTTTCAACATTGATTGCAGGCTCCCAGGAGGATTCTTCCACTGGGTAGTTTTTCCACTTGACTAGGTACATATTTGTTACAACCTATGTGAACATTTTCATTTTCCTTACATCAGCACCTTCCTTTATTGAACACCTATGCATTGCCACCACTTTTCTATGATTATGCAATGTCACCACTCACATAAGCATGACCCTTTTCATCTATGACATATGCTTACCTTTGTTTCATTTCTATGATGTCACTATGATAAGATCCTCTAGCACATTCTTACCTTTTACAAACAGTAGGTTTAGGTACAAATACTAGAGTTTGTCCCTTAAGTTTGACTTAGTTTGTAATACACAAGTTAACATCTCTGGGAACTACAAGTTCTGGTGAGATTGTCAAAGTTGTTGTTCAAGTGCTCTCATCTGCCTCACTCATCTCAAGCCTGAGTCTCATTCATTGGACTTAGCACTGTCTACTCAATCATGTTTCACCAGACTCTACTTTGTTATTGTCTCGGACAATCCTCATGGCATTATGTCATTGATTATGACATGTCATCATAACAATTTGAGTCAAACTTACCAAGACAGCTTGAGTACCAGCTTGTTAGCACACAACCATCAAACTTCCCAGACCAGTTGGTAACCAGACCCTATTCAAGATTTCAGGAGTATTCACCTGAGGAGCTCCACCACCCAACAAAGCTACTAGAGGGATCAGAGGACAGTACTTCCTTGATGGACTTCAGATCTACAAGGGTACCTGCAATCAGATCTAGAAATACAGATCAGACAATTCCTTTGTTGCACCCAGGACTTTCTGGACACCACAGAAAGAGAGCCACCCACCCAATGGATCTCATAAATTCCAGAAACTCTACTATCTCGAAGGAGTAGAAGTCACATTTAATAAATCCAGATCACATTGGACCTATTATTCTGAAAGACAGGGTCCAATTACCAACCAGTCTGGGAAGTTCAATGGTTGTGTGCTAACAAGCTGGTGTCTTGGTAAGTTCAACTTAAATTGTTCTGATGATGAGTTGTCATCCAATCTAATCAATGATGTAATGCCACAAGGATTGTCTGAGACAATAACAAGATAGAGTCTGGCTAAATGTGATTGAGTAGACAGCACTAAGTCCAACAAATGAGACTCAGGCTTGAGACAAGTGAGGCAGATGAGAGCACTTGAACAATGACCCTGACAATCCCACCAGAACTTGTAGTTCCCAGAGATGTTAACTTGTGTATTACAAGCTAAGTCAAACCTAAGGTTCAACCTGTTGAGGTCGATGTCCTTGATGTAGTTTGTTCAGGCAGAGTCTTGGTCTGCTCCCAGCCTACTTGTTAAGGTCAATGTCCTTGACATGGTTCATTCTAAGTCAACAGTGACAAGCAGAGTCTTGGTCCACTCCCAGCCTACTGGACAAAGAGTTCTGATGCTGAGTCTGATGATGACAAAGGTTGAGAAGAGGGTGAGCAAGATGAAGAAGGAGAGAGAGTGCTCAAGGTTGTTCAGTGGAATGAGGACAAGATTTGATTAAGTTGGAACTAAGGATATTTGATGATACATGAGAGTTTATATACTGTCAAAGAACAATGAAGTTGAAAAAGGAAACAAGGCTGTAACAACCTAAGAAAGGAAAAAAGAAAAGATGGAGACTGTAACACTACTGGACAAAGAGTTCTGAATATACTGCCAGAGAACAATGAAGACAAAAAAGGAAAAGAGGCTGTAACAACCTAAGAAAGGAAATGTGAAGGTAGTTATGAAAGGAGATGCTGTCCATGCGCAGTAGGTATGAGTGATAAGATAACTAGAAAAGGAAAGACAAAAACTGTAACACAACCTAAGACAAACTCTAGTATTTATACCTAAACCTACTGTCTGTAAAAGGTAAGGAATGTGCTATAGAACGATATCATAGCAATGTCATAGAAATGAAACAAAGGTAAACATATGTCATAGATGAAAAGGGTCACACTTATGTGAGCAGTGACATTACATAATCATAAGAAAATGGTGGCAATGCATAGGTGTTCAATAAAGGAAGGTGCTGATGTAAGGAAAATGAAAATGTTCACATAGGTTGTAACATTTTGTTGGTGGATGTGTGGTGCACTTTGTTCCCTAGCAATTTCTTTTGAATTTAAGTAATTGCTAAATTTGTGTGACTTGAATTCCCCCCCTCAATCCAATCCAAAATGTTTAACCTTGGAATCATGTTGATTCTCCATATGAACCAGTAGCATTAAGATATGAATCTATGGGTAATTCTTGCAAGTCTGCATGGATTAATTCAAGTGGCTTAGAAGCATGCTTGAAGGACCCAGGGAAAGATTTATTGTGCATTTTTCCTTGTACACATCCTGGACATATTTTTTCTGATGAGGGTATTTGTAGTTTCTCATCAAAACCTTTAGTGTTGTCAAATGTGTGTTTAATCACATTTTTTGATGGATGACCCATTCTTTGGTGCCAAATATCATAATCCACTTTGTGAACTGAAATTACAGCTATCTGGATGCTTGGATATATAATCTGAGCTAAAACCCAGAAAATGGGATCCCATTGGTGTTTAGGATATGCCATTAAAACTGGTGGTCCAGATGCAAGTAAAAATATAGCAGATTGCTTGTCCAATTGTTCTCTTATACCCTGCAGCTTTAATTGGCCAGACAATATAAGTCTTTGGCTAGCTGTGGGAAAGTAGTAAACTTTTTCAAGTTTTATGACATGTTTATGCTTGTGGATGGTTTCTACCTCTAGAAACACAATCCCTTCTCCTAAAAGAACAACATGCTTTATTATCAGCAGTTATTTGAGGAATTTTAAAAGGTTTATAATCAGTAAAGTCTTTAAGATTTGATGTGACATGCATAGATGCACCAGAATCTAGCATCCAAAAAGATACTCCAGATGATTCTACCTTTTTACAGTTCTCACAGGAACAGGTTTGAATCTTACTCATATCAGGAATAAAGGTAAGGGGAGCAACATATTGATTGCTATCTACAGAATTACCTTTAGGTTGCCTCATAATCAGGCATTCCTGAATAGTCCTCACTGAATTATGATCAGTAATGGGCTTTTGAGTAAAAGAAGAGACATACTGATGTACATATTCCCCTTGATTAAAGTCAAAAAACTGATCACTTCCTAATGAAACTTGATCAGATTCTTGATCAACTTTTATGTCTTCTGAGTCACTTTCATTTCAACTTCATCTGAAAGTGAATATCCTTGATCTACAAAATGTTGTAGATTTGATTCTGTAAGGGGACCAACCCTAGATAGTGGAGAAGGTCCAGAATCTATTCTTTCAGCAAGGTGAGCAAATTTAGGAATTTTTGCTTTGCTTAAGCCACTGGAACCAGTACCAGCCTTTTCCTTTTCTTGCTGGTCTGCAAGATATGCATGCTTTTTATTTTTATTTTCTCAATTAGCAGCATTCCTGGCCTTCTTGTCACCCCCAAATTTCTTATGTTTTGGGACATTTGGCTGTTCCTGGGGCTCAGAATTATTGTTCTATTTTTATAATTCTGGCTCCTATTACCAGAATTTTGTTGATTCCAATTGGGCATCTTTGGAATTTGATGTTGTGAACACCCACCCCCCCCCCTGAAGATGCTTGTCATCTTTGATATTCATTCACCAACTTAGGGAGAACATCATCAATTGACAGCTTGCTAGGCTTGGTGTTCATGAGAGTAACCCAAAGCTACTGTGTCCCAGCCATTAGGTAGTCCACAAATGTGGAGCATCACCATCATGCTTTCTGGTAAAGAGATGCCATTGACAGCAGAGAATGTGGTATAATTTCATTGGAATGAAGCCACACTTCTCCTATTATGCACTGAGTCCAGATGACAGTCAGTTGCTTCTTTATTTATATTCACCTGATTTATTTAAGAAACAGTGCTTTCATGAAAAAGAAGATATCTCATCTGCTGCCACCATATGTGACTCTTGGCTTTGACCAGCACACAATTGCTAGCAGGCCAAAGACTGTGACCATGGGCAAATTGCAGTCCATTAAGCATCTTTGTAAATATGGACAGCCATTGTAGGTGTTCTCATAGGTTGAGTGCAGTTGCTCACATTTGAATCAGATGGAGTGCATTCATGACTGAAAGTGATGACCCCAAGATAATTGAACGAGATAGTTACACGATGATTGAATTAGCCAGAATCAAGCTTAGGAATGCCAAAGAGTTCTTCCCATATGAGAGGTATCATGTGTTTGCTATATTTTCACAGCAGCTCTGTCTATCAGTGCTCTCAAGCCCTGAAGCTATTGAATTCGCAGATTGTAGTGTCTCAAGTCACATGAGACTTCTGACAGAATTTTCTAGTAATGGCCCCTTCTTCCACACATATTCACCATTGGAACTGATGCTCACCCTTCATCAGGAAAAACTGAATCTGTGAATTGAACAAAATTTTAGTCAAACTCAGCTAAATAATGTGTAACTACATTAATGTTATGTAACCAATCTAAATTCCATTTAAACCTTCCTCATTGCATGCAATCAAATATAATTTTGTGAAACATAACGAAAGTGTATACAGTGACTATTTGATCAGACAACACTGACCAAAAAGGAAAGGACAGCTTAAGCTGTGTAACATACCAATCCCATTGGAGCTACAACTTGAGCACTCAGATGCAAAAGGACACAGGGTAAGACATGCAAACATTCACAATAGTGTTGCACTGGCTCGGCGAGACAGACTGGACAGTCGTAATTATCATCTGGTACAACTACATCTATATAATTACATGTACAGGTACTCTAAGATAGGAAGAGAGTTGGAGTCTTGAGGAGGATGGCTGCAATTAATGAGAGGTGTAATGCCCCAACGGGGAGATCATGGTGGTGCCAAGTCAAGGCTGTTGCACAGTGCGATCTGGATGTCAGCCCTGGCTGAACAGAAGATGGGTGTAGGGATCAGTGAAAATGTTGACCAAAAATGATTGAGATTCTTCAAGAACAGTTGCACTAGTCCATTCACACGGTATCGCATTGCCAATCAGTGGGAAGAGATGGATGCTTTGTGTGATGTTGCCAACAGGAATAATGCTCACAACATGAGCCTGGCTGTTTGGTTGAAGTGCTTGTGATACCTTATATAGCTGACTGTTTTGTTCTGGTTGAGATCGAAATGGGGTAAACCACTCAACATATGCCAAGTGCTCCGGAGGTTGATTACCCGAAGGAAATAGGTGGTTTAGTGCCAGGCTATTGAGGCTGAATACCACGCGCACTTGGGCAACACGATGCGCTATGAGATTTATCAGCCACACCACAAAGTGAGAAATGTATTGAGATCTTACCCTTGACCCCCATATCACCCTCCCTTCCACAGTGAACAAGTACCGTGCCAAACCGGCCGGGCACAGTTTTTGGTCACCCATAGCGCCGAGTAATGTGGTGCTGAGGCTGAACATGTATGGCGTCAACTATGGAAGGTGGGTCTACATCAGCATCCTGGAATTTTATGTGATGATATGTGGAGACCGAGATGAAAGGCAGGTGGAAGCCTCGTACTTCACGGTTGAGGTAAGCTTGCCAAATCCCTGGGATTTGCCATTGAATTATGAACCACGCAAAAGCCTTGCAGAAGCTAGAGGCACTGTAATCGGTTTCAAGCTTTTCGATATTAACTGACTGAATAGTGGGACTCCGGGTCATTTTGATACATAGGTTTTGTTTTTGTTTGGGGATGGTTTGTTGTGGCAACATGAAGCACTGGTTGTCGCCGTGTACCTGCCAATGAATATATTTGGCATGCTGATCCAATTTCTCGCACTGATCCATCCACGCTGTCATTTGTGGAAGCTCGTCTTTAGTATTTGATGCACAGTAGCCTTCTTTTGCAAAATCTATGTGCAGGTGCTCCATTTGTTGAGTATTATAGTTATCCACAGACCCAAATAATTTGATCGATGAGGCGTAGTGCTGACAAGCATGGATTTTAGGTATCTTGAAGTGTTCACGGATTCCCATGTCTACAAAGATGGACTTATTGTCATGGAATGATTGTAGTGCCTGATCTAGCAATTGGAGTGTTTTGCTAGATTGCAATGGGAGACGCGCAAGGTACAAAAAGTCGAGGAAAGCATGGACGGCCCTAATCATTCTTGAGGGCTCAAAGTCACTTGAGGCATGCACCAATAATCATGCCGAGAAGGATGCGACTTATGAGATTGCACTCCTTTCCTGTCACTCAAGACAAGCCTGTGATACTGCTGGAAAAGACACGGACATGGTAACTGGGTATAAGCCGTTGGCATCAAGCATCAAGCTCCCTGGCCCCATATGCCTTAACTAGCCATGAAATAAGATGCTTGAGGATCCCTTGGTGGAGTTGATGAAGTATGTCCGGGGTGATTGATTGGAATATGTTGAAGTATGGTAGCAACTCCCAGAATGGATGAAAAATTGGCTTGATCTGTGCTTTTTGGCATGCCTCTCGATATGTTTGAGGATTGGCATCAACGAAGCGAAGTGCAGCATGAATCGCTTGATGATCACACAACTGGCAGGGTGTATCCAAACTACCAAGATCATTGGCTGAAATATCGCATTTCGGGCATTCTCCGCTCTTTGTACAGGTGACAAGGACTTGTTCAGGGTAGTCGCCAATGTAACCAGCAAGTATTGGATGAATGCGTCGTATGACTCCATGGCTGTCTTTCATGAGAATCCCTTCCACTGCTGCTTTTCTAGTGGGTTCAAGGATATGGCGAAGGCAAAAATGAAATAAATCAATAGTCATTTGACATCGCATTGCACCATTTGTGACATGCTTCAACTTGGATGACAGAAGGTAAGCAAGGAGCATCCATGGTGTGACAGTTTCCACCTTATGTCCTTGGGTATATTCCCAATGGTGAGATACAGTGGGTACACCGACTTGTTTCCAAACATGGTAAGCTGAGTACGGTCTGTGGATACAAGCAGCGGGATGACTGTTGCACCTGGTTTTGAAGCCTCTAGTTTTATCTGTTGAACTCGAGCGTCAGTTGCTAGCTAAAGATGAATAGCACATTATTACAAACCTGCACCTCCCACCACCAGTCACCAGTATGCATATCATGGTATAGGCACTGGTTATTACTTCTTTCATAATGCCGCTTGGGTCTGAAGATCAGATGTGGTGCAAATGCCAGGTCACCATAGAGCGCCCATATACATGAGATAATGTTCCGCAAATAGACGGCCACGGTCTCTCCCGTGATTTCAATATCCTGACATCGGAACAGTGGGTGGTGTGGCAGGTGATCAATGATGGCATTGAGCTCTCGTGAATTCTTGTATGAGAGATTGAGCTTTTCATGCAGCTAGCGCAAAATAAGTAAGGGTAGGGCAGGACATGGAATAAAATGCATACAAAGGCCAGGAGTTCATTAACAGCTGTTGATGATGGACCTCGAGTTTTGGCCCACTGTGCCATCCACCAATCTGCTTCAGAAGTAAACAGTGTGTAGATGTTGTCACCAAACAGTGCCTGATAGGCACCATATTCGGAATGATGTATTGCTGTAGCGTTGATGGGAGCACCAGCTGACTCTGATGGAAATGGAACAATTGTGTGAGTTTGATCTCGGTTGCTTTGCAGATTCGTTGGTGGGGGGGGATGGGTGCGGTGGGGTAGTGGGACCACCTTCTTCAACAGCAATGTGTTCAAGCAATGGCTGATCAATATCACTTTGCATATGCATTGGTGGAGAGGATGGGTGCAGTGGAGTAGTGGGACCACCTGTTACAGTTTCCCTTTCGTTTCATTCCCCTGTCTCAGTGGACTGTTTTATATCCATCATTCTCCCCTAACTGTGCATTGTACAGCTTGGATGCTATCTCCTTTCGTAGCTACCTTTGTATTTCCTTTCCTAGGTAGCCATTGTCTTGTTCCCTTTATGGTTTCTTTTGTTCCATAGTCATATATAAAACCTCATGTACTGTAGAGTAACTCCAGTTCCAACTTAGACGAGTTTTGCTCTCAACATTGCTTGACCTCAATGCTCTCTTTCATCATTGCTCTCTAGACCTTCATCATTGTTTGACTGAACTCTTTGTCCAGTGGCTGGGAGCGGATCGAGACTCTGCTTGTCACTGTTGACTTAGAACGAATCACAACGAGGGCATCGTCCATAACAGTACTCCCCTTTGAGGCTACCAAACTGGGTTAAGGGGGTTGCGAATGAATAACCGCTGTTGTTTCACATGGCTATGGGACTTGAGCCAATGCTTCAAATCTGAAATCAGAACTGTACCTTGATAGCCTTTTAAAGATGACAATGTGGTCTGGGAACTGCCCCCTCAATTTTTGGCCTACTGAACAAACAAATCGACGCACCATTATCCCCCAATGCCCTGAAACAACTCGGCTTCTACCAGTAAACCTGGCAGAACGCCAACTGATGCCATAGCCACATCAAGCACTCATAGCGCTGGCCTGCAAAGCTCATCTGAAGTACAAGGTTAGTCAGTACTATTGCTGTGTAACTGATCAACACATCTACTCACATATCATGAAGCAGCTGAACCAAGCCAGCATTGGCAGCACACCAATGTGGACCATGATTCCCCGAAGAAGTAGAAGTAGTGAAAGGACCTCGCCAAGCAAAGACCAATGCACTGCAAAACCAGTGTGAGTGTCAGCATACATTCAAATATTCAAAATTTTAAATCTCACAAAAATTTATAGTTTGGATCAAGGCAGATGGAAGCTCTGCAGTGCGCAAGAGGTTATCAGGCTCATCACAGCCAGAACAGCGGCAACCTAGCAAGAAATGTCATAAAAGTGCGTGATCACATGTTTATTGTTTATCTTTGCTTACCGCACTGAAGAGAAGCATGAAGTTCCTCAAACACCCAGTTCACCTCTCATGATATTGTTCTTCTCCCTCTGTATCTGACTCTCCTTCATTTCTAGACAGCAACAATGACCCTGAGAAAGAAAATTGTGAACCAGTCAGCCTACCAGTCCCATCTGCACCCAAGAAGCCAAAGCTGCTGTCTCAGACTCAGAAGAAAGGATCAGTGGCATCCGCTGGGAGCACCCAGAAGTCTGCTAACAGTATGAAGATCTCTTGATCAATCTATACTTGAAGCTAACATTTTTTGCACAGATGATCCATTCACAGACAAAGGCAGCATGGCAACCTCATCTATCCAGAGCAGCATATTTTAGGTAAGGCCCATAAGGAGGCGTTACAACAACAAAGACAAGTCCCAACCCATTCACAGTGTACCAGTAGGTCTCTGGTCATAGTGCCCATACGTACATTTGACTCCTCCAAATCTAGGATACTTTTACTCTTCCAATGGACCTGGCTTAACTACTCAAGCCATTGAGATGCAACTCATGCTTTGCCATGCATTGGGGGCAGTCGAAGAGCACTTTGTCTTTGAGGATTCTTTCCCGGGGGTCATAGCACGTAATACCTGGAACCAAAGTGCTGTTCGGGATGCTTGTGGAGTGCTCGAACGAGGCTCTCAAGCACTTAGTGTCAAGGCTAAGTACCGAACCATTTTTGAGCATACACAGGCCGACATAGAGTACATCAAAGATATCTCTGCACTTGTAAGTTATCAATTATATCACTGATGTAGATACTGACAACTTGATACATAGCTTGACCCACACATTAGCATTTACCAGGGCAATGCCAAGATTGCAGCCTCAAATAACATCAAATTATATGGGATTTTTGAAAATGACAAGGTTGATTGTCCATTAGTCAATGATCTTATTTACCACTTCAACTACATCTACGTTCAGAAGGTATATAATCTGCCATCGTTATTGGGCCACAGCAGATACTCACCCTAAACAGGGCCGTGATTATGACAAGACCAAAGGCTATGAACATCCTGCAATTATCGAAGTACTCCGAGCTGTGTACTTTACCCAAGCTAACACTATCATAATACAATACCCTCACCGGTTTGACCTTGAAGACAAAGAAACACTCAAGATTGAGCCGTTGATGGTTGCACTTGTGGCAACAGCAGTGTGTCATCTTACCAATTGTACATGCCTACACCCACTGACCATGTCTAACAGTATGTGCCGCAAAATTGGACAAAACCATTTTTGGAAGGAAAAATGTAGATGATCATCAATGATCTTCAGTGATTGTCCGTTATCACCTGTGTTCATCATAGATTATGATTAATGAGCATGTACACTAGTGAACAGAAGTGATAGTTCATGGTCCATTCTAATTGCCTACTTTCTTATCTGCAAAGGTGCTCATGAATCAAACATACTACATGATGATCTTATATGTACATAACATTTTAATGTTGTTTCACGTTCGCTCACCGTTGTCAACAACCAATCAGGAAGAAACGGGTTCAGATGGCAAAAGCTGTTAACAGTTGACTCATGTCTGCTCACTATGGTTCATGATAACTAATTGATATTCATCAATGATCACCGGTGATCACGGCTGTTCTGGACGAGGCATGATGAAATGAGATGAGTGCAGATGATCATTCGAGATCATCAATGATCACTATATTTTGTCCAGTTTCGCAGAGCAAACTAACAGATCCATTCTGCTCTCGATGAATGGCATGATGGTATCCACCGCCAAGTCAAGTTTCACATCAACACATATACTAATGTATATCAGGACCATATGAAAGCCTTGGAACTGTTGGGATTATGTGAGCATCGGATATATCCGAGCCGCAGCACATCGGAAAATATATCTGAGCCGCAGCACATATCGGAACTGCTTTGCATATCGGATGCAGAGTGCTAATTTGAACATCTGTGCATCGGATATGATGCAGCAGAAGTGTGCATGAGTATGGAAGTATAATACCGTATATAAGTAAAATAGGGCGCAAATAAAAAAGGCTTGCTGCCTGCGCATACACTCATACGACAAATAGTTTCCACACTAAAACTACCGCTCTCCTATGCTTTGCACCCACTCACCTGTGCACTGGATATTGTGTGCAGCTCACGCATCCCGCTCACGGACATTGCTGCGAACCATCATCATTCTCACAGGTTATGGGCCCTGGAGCCTCGCTTTAAACAACCTCGGGCAAAACACTTCTATTGACAACTCTGAAACATTATTACATCATGTCTCACTTACCCCCTATTGCTAATCCGGAAGCCGGATTGACATCCGCTGTGAATCTGACTCCCGCATCACAAACTACTGTTCCGGAAGTCGTTCCGGAAGATGAAAGCTATACTTACAAACATGCAACATCCTACCTCTCGGCCATCCAGAAAATGGAAAAGCTAAATTCGAAGAATTGGCTAGCATGGAAGGAGAGGATGTTATACATCCTGAATGCATGCCACAGTTTTAGCTACGTTACTGGCACCATTGAGCGACCCAATCTGAACACCAATCCCATCGGAGCACAAAGATGGACGGACATGGACAACGCAATTTCAACATTGCTCGTTACTGCTGTCGGAGATGAACAGATGATCCATGTGCCAAAGCAAGATATTGGTGGATCAGTTGCTACTTCCGCAGATATTTGGCTTGCCTTGAAAGAAGCAAATCAAGTTCAAGGCGTCATTGCCATCTTTCTTACTCTCGGAGATTTCTGGGCGAAACGCACTACGGAGGATGAAGATCTCATCTTGCATCTCAACCGGATGAAGGAGTACAAAGTTGAATTACAGATGATGGGTTGGGAGATTGTGGATGACATCTTCAAGTTACACATCCTTTGCTCATTGCCCCGCTTGTACGCGGAATGGGTCAATTCGACCATCAGAACAGTCACGGAACTTCGGAAGATTCCAATGTCCATCGGTCAGCTCATCATGCACATTCAGAATGAAGCTATGCGACGGAAGGCTCCATATACTCACAAAGCCGACGAGACCACTAATAAAGCGCAGGAGCACTTTCACAGAAAGAAGCGGAAGTACAATACTTCTTCTGCTTGTGCTATTTGCACATGCACTAATCATACGATGGATAAATGCCGTTTCAAAGGCAAACCCAAATGTGGGCATTGTCATAAATTCGGTCACACAACAGAGGATTGTTGGACCAGAAAAGGAAAGAATGGTAGTGCTTCAAAAGGAAAAGAAAGAGCGCATATGATTATGAATGACATGGATGTAGATGATACATCCAGCATTACCAATGTCACGGAAGCGATAGAAAATGTAAATATTAGCGACGACAATATTACTGATTCCTACTATGTTTGGTATGCAGACTCAGCAACAACGTCGCATATAACACACCAAAAAGAAATTCTATCAAACTTTCACCCCAAAATAGAAATCATTAATGGTGTGGGCGATGTAAAAATATATGCGCATGGACGCGGAAACATAATCCTTGAATCACGGATAATGAATGGAACACAGAAAATCATCTTAACTGATGTCTTTTATGTTCCGACTGCTACAAGTAATCTCGTATCAATTCCACGCCTTGATCAGAGCGGATATACATCACGGATGGGAAATTCCAACATCCGGATTTACAATAGCCGACACACTCTTGTTGCCGTTGGAAAATTAACAAGCCAATTATACAAGTTAATCGTTAAAGCAAAAATTGCAGAACATACATATGTTTTGGAAGAACAATTGCCTACATGGAATGACTGGCATAAACAATATGGACATATAAATATTCTGTCACTGCAATATTTACATCAGCACAGAATGATTGACAATTTCCGAGTAAACCTGTCATGGGAAATTATTCCCTGCAATGCATGTCATGCCGGAAAATTATCTGTCAAAAGCTTTAAACAGAGACATATCATCACAACTACAAAACCCGGTCAGAGGACACATACTGACCTATGGGGACTGTCATCAACCACCTCAATTGGTGGCGCAAAATATTATCTCTTATGTGTTGATGACTACAGCCGTTATGTCACCATCACACACCTGAAAAGTAAAGACCAGGCAGCGCGAACAATCAAACAATATATAACATTCCCAAAAAATCAATATGCTTTCCAACCACATGCATTGCGTACAGATAATGGAAAGGAATATGTAAATATGGAATTAATTGATTGGTGTCAGGACAATGGAATTTGTCTAGAATTGACCACACCTTATTCTCCACAACAGAATGGAGTAGCGGAGCGCGCTAATAGGACTCTTGTCGAATTAATGTGGACCATGTTATCTGCAAAGAATTTACCGTTCTACCTATGGATGACAGCTATTAGTCATGCTGCATATCTCCGCAACTGAGCATATACAAAGGCTATTCTGAATGCTACACCTTATGAGCGATGGTTCGGAAAGAAGCCTAGCATAAACCATCTAGTGGAATATGGTGCACCAGTATGGATATTGCGCCAACCTGCAGTACAATCAAAATTAGCGCCAAAAGCGCTTAAACATAAATTTGTCGGATTTGAAGATAACATATCTGCTATTTGCTATTGGGGATCAGCGAACGAATACAATTAAACCATCACGAAATTACTCCTTTGAGGGGGAGAATAACAGTGATGACATATTGAGATCGGAAAACATATCGGAAAACATACCGGAAAACATAGCGGATTCGACGGGAAAACATACCAGAAAACATACCGGAAAACATAGCAGATCCGAAAAAATGTATTGTGGACAAGAATTCTAAAAAGAGAAAGATTATGGAATCTATTCCGCATCGGACAAAACGTCCACACATCATACATGATTATAGCCAATTAAACAAACCGGTATTACCAGAAGAGTTAGTGGCACTTGTACAGGAAGAAATATTTGAAGTGCTATATACGCAGGATGAATTAATACTGATGGCCAATGAAAGCAACATCCTGTCCGATAATCTGACAACACTTGCAGAAGCAAGGAAAGCACCAGATTGGTCAGAATGGGAAAGTGCTATAAAAGCAGAACTAAAACAATTACATGATATGGGAACATGGAAACTTGTGGTACTGCCGTGTGATAGAAAACTCATTGGAAACAAATGGGTTTTCATAAAAAAATATAACAAAGAAGGTGTTCTCACCAAATACAAAGTGCGTTTGGTAGCCAAAGGATATTCACAGATTCCTGGAACGGATTATAATGAGACTTATGCTCCCGTCGTCCATCTAGAGACACTTTGCTCACTCATAGCCGAGTCCGTCTGGAAGCGCTGGAAGATGTGACAAATGGACATCAAAGGCACATATTTGAACGGAAACTTGCATGAGCGGTTGTATATGGAACAACCAAGTGGATATGAAGATGGATCTGATAAGGCTTGCGAATTACTCAAAAGCCTATATGGTCTCAAGCAGGCAGGACGCGAATGGAATACTGAGTTCAACGGAAAGGTCGTATTTTATTTGCAAGTGACGATGAAATAATGGAGTGCATGGTTAAAGACCTTAAAAGTTTATTTGAGATAACAGATCTCAGAGAACCAAGCAAAATTGTCAGGATAGAGATCCGCATCAATTCCAATACCAGAGAAATTAAGTTGTCACAAACGCAGTATATTGTGCAACTACTCCGCAAATATGGACTTGATAATGCGCAAAGCGTACAAATTCCTATGGATGCGGATCATAAATTTGACCTGCCAACCACATTAACAAATCCGAAGGACTGCAGTAATCCGTATGCGTTGCTCATTGGATCATTGATGTATATTGCAGTTGCTACCTGGCTGGATATTGCATATGCCGTTTTCTGCTTGGCGTCATATAGCGCAAAACCGGACATGGAGCATTGGTCAGCTGCAAAGAAAATTCTACGTTATCTTTCCAGAACAAGATATGAAGGTATAACTTATAAAAGACCGGAAATGGATGACAACCCTTTTGTCGGATATTCAGACGCCAGCTTTGCTAGCAAAGATGATACAATATCCATATCAGGATATACATTTATTGCAGCGGGTGGTGCTATTACATGGGCGTCAAAAAAGCAGACGTCAACTACTTTATCTTCGACGGAAGCAGAATATGTGTGCATGTCTGATGCAGCGTGCGAAGCAGTATGGCTGCGGAACTTACACTCCGAGTTAGGTTCAACAATTTTGGAACCTACTCTCATTTATGGAGACAATATGCCCGCGCTTGCAATTGCTCAAAACGAAGCATATCATAAGCAGACGAAGCACTTTGAAATAAAAAGTCATTATATCCGAGACCGGATAGGAGATGGCACAATAAAAATGAAACATCTACCTACTGTGGATATGACAGCAGACATTTTAACAAAGCCGCTGTCAAAACAAAAATTCCAACAACATAAGCGCGAGCTAGGAATATCCTAAGCTCAAGGGGGAGTGTTGGGATTATGCAAGCATCAGATATATCCAAGCCGCAGCACATCGGAAAATATATCCAAGCCGCAGCACATGTCAGAACTGCTTCGCATATCGGATGCAGAGCGCTAATTTGAACATCCATGCATCGAATATGATGCAGTGGAAGTGCGCATGAGTACAGAAGTATAATACCATATATAAGTAAAATAGGGCACGAATAAAAAAAGCTTGCTGCCTGCGCATACACTCATATGACAAATAGTTTCCACACTAAAACTACTGCTCTCCTACGCTTCGCACCCGCTCACCTGCGCACTGGATATCACACGCAGCTCATGCATCCCACTCGCAGACATTGCTGCGAACCATCATCATTCTCACAGGAACATATCCAGACGAAGAATAGGGCTGCATATGATGTACTCCTTCGTAAACTTTTTCATCGTGCGTGGTAAGTTTTGTCACATGTCACAGCTGATTATGTAATAATTTATTTGAAACCACAATAGAGCCTCTATCCAAGCTCACGATGCCATCTCTCTGCTCGACATTGACCATATGGATGTTCAAGATGAGGAATGAATATGTATGATTGCCTAACAATTCAAGATGTAACATCTGTACCAGCTATGTCACATACTCCGTCGTCAACTTCAAGTTGTCAGCTTCGTCATCACGCATGGTGAGTATTGTAGTATGTCACAGCCACTCGCAATGAAGTAATCATTTTTGGTATTCCAATAGAGCATTTCGACTGAATGGATGTTCAAGAATTGTGTAACAATTCAAGTTAGTAACATTTGTACCAGCTATGTCACATACTCCAAGTTGAATCATTGACCATCAGTTTTTTTGTTGCACATGCGGTGAGTATTGTAAATGTAATGTCATGACTGATAATGTAATCATTTTTGTTGTCGCCATAGCGCACCTCTCTACCATAATGTGTTCGCCGTCAAGAATATGTATGATTGCCTACCACAGTGATATCTGTACCAGCTATGTTGCATACTCACACACAAAACAAAGAACAGAACGTACCCTGTATACCCTGATTTAATAATAATATATATAGTTTATTCATTGTAAACCGAGATCCCTTGAGTTGTAAATGAATATGGCTCAAAGTTAAGATGACACAACTCCTTGTAACCGTGCTTAAGGCAATGCAACTGTATTAAAAGACTATGTAATGTCCTTAACATGGAAAAAACTTAAATGGATCTACAAAAAAGTTCAAAAACATAATTACCCATAGTTGTGCACAATTACAAATAATTTCCCTAAATCAACAGATTCGGTTTTTCCTGATGTTGGTGGTGCTCATGTATTGTATGAACTAGGGACCCTGGATCACTTGCCGAGCTCCTTAGAGGCACTGAGCCATGACCTGTTTAGTGTGGGGCTAGTTGACAAAGGGATTATGGGTGAGCTTGCTGCACAAACACTTCTCCTCATTGCCGCAATGTTACCGCTCCAATACAGGACAGACATCAGGATCTTTTGAAACCTGTCCACCTCCTGGAGTTTCTCGTCACACTTTTTGGCAACACTCAATGGGCAGGTGAATATCAATCAAGCTTTGACACAGGGCTAAATTTTACGCATTGGATTGTGGTGGAGGACCCAATGCCTGAGAAACCGGACCCATGAGTTGAATGTGTCTCCTTAAATGCACGTGCTGATTTAGATTTTCAAAGAGATATACTTGCGAATCATTGGGCCAGAGGTGCAGCAATTCAATACTGCATCACTCAAACAGCAATTAATTTCACAATCCCGGTATATCATGGTCGTGTTGATACTGATGCAGTATTTGACTGTTCTAACCTCACTGGGATCGCTGGCCAGGTCAAATTTAACGCTTCAGGTGACCTACAGGCCGAGACTGATATGTCCATTTGGTATTCCCTCCAATCATAGTCACCCTCTCCCCTATATTGCACTACTCATGGAGCTTGGCGGCGAGTCCGACTACAAAGATTGCCCACAAGGGTGTCTAATCAAAAATGTCAAGCCGACAACATTCAGGTTCACCACCGATGGCGAGTTCTCAAGGTTGAAGAGGGATCTTGCTCGTGCTGAACACGATCATGAGTCGCTCAACTTACAGCTGCAGGAACTGGAGAATCAAGTAGGAGAGAACAGGGAACAGCACATGCAACAGTTGAAAACCATGAAAAAGGCAGTCAAAGATGCAAAGCAGGTTGTCGATTTGTATAACCACAAGGTCGATTTGTATAATCAATACTCAATATCTGTTCGTGGTGCCTCCCCGGGCATGTATCAGATCTTAAAGGAGGCTAACATTGCCGAAGAGTTTGAAATGTTGCTGAGGACCACGACGGTATTGTCGCCCAAACTTGAATATCAAGAAGTCATGAGACAGCATATGTTCCCCAGCAAACGATTAGGGGCGTCATCCAATCATATTACTTGGTGGTCTGACTATCTTAAGCCGGGAGAGGGGACGGAGATGGAGGTTCATTAATATGTATTTGCACCCACGCAGAATGGATATGTGGCATCACGTTGGAAGCGACATTCTATGAGTGCTATTCAAAGATCTATTGTAACGCGTCTTGCGGCGTGGTTGCACAGCATCGCTTACGCTTGGTTTTGTATATGCCAACTCTGCCGAGCTTAGTACGCGGTCGCGCTCCTTTCCGCCTGTTCAGTCTTAAGGAACAAGGTCGTCCGTTTATTCTACCTCTTAAACTAGTGAACACGATGATGATGAAAATTTTCATTGTAGGTAGGTTAGCGCGAGAAGCCTGCATGCACCTCACGACAACATGCATCCATGTCGTGGTCCGTGTGGTTCTTTTCATCGAGTTTTTGTTTCACTTGTGGCTTGATTCATGCAGGTTCAATTTCACTATACTTGATTCGTATGTGTATTCATGATCTAGAATCAAATAGTACATACTAACTCCAAATACGCCTAGGCCCCCCGCCCACAATAGCCAACATGCAGGCCTCATGGAAGGTAAAAACGTAATTCTGGCATCTGTCATGATGTACTTTTTATTAGTTCGTCCTCTTCGCTTCGGCATTCTATCACGCTCGCGTACGTTTCCTGGCGCTATTCCACAGACTAGACTGTTAATGATATCTTGCCCAAACCTTTGAGCATGCGCCTTACCTCCGTATACTATACCATAGATTTCACTTCTGTCGTTCCGGATGCCAATTTAATATTTCACTATGCTGGAATATATTTGTTAACCAGGGACTCTTTGCTTACATGCCAATATCTCAAGTCAAGAGCTGGAGATCCCGGACACAGCAACCGCCCATTCTAGCGACGAATCCGGTTAACCTATGCCAGTCGAACTAGCGATCAATAGATCCGTCGGCGGGCAATGCACGCCTCGGTCCCCAAAACATAGGATTCAACATCTAGCCCAACATGGTCAAAATTTAGTTAATTTCCGAATACATTGCAAGTTGACTCACAACACGAGCTGTAGTTCCAATTGAATCGAACAACATCAGACCTCGTTAAGCGATGTCGCACTTTCCCAAATTCAACACGCACGAAAGCGAGCAGGGTTCGAAAAAGGTATATAAGAGCACCAGACTCTGTTGCTCGTTCTCCAGCAGAGGATCAACCGCCTTCCAGCTTAACGAATACTTACTCACCATGAAATTCTCTTACATCACTTTACTCATTCTCCCCTGTCTTGCCGTCGCCAGCGTTCTGCCCCGCAGTGGTGCTGGTGATTACGACCACGAGCTCTGTTGTGCCTATGTTGACTACGTTCGTCCTCCTAAATCTCTTTGTCTGTCTGACTGAATAGCCAACATTCAGGACGGCTATGACGGTGATGATTACGGCGACCACCATCACCACCACCACCACTATCACCATCATGACGATGGTGGCGTTGGCCGTAAGTGCATTCTGATGTTGAGATTTTAGGTGAATGCTCACGCGGCGCAAATCAAAGATCGTTGCTTCCGTAGATACGACGACTGGTGCGAGTTCGGAGAGGCTGTTGACTGCGAGCGCTACGATCCGGTACCTAACACTGTCGTTTCTGCAAGTTGAGGTACTAAAGCAGTCTCTAGTACGATGAGACCGCCAGTGGGTGTTTCTCTGTTGACGATGACTACGGAAAGGCGGGGAAGGCTGGAAAGGCGGGGAAAGCTGGAAAGGCTGGGAAGGCGGAGAAGACCGCGAAGACCGTGAAGACTGTGAAGGCAGCAAAGGCGGCGTAGTGCGTAGTGCCGGTCTGAGTGCATGCTTAAGCGCTTGTATTGTGGAATAATCATTTGTTGTGATTGGAATGTAATAGTGCTTCTCATTGAGCATAGCGCAATTGGTAGTGACTCGGAGCAGTGAACGAGAGCCTAGTACGTAGGTGAGATATGCGATTGCCGAGGCAATCGTGGGCGGGAAAGTATGTGGTTCTGGCCGATGGGAGCTGATTTGGAATGAGAAGCCTGCCCTGGCCTCGTAATTCGCTACAGACTCTAGTCCCCGACAGGTGGCTGACCATGTGTATTGAGGCAGATGCGCCCGCTCGCGCTTTGTCGAAACAATATTTACTACCACTGGTCCTCGCGAGATGAGCACGAGGGAATACGGTTAAGACACATAAGACCCAACGGAGTAGATGGTATAGTAGCCTACACTATAGTCAGCGTCACTGCGCATTTAGTAGCGAAAAGGGTGACATAACAGGTTTAAAAAGCCATGAACAGCCTTGACGCCTGAGCGCTGAGCTAAGAGAATGGCCCATATCATCCTTGGCCCATGGCGCGTTGAGCTATACGTTTATAACAGGGTAGGCCGTGCTTGAGGGGTCCGGGGCTCAACATAATAAGCGTCGTAGCAAAAGATTTTCAGCAGCAAGCCCAAACATCTGTTTGCAATCCTCTACCGCTCCTTATCGATTTCCCGATCCGTCGTTGGCTTGTTACTTCACAGACGACGTGTATGATATGTGTGTGGCATACTTATGTTGTGGCGCTTGAGAGATGTTCACCGTCCAGTCTGCCATGGCATGTGTATCATTGCAACCGTTGTTTCCGCCCTTGGCCTGATGACCGCATCCTTCTCCATGCTGTTTGCACACCAGTTCGGGTAGTACAGCGCGTGAAAGACCATAAGGCAATTGTTGGAAATGTCCGAATTAGTATGCGTGGGAATATACCCCGCCATGTCACCAAAATACAAAACCCGATTGACCACCTGTGTTTGTCGGTATTTAGTAATATCGCCTAGCTTAACGAGAGCAGTCAGGCATCACCAGTCTTACCCAGACAGATGTCTGAAAGATGCGAGTTTCGACACTCGCGGCGATTCTCATTTTTGTTTCTGTTTCCATATGTAGTAACTCTGAGAAGGTACCTTTCATTGCAAATTTCATCCTAGACTATATCGGGTATATTTCAACAGACCAAAGGGAGAAAGAAACTCGCCGGCTGGGGTTCCGGCCAATAAACATACAGCTAAAGACTCTCACAGATATCAAGCTCGAGTTTCCTCAAAGTTCAACCCTCCGCATGTGCCTCATTTCCACAACTTGATGTAGATTGATGTATGGGAAAGTATAAACCTAGTAATCGTCCCAGAGCGAACTTCTCCGGCCCGTCCGATATAGTACTTATCGAGAAAGTTGACAATACTTTCTCGGAGTTACTCCATATGGAAACAGAACAAAAATGAGAATCGCCGCGAGTGTCGAAACTCGCATCTTTCAGACATCTGTCTGGGTAAGACTGGTGATGCCTGACTGCTCTCGTTAAGCTAGGCGATATTACTAAATACCGACAAACACAGGTGGTCAACCGGGTTTTGTATTTTGGTGACATGGCGGGGTATATTCCCACGTATACTAATTCGGACATTTCCAACAATTGCCTTATGGTCTTCCTGAGATAAAATAACTAAACTGTGTCATATGGCCTAAATGTGCTTTAAATTCGTCGAGACATCATATGTGCAGTGTGCCGTGGCATAAACTCGACTTCGCCCCGCCGGCGTGCTCAGCAGATCGAGATTGATGTGGTTCATGCACGAAGAAGAATCCGACAAGGATGTATCGTTGAGAGGGATGGTCCCAAAGCGTCGCGGAGCAGGGTGGAGGCGTGGTTAGTGTGGAGAGAGGTCCTGATCAATACTGATGTTTCTGAGAGTGAGAAGGCGATGTATCATGTACGTGACTTACTGAGTGCTCAACCTTGGTCAGAGTTTGAAGCAGAGGACGCTGTATGCACGACATTGCCTTATAAAGGATACGGCCCTACATTTCAGATTCCTGAGTCGGAGCGGTGTCTTGGGAAAATGTTGCAGTCCTCTGAGAATACAAAGTAGTATTGTTGTATGCGCATCACCAATCCTCGAGATATCTCCACACACAAAACTCTTCCAACACTTGGCGTGATCGACGTGGTTAAAGCGTCTTTAATGGTTGCCCTGGGACGATCGTCAAGTAATGTGCTCCGCTGGGCAAATATTCAAACACGACTTCGGGAACGAAGAAAGGGGGAATAGTATGAGGGGAGGTGAATGATCCCGTCACTTCATGATAGACCTCCCCTGCCTTGAAGTTGCCCTGGAATAATAGGGAACTGCCGTCGCCTCTCAAACTGCCATAACACACACAGACATATGAATGATTCTACTGCCATTGTCAGAGAACATGCCAGGGTGTCGCATGTGGGAGATGTTCTCGTACCGCAGCAGCCGATTTGGATTTACACACACACCGAGAACGTTTGTGGATGCAGTTTCTTCTTCCTAGAGACGAGGTCGTCGTTCAACTTATAAGAGCACAAATTCGATTTTCGCCACCGTTCTGTGCCTTGGCCAAGTTTTCGGTGATATTCTAGACTAGAATCAATGGAGTCAAAAAGAGGCTGTTTGTGATCCACACTCTCTGAAAACGTACGCCCTTGCTCATTCAGGATGGGTGGTATATTTAATTTGCTGATGCTTCTAGATCACGTCGAATGAGAGACATTTGCATCTGTCGACGGTGGATTGGTGCACCTTGGTTCGACAAGCTCGTTGCGGAAGATAAGCCAGTTCCGATTGTGGCGGACGATCATAATCCAGACTGGGATACCCTGTACCCGTTTTCTTCGGTATAGTACGAGTGCACGAGAGGCCGTACAAATTCCCACTAGCGGTTGAACCTGGCTACGTGTCCTCTTGGCGTGACCCGTTCACAATGGTAGCTGAGAACGACATCCGAGACGTGGAAAGCGGAACGCGAAGTCTGGCGCTCAAGAATGTATCATCCTGGATTGATCTGGACCGGTGTGTGTTTTTCTTTTCATTGGTGCTCCGATAGACGTTGGACAGTCACCTGCCTGACGAGTACTACGTGCGACACCACATCAGAGAAGCCTCGTTCTACAACACGGACGTCAAGCTGAACTCTTCGTGATATGACAAGCGACTCAGAGTAGACTTTGTCGGTCTAGATGAGAAGGGAGTTTGGCCTGCGAAGAAGGCGCGGGGTGCCTGTGGAAGAGATGGGAAGGGTTTGATTCATGGTTGGAGGTCAAGACCGGGGGGACAGTCGATGCGCTGTTGATGGGTACGGTGGCAGGTGTCATGAACATCTGAGGTGGGTGTTATGTATCTACACTTATTCAAACCGGTGGACTTGATACACACATACCATATAAATTTAAATGCATTTCGTTTCTAAGATGATGACAGTTGAGCGATACTTGGTACGGATCAGTCGGTCGCCGTCAAATGTTAAGAATAGTTTAGCACAAACTGCTGCTCTGCAGAACGATTTGACCAAGATGTGAGCTTGCATAGGAATGTTCCACAGGACCGTCGTCCAGCACCGGTCATTTCATAGATGACGAATGAGGGAATGTGATTGTTATCGTGATCAACATCTCCATCATGAATAGATCAACGCTAGACCCAACCGGCCCTGCCAGGTTCTCCCTGTGCAGCGATTTTTTTTTTCGACAATTACGTTGATCTACATCATAATTCTAACAACTGACCCTGCCAAAGTCTCTCCCAGCGCGCCGAGAAATTCTTCGACGATTGCGTTGATAAGGAGCCTGAGGTTATCTTTCAGTTGCGGTGCCAGTGACTTTAACTTTGCGCATGCTCGATCGATGCATGGCCTTGGGTGATACCCCACTTTATCCGCCTCCTAATTACACGTTTTTTTGTCAGACGATATATTGCCTTTTGAAGCGTTGCTGGCAATTTATCAGGCCTTGAAGTCGAATGTGATGAGTTTGCACGGACCCTAACCCTAACCCCTCTCTCATGTCCTTGCTCGACGCGCTCAAGCCTCACCGCGCCGAAGCTCTCCAGCGTGTCCGCACAAACGCTTTTTGCCTCGCTGTTGCTGTCATTTTGTCCTATCTGCTTCCTCTGCCAACCATTCCAAGTGCATTTAACCACGCTTTGTTCATCGGAACACGCTCCTCAAGTGTGGTTGGGTTTCTGAGTGGAGGAGGACCGAGAGTGATCTCCACGGGGCCAACACTGCCGCTAAGGTGGTCTCTAGATGCTGCCTATACCTGGGTGTGCACGATAGGTGTGTCGCATCGAGCAAGGCCAGCAACAAGGTGTTTGATGATCTCCCAGAAGCGGCTGCCGTCACAATATTTCTATTCAACATCAGTCAAGGAATTTACGCACTCAAATACCCTCCATCGACAACTCCCGCCAGCTCTCCCGCCAGGACAAAAACACTCAAATCCAAACCCACACCCACCAGCACACCAAACCGACACCCCTTCAGGCTCTCGTCCCCCAAAACCACAACCCCCCAAAAGCCGTTCACATTCTCGCCTACCCAGTCTCAATCGCAGGGTCCAACTGGTGTGCGACTAGGACAGAGCAGCGTCTATCCATGTACCCCTGCCGATACTCCGTCTCGGGGGTCGCTGCATTACACACTCAACCTGGGCGGTACGCCAAATAGAACACTTTTATCATCTGGCTCCTCAGTCGGTTCCTCGACGTCGGGAACGGCGTTCCCTGCGAGTCCTACGCCAGTCATTGCAGCTTGGAGAGGGAGGCATGTTGTGGGCGAGATTGGAAAACCGTTGGATGGCTCGTTTCTCGGTCAGCTCTTAGTCGGGTGCCAGGATGCGGAGCTGGAGGGGAGCGATCGAGTTGACTGATGAAGCTATGAAGTTCCGAGCTTAGCCAGCGATGCCGTGATATTTCTTAAGGATACATTGAATCATAGATTCTCTGTTATTGTCCAACGTCGGCTTTGATGAAAGGCGGACTGGCCAACGTGCATTATCCCCGTGTTCACGCACGCTTTTGTCTTCAAACCAGTGAATTGAAGTTCTCTACACTTTCCGCGCTCTTTCGCTGAAAGTATGCACCCATGCCGTTGTGCGCTTTTCATACCTGAAGCTTGATTGATTGATTGATCATTAATTCATTCATGCAGTTTTCGCACGAAAGTTTGTTTGACCCTGCCAATAAGCTCCACGTGTGCAAGTCCAAGACAACCCTTTGTTCTTTGACAACTGGCTTTGGATCGTACCATTTCCTCAACAAGGGAATGACGACCCTACATTACAACAAATATGGTTGGTCAAACGCCACTCATCATCAAGTTCTGACGTGTCATTGATGCATACATTCCGCTCAATGGGCGAAAAACACGCTACGGAGTTCTGACGTGTTTTCCGTGCTCGTCAAAACATGGATCAATCGGCAGGCGGAGATCCTCCTGGGAAATCACCGTGTTACGTGGCTAAAGAAGCACAATCAATTTTTTTAGCGCGTGGCTAGTGGGCGGGACTTGACGCCACCACATTTTCTAGTCTTCCTGATGAAAAAGGAATGTCGTGATTGCCTCTGTAACGGACTGAGCTGCCCGAGCTCGGGAAACCGACGCATGTCAAGAACAAAACAAAAAAAATGCGCCTTCGATCGTGACTAGACTATCGGGACTCAAAGCCAAACGTCATCCGACAACTGGGCGGAACGCCGGAGACGATGTGAAGTCATGGAGTTTTAGCCGATTTTCTCACATCAAAGCAGCTTTACGAAATTATGGCATGATTTGTGACATAACTTGGAGCTTCCATTCAATCATGAAATGGCTTTCGCCTGACGGCACTGAACAACATTTTCACATGTGGAGCGTGCATGTTTTCCCAAACAGGAGATGCGCACAAGGGTCCAGGCGATTGTAAAAGTATAAGAGCAGCAGCGTTTGCTGTTCATTCTCCAGCCAAAGGACCACCACTTCTTAGCTTAACAAACACCTCACATCCTCGTCATGAAATTCACCTTTGCTTTACTCGCTCTCCCCGTTCTGGCTGCTGCCACCGTCCTCCCCCGTGGTGATGGAAGAGATAAACATCATCATGAGGGTGATTCCGTGTGCAGCACCGGCAAGCAGGTCTGCTGCAACAGCGAATTCGAGCATGTTCGTCATTTCTTTTGTCTACTCGCGTTTTTCTAACTAAACGGCAAATCTTTAGTATAACCACTTGAACGCTAGGCAAAGAGGCTTCCTCGATACTATTTTCGAAGGACTCGACGTTGAGAATAGCTGTGAGTATAACATCACTTAGGAATATGTACACGTGCTGACGAGGTTGTCAAAGTGACTTGCAGCGATTTCACGATCGGTGGTATTGGTGGTAACAAGTGGTAAGTTGATAGCCAGACTCTCATAACACGGAATGAACCTTGTTTGTAGCAATGCGCAATCTGTCTGCTGCTCCCATGTCGAAGAAGTACGTCGGCTCTTTTTTTTCTGCATTTTTTTCTCATACTAATTCCTACGTTAGAACGCTTTGATTGGAATCGCTTGCAGCCCCATTAACCTCTGAGCTGGGAAATGATTACGGATTAGGATACTAGTTTTTTGGACTCTATCTACGTGTCTTGGAATATTATAATGTTTTCTCTTATGTTTGATTTGTCGATGGTGCATATGTCCTATAAGCGGTAAGGCGACAAACAAACTCATGTTTTCTACTTTCATTCTCTCCATTAATTGAGGTCAGCATACTAATAGACATTTGGATGCTTGGTATAGACTTAATTTCTTTAGTATGAATATCTGCAATTAAGTACTGTCATTGTCGAAGACTCCTTCTTTCGCCTTATTACTTTGTATCACACAATTTTATTTTCGTGTTGACCAGATTTAAAGCATGGAAGATGTACACCATATTTCATCCACTTTGTTGCTAATCAGTAGTTTTGTGACATAAAGTGAGCACCAATAAATGAGACTTTTTCATGCTAAGTGTCGTAAAGCATCGCCGAATGACTTTCCATTGAACAATGAACAACCTCAGGCATTGCGGCATTTCCCGAGCAAGCTTGTCATACCTTTTTATCTACTTACTCTGAGCGACGATGCTTTGATGACTTTTTTAGGCTATTGATTGTTAGCCCGGTGACTTGATTTAAGATTCATCAATCCCGAAATGCCTTGACATGACCTTTTCCCCATTCGTCCTATTTGATTTCCCACCACATCACGCTCGCGTTTCACTTACTTATTCTGTAATTGCAAGACTAAATAGGACTAGACTCCAGTCATGTTGCACGAAGGCGATGGTCCACATATCCTGTATCCTGCTATTGTACTTGAAGTGTCTTGAGCATTTCGTTGCATCATCCTATGCCCTATATATAGGAAACATTACGTTAGTTATTTTTGCGTCATAGTCGCTCTAGCGACGAAATGCTGGGAATGCATAATGTGGCTCGAGAAGCGATCCGAAGAGCTCGATCTTGACAGCCGTCGCTGCAGCAATAGCGCAGATACTTTGAGCCAACCGAACACAAGTGTCATTTGCTTTACCGCCGCAATTCGGCACGAAGCGTGAAGAGTTAGCGAAAAACTCCTCTTCAATCATACTACACGTCTACTCGGGGGTTCAACTTAAAAAATTGAGGGAGTGCGGCCCATGGCAAAGAACCCGTTCCCGTGCCGTAAAACGTATATTTCATGCAGCATTTCACAATTGTGTCAGTCCTCAATGCAATAAAAACACGTTGCTCATTAGCAACGACCGGTAGGACACACGCATCAGGACAAGAGGGAGACGTCCCGCGCGAACGTGCGTGCCCCCACGGGACACTAATCCTCTCGCAGACAACCTAGGCGAAATTCGAGGACCGCGTGTTCTACCACCGAATTGTTCGTTGCTTAACACGTTGCAGCTCGCTCTTTGTTGTGGTGGCGTACTGTCAGTGTACGTCGAAGCGAAGAAAGATGTTATCAACGCACTGTAGTGATGTGTCATCAGACGTTGGTCGTCGATGGTAGCGTCGGCGTTCATCGAGATCCGATTGCTGCGCAACTAGCTATTCTCTGCAATCTGGGCAAAATATTCTAGAATAGATGAAAACGTTTGCGCCGCACTACCGTGTTCTCCATTGCCTTGTAGATGGAATAGTCATACTCTGCGCAGTACACTGACCAGGGATTTGCTCGATATAACGTACACAGACAGAAGACGCACGTCAAACAAGAAGAACACCATGGAGAGCCGCAACGAAGCGTGCAACGACATCATGCGATACAAACAAGTAAGAATTTCTTGACTCTCTAGAACAGCGATGACTGTGCTATGACTGGCGGTAAGTGGCGCGGTTTCACGTTAGATTCGGGCAGCAAAATTGGTATTGTATTTCTGGTTTCCTACTTGCGAGGCAAGCGGCGGCTCACTAATGAGTCATAAAGTACTAACAGGCATCCATGAGAAAAGATCGACGGGCCCATGGTTAAGATCATCACTGTAAAATGCATTTTTAACTTATCGTAAAAGTTACTATTCATGTCGACATACTATGCGTCTGGAAGACGGCGATTCCACCAGGTGGCCATCTAGAACAATGTTAATGAAACGTTTTCTCCTTGGGGCAAGACAAATGACACGAGTACCCACATTTATTCGTCAATCTTCATTTTTCTCTCCTCCTTCAGTGCATCTTTCAATTTTTTAGTTGAACCGACACAGCCCCGTTTCCCGCCTGACTTGTGCGACTGCGTGCTTCAAAGTCGTATAAAAAGGACTCTAATGCTTTTATTGCCTGTTTCGTGGACAGCGACGTTCTCGATATCTCTTGCATGCGATTAGGCGGATCGAGAGGCGGGTCCATGGCTGATGGTGGTCACGTGAGGCAATGAAACGTAATTTCAGTAGCATCCCCTGTCTTCTTCGTGCTTGATATCATGTGCGCGAATGGGCAAGAGCGTACCGCCATGGGACGCGAAGAAAAAAGGAATGGAATAAAACACGTCGCTCATGGTACGAGGACGAGATGTAACACGCGATTGTTCCCAAGAGACTAAGTCTCGTGATGGTTTGCAACTCATAAAGACGACCAGAGCCGGTGGCGCATGCAGCGCACCTCTCTGTCTCCATCAGTTTTTCATCAATACCTCATACCTTCAAATGGGGGATAATGGTATGGAGCCAGCCTGACTTCTCGGTGAAACATTAATATTCTTTACCTAGATCTAGAACATCCGGCATGCACCGCCTAGTGTCTCCGCAGAGTCAGCCCTGCTCAAGCCATTAGTGCCATGAGTAGAACCATGGACAGCAGGCAACATCGTGTGAGCTTGCGTTTTATGGTCAATAGCATATTGTCGTCATCAACTAAAGAGAGGATTTCGCCTACCATGCAGGATTCGCACGCGTGTAGCACACGCAACGAAGGGTTTATTTAATCGATAACGATCTGGCTTTTGCCTCAAGTTCAAATATATTGATCCAATTGTTATAACATATGAATCGAAAGACTCGGAAGCAGTAAATGAAAGATTCTACCTCACCGTAGACTACCTTGGCCTTATGCCTCGTCTAGGTCGGAACACGAAATTTATTACCAACCACTACCCGTCAATAATGCGTTGTTTTCAGCTGGACCGACGCTCAGTGAGTGCGTGCCCGTGGTGACGGTCACGTGAGGTGAACGAGTCGTACGAGTGTCAGAAAATATACGCGGACTCACAGGTCCCTGACCACCTTCCTTCCGCACAGCAATGGGCGCCCTCAACTGGATCGTCCTTCTACTTACCCACCCTCTGGAGTTCAGGAACCTTGTCCACTTTTACATATATCATGAACAGAAGCGTGACATTAAGGCTATCAAGGAGCACCCGACGTCAGGATGGGACAGAGAGAGTATGCGGAGGTGTTGGGATTTGCTGGACAAAACCAGCCGTAGTTTTGCCGCTGTAATCAAGGAGCTGGATGGAGACCTGGCACGAACAGTACGCTGCGCATATACCTCGTTTTTACCCCATGTTATTCATTTCTACCTAGATATGCCTGTTTTATCTCGTTCTTCGTGGACTGGATACCATTGAAGATGACATGACGATACCAGATGATATCAAGCAGCCTATTCTCCGTTCTTTTCACCAACATACAGTTACCCCGGGTTGGACTTTTGATGGATCCGGGCCAGACGAGAAGGACAGGCAACTTCTCGTCGAATATGACGTTGTCATCGAGGAGGTGAACCGTCTAGCACCCGAGTACGCACTCTTATCCTGTCACAGAACGTGTGCTGACAATAGACACGTAGCTACAAAGCCGTCATAGTCGACATTTGCCATAAGATGGAAACTGGCATGGCCGACTACACGCATAAAGCTGCGACAACAGGTTCCATATATTTGGAAACGATTGCAGAATACGATCTTTACTGCCATTACGTGGCAGGCCTCGTTGGCGAAGGTCTCTCGCGTTTATTCTCTGTATCAAAAAAGGAAGCATTGTGGCTGGGTGACCAGCTAGAATTGTCCAACTCCATGGGTCTTCTCCTCCAAAAAACTAATATTATTCGTGACTATCGGGAAGACGTTGAACAGAAAAGGCATTTTTGGCCCCGTGAAATATGGGGAAAACACGGATTCACGGAAATGCGGGACATGTGTGCCTGGGAAGGTAAACAGGGCTCGGAAGCGGAGGACGTCAAGCGACGAGCGATTTGGGTGCAGAGTGGAATGATTTTGGATGCGTTTAGGCACGCCCTGGACGCGTTGGACTATCTCAGGGTGTTGAAAAACCAGACCGTATTCAATTTCTGCGCGATTCCCGCAGTCATGGCGCTGGCAACTCTTGAATTGTGTTATCAGAACCCGGAGATGTTTTTGCGGAACATCAAGATTAGAAAGGCTGAGGCCGCGCAGGTTAGTAGTAACATCTTCTCGGCGTAAGGAATTGTGTGACAAACCCAATCAGCTAATTATGCGCGCCACGAATCCCCGTGAAGTCGGTCTCGCTTTTCAACACTACGTCCGTAAGATACACGCCAAATCTAACCCAAAAGACCCTTACTTCATCCGAATATCCATTGCTTGCGGCAAGGTAAGCAAAAAATGCTCTACTCCATCACTTGTCTTTAGCTATTTTGGCTACAGATCGAACAATGGAATGAACAGCACTACCCTTCTTTCGTCTACCTTGCGCCCAGCTCTTCAACGCCAATGATGGATTTCTCAGACGCGCGGGGGCGTATTGTTCAACTGGAAAATCACCTGGAGGCGGAACTGTCCAAGAAGGAACGGATAGAGGACATTCGCGCTGGGATCGCTGCGAATGGGTTGAACCACGTGGCTAGACGGGAAAAGGAGTCGCAGAATGAAGTGCTGTTGTTTATAGCGGGTGTCGTGGGTTTGGTGTTGGGTGGCACGGCTGGGGTTGTGTGGTTGGTGTTGAGGATCTTCTAGCCAGCCAGAGGCGCATGTTGGATCTATTGGGTGGAGGTCGTATTTCTTTAAATAATTTACGCACTATATGACACGAGTCAAATATCTCTCTCTGGTACAGACGCCTGAAAAGAAAGCGAGGCGCCCTCGGTTCCATCGTGATTTTCTGTCATCAGGAAGTCAAGAATTAGGGAGGCCAAACACGGTGCCATCACCATCGCGACGCACAGGCGGAGCGGCGGCCATCAAAGTGTATTTTAATTTATCATCTGCCCAGCGCCTCAGCCTGTTCCTCGACAGTGCCTCCAGCGACCAAGCAAGGAACGCAGGAACGGGTGACTTGTCAACGGGCACCGGTTTCGTGATGCATTGTCCAACTGTGTTTTGCATGCTTCTCAGTTCTCACCCCCGACAACACGCACCCATGTTGTGTGGTATGTGGTTCGAGTCCGTGGGTCGCATTCATGTAAATCTCACTAGTACGTGCATTCACGATCCAGAGTCAAGTATGTTGGGGCCCTTTGGCCATCGTGTAAGGTAACACCGTACTTAATTCCTGGGCTGGCCCATCTCAAAATTGGACAAGTTCGATATGCACGTGACGCACCACCCGCTGTTCGGGGTATCCGCGTCGTGCGCCCCGTCATCGACGGCGAGGCCGAGCGCATATCTGACCTGCTCGCGCGCTGCCCACCGCAGCAGGTGCCGCGTTCAAAGTTTGTTTTTGCGGCGCTTGCCAGGCTGTTCATGTGCGCCGCGGCACGCGATCATTCAACATTGTAGGTGTACGAGCAGCCAGATCGGTATTTCCAAAAAAACGATGCCAAGGCTTCTTCGAACCCGCCAAACCCGCTTGACGGGTACAGTTCTACCCTTGGATTCCACGTATGACGACGACCGGCCCTTACCAACACATACTACCCATACGCACAGGTACGGACCTGGAGCAGGTGTCCGCAGCTTACGCAAAGGAGTAGCCGGAACGGGATGGTGACTGTGATGGCTGGTATTAAATGGTGGGGAGAATCAAAACATGATGGGTGTAGGGCGGTTGCCAGTGTGGATGTGCGAGAGTGCCTGAATATTGAGAGTCTCCCAAGAATCGTGGCAGATCGTATGTACACTTTTATATTTGGAGTAACATCCTGCTCATGATGCTTTGATATATATTTTGAAATATCAATTTGCTGCGCCAAAATCTCTTGCATTGCCTCTTGGATCGTCTCCAACCCGTAATCCACAAGGAGACCGGAGCTGAGAAAAGTATAAGAGAGTACTTGAGTGCTCGTTCTCTACTGCCGCTCACCATGAAATTCACTCACATCGCTCTGCTCGCTCTCCCCTCTCTCGCTGCTGCCAGCGTTCTGCCTCGCAGTGGTAGCTTCGTTCATCTCTGTTGCGCAGACGTTATCTACGTTCGTTCTCCTGATGCTCTTTGTCTGTTTTACTGAACTTGAATATTAAACTTTCAGCCCCACCTTGATCACCACATCCCCGGCACTGGCTGTAAGTCCAATTCTGATCCATTGATGAGAATTTAGGTGAATGTTGACGTGGCGTAATCAAAGACCAGTGTTTTCCTACAGAACAATGGTAAGTTGATGGCCCCAGTTATCACAACATGGCGTGAGTCACGGTTTGTAGCAAATTCGGAAAGCTTGTTGTCTGTGCGAAGGAGGATCCGGTAAGTCATGTTGTTCCTTTCTGTGACTCGAGGCACTAAAGCAGCTTCCAGTCGAATAGCGTTGGGTTTGACTGTAAACCCGTCCACTCGTACTAGGCCGGAATGGCACCGCATTGCTCGCGTAGTGCTTGCATCGTTGATTTGGAATATCGGTCATCCCCGTCTCGTAGAGATAGCGCAATTCGTACTTTAAGCAGTGAATGGACCATACTAATCTTTCTATTATCATTTATTATTGTTTTTAATTCCTTACTAGTAGGGCGTCGTACATGTTACATAACTACTAATCTTCACCGTTCTTTCGCGAAAATATCTTCCTTCCCTACGGACCATATCTTTAAGGCACCTACACCCTGTATAGATTCGGTGTGCGATTGGCGAGGCGAGCATGTAGAGGGATATGTGCGGTTCCATCTCAACTCAACTGAGGTCAGACGGTACGGCCGTCACTCCATTTTGTGCAAACCTACCAGGCGGTGAGAATATCAACGACTCACTTTATCGATCAATCGATCACCGATTATCGATTATATGCAACCAACAAATCGCTGATACCGCTCGAGATGGAGCGCTTCAAACCCTGTCACGTTAGCTTGGTTACTCCAGGCATTTTTGTAACGAGGCCATATGAACTCTATATCACAGGAGAGCCTCACTCGGACAAGCGAAATATTGATATGAGTGCTCCTATTACAAAGATCGGATTCACGCTGGTAGAGTATCTGGTCTTTTGGGAAGAAGGCCTGGACCGGGCTGTTGGTGGTGCGAGAATGACTACTTGGGCCCCTCCGGCCACGGATCGTGGTTGTTATAAGTATCGGGGATCGATGCCGGTAGCGGCCCGTGTATCCGGTATACGGCAGCGCAGCCAAACTTGTCCTCGCGCTGGAATTCCGTAGACACGGTGACGCTCTCTCCTCAAAACAACAACAGCAGAATCGATAACTGGATCAGCTTCAAGTTCTGCTCCTGCGCGATCCATTCTGTCGCCATCCTCTTCTCAGCGTTCCAGCTTTTCATCCCGCAATATCTGCTGTTCATCTCCTGGGACCAAGAAGGAACAATGGCAAGCCATTGTTGTCCCAGCTTCTTCAAGTGTCCTTCTATTCTCCAACGCCCATGATGTTGTCGCAACTTCCTCCTGCTCTTTCGGGTATGTAACGATCTTGGTATTGGTTCATGTCACCTCGGTCATTCCTTTGACAATCGCAGGATTGAGGACTGCATATTTCATGGATGCCTGGAGATTTTCCTTGAGCTTGGGAACTCGTCTCCAGTGGCTGATGTTACGCCCACCATCCACTCCGTTTCTGAGAGTTTATCCAGGCGGGTAGATGAACTAAAAGTTAACAACGATGCACAGCCTAGGCGGCGGAGCTAACTAGACGATTCCGAAAGGCATTCCCTTCAAATCAATTTGGTCATGACGGTTCCTTGTTCCGTGTTGCACCACGCGCAAAGAAAGTTCGACCGTGGATATGTGTCATAACGATGGAAGCGATGCCCCATGAGCGCTATTCACGGATCTAAGTATTGCAACGCGTCTTGTGCGACTGCAGATCCGATCGATGGTATGGCCATGTATTCCCATGATTCATACCATTTGATAGCATCGCTTACGCTTCGTTTGTATATATGCCGACTCTGCCGAGCTCATGCGGCCGCCTACTTTCCGCCCATTCAGGCGTAGAGAACATCGTTGTCGCAAGTCAACGAATGAATATTTCAACTCTGATCAGCGTTCAGTCATGATATTTACATGAACATTGCATTTACACCGCTTCTAGGAGACAACCGATCAGAACACGCTCGCAATGCGATGCCCTTGCCAAGTTACCTGTGCTTCAGCACACAATGCCTGTGTTTATTCCATCTCCTCGAACTAGTGAACACGGTGATGAAGAAAATGTTCAATGTAGGTAGGTTAGCGCGAGAAGTCTGCATACTTCTCGCGACAACATGCATCCATGTCGTGGTCCTGTGGTTCTTTTCATCGCGTCTTTTGTTTCACGTTATAGCACTTGTGGCTTGATTCATGCAGGGTCAATCTCACTATACCTAATTCATATGTGTATTCACGATCTAGATCAAATAGTACATACTAACTCCAAATATGTCTAGGCTCTTCGGCCTACAATAGCAGGCCTCGTGCGAAATTTAAACGTAATTCTAGCATCTGTCATGATGGCTTCTTTTTATTAGTTCTTCGCTTCCCCATTCTATCACGCTCGCGTACGTTTCCCTGGCGCTATTATCCGCAGACTAGACTGTTAATGGCATCTTATACAAACGTTTTTTCGAGCTTGCGCATTACCTCCGCATACCATTGATTTACTTCTGTCATTCCGATGCCAATTTAATATCTCACTCCACTGGGCTAGTACTAATATATCCTTTAACCAGGGAAAACGACAGGGGCAACTTTATATTCATTGTAACACATCCCTTCGGTGAACTGCTCACATGCCAAGCTCACTCCTCACATGCCAAGCTCACTGCTCACATGCCAAGCTCTCTAATATCTCAAGCCAAGACCTGGGGAGGGTCCGAATACAGCAACCCCCCACTCTGACGACGAATCTTGTTAACCTATGCCAGTCGAACTAGCGATCAATAGATGGCGATGCACGCCTTGGCCCCCAAAACATAGAATTCAAAATCTAGCCCAACATAGCCAAAATTCGGTTAATTTCCGGATGGATCGAAAGCTGCTTACCATGATTCACAACACGAGTTGCAGTTCCAATTGAATCGAGCAACATCGGCCCTCATTAAGCGACTTCGCACTTGCCCAAATTCAACATGCACAAAAGCGTGAAGGAGTCGAGAAGGGTATATAAGAGCACCAGACATTGTTGCTAATTCTCCAGCAGAGGATCAACCGTCCCAGCTTAACGAACACCTACTTCGCAGTTCATCATGAAATTCTCTTACATCACTTTGCTCGCTCTCCCCTGTCTTGCTGTTGCCAGCGTCCTGCCCCGTGCTGCTGCTGGTTATTACGACCACAAGCTCTGTTGCGCCCACGTTGACTACGTTCGTCCTCCTAATTCTCTTTTTCTGGATGACTAAATAACAAACGTTCAGGATGACTACGACTATGGCCACCACCATCACCACCACCACCACCACCACCATGACGATGGTGGCGTTGGCCGTAAGTGCTCCCTGATGTTGAGATTTGAGGTGAATGCTGACGTGGCGTAATCAAAGGTTATTGCTTTCCTAGATACGGCAACTGGTGCCCGATCGGAGAGGCTGTTGACTGCGAGCACTACGATTCGGTACAAAAAACACTGTCCTTTTCTGCGAGTTGGGGTACTAAAGCAGTTTCTAGTACGATGACTCTGCAAGAGGTTGTTACTCCGTCGACGATGACTACGGAAAAGCGGGGAAGGCGGCGAAGACCACGAAGACCGAGAAGACCGAGAAGACGGTCAAGGCAGCGAAGGCGTAGTGCACAATGTATTATGGACTAGTATGGACTAGTATGGACAAGTGTTTGTTCACGATTTGGAATGTAATAGCGTTTCTCATTGAGCATAGCGCAATTGGTGGTGAGCAGTGAATGGAGAGGGTCGCGAACGCTAGTATGGTATGCGACTGCTGAGGCAAGCGTGGATGGGAAAGTACGTTCTGACGTTCCGGCAGATGGAGTCAAGAGTGAGGTTTTTCCCTGCCCTGGCTTCGTAATCTGCTACAGACTCTGGCGACCCACCAACAGGTGGCTGACCGTGTATATGATATGATGACCGTGATTGTTGAGGCAGATGAGTCTGCTCGCGTTTTGTCGAAAGAATATTTACCACTAGTCCTCTGAGGCCACAGCGCCAGCATGCACCGGGATGGTCAGCTCATACCACTAGACGACGTTCTAGGGCTCTGCTTTGAAGTCAGCGAAAGGACGGCAGCTTCAAGTTTATCCCCGTCAGGACTCAGCCATTCTCTATCTGCAGTCCTCGGGCACCATCGCTCCTTATCGATTTTCCGCTCCGTCATTTGGTTATCACAGACCGTTGTGGCGTGAGATCTGAGTGACCACGTGATCAATATTTCTTTTCCTTCTGGAGGGAGTTGGAGTTCCGGGCGCGACTAAAACCCTTCGCCATCAAATCACAAGCTATTGGCGCTACTAGTAGGAGGCAGAGTGCTCATCAATTCACCAGACACGGTTTTCTTAATGCGTCCAGAGCCAGCCGCTCGCCGCTCGCCATACTAATTTCGCGATTTTAAGATGCAAATCGTAGGGGTGCGATTCCTTTGCCCAGTTGTCGATGATACAGACGCAATTGTTCACGTTTTGACTTTCTTTGGCTAGTAATACTCTCATTCTCTGCATCAGGATGGCTTACAAGATGATGATGCACTTTCGATTGAGGTGCACCCGCATTGTAATCCGTCTCCCAATTATCTCGTATCCTTCCCTCCTATAGTACTCACGCGCTTCCCTCTGCCGGCGATCCAACACTCGTAACACGAGTCTAACAAGTTCACCTATCGTCCAGAACGACGGTCTTTATATCACAATAGGTTGACTATGACGGACATTTATATAACGTATTTTAGCTATGGTAGACGACGACCCACGCGCTCTCCATCGTCAAAGTGCGCTAGCTATGTCATTTAGCCTACAACCCATGCAATGACTCCTGCGGTATGTTTTAACTCCTCACGTCAGGGCGGTGGCCAAGGTCAGATACAGGTTCGACGAGTCAACGGAAGACTTTGTCCGACCAATAAACTCGGCTCAAAGGCAAAGTGTACGTCAAATATCATGACAGATTGATCGTACCCACGATGGTCGGCGGTTCATTGGTAAAACTGTGCTAGTGACTTGTTTGATCATTCAGACATGCTTTCTCAACAGAGCAATAAGCAGAACAAAGAGGGATTGGAGAAGAGTGGCCTCGGTCTAGGAAATGAGCTGGAACTGAGGTTGCGATGAGCAGAGTAAGACAGAAGACAGTGTTTCTGCCAAGCATCCTGTCACTATTATTTTAGGTAACACATCACCTGATATTCGCACAACTGTCATAACCCTAGGACGCACGCCAAGGCCGAGATCAAGGGTTTTTTATGTGCTCCTTAAGGACAAGTTGCTCGCCAAGCCCTGTTACTGGACATGCGGATTCCTCGAAGACTCTGTTGAGATGCTGTGCAGCATCATCGGAATTAGGACACACTGCATGTCTAGATCCATCCTCGCCGAAGAATACAAAAACAAGGCAAACTTCCACCTCAGCATGGCAATAGGGCCAACGGCGCTCAATATAGATGGGTAAAGGCGGGACTTCTGCATGCTTCTAGTCCCACAATGCCGTGTTCACGTAACAGGACTTGGGTCGAATAGGGAAAATCTGCCTAGATCTGATGCGTATTCTAAACCAAATGACCCCTGATATGTCTAGGTCCATTGGCCAATAGGCAGCAGAGCCGTGGTCGGTAAAACCGTCGGTTAACCTCAGACTAGACTATTAATAGAAGTTTGCATAAACGTTTGTTCCCTCCGCCCATAACCTGCCATTCCGGATATCAGTTGAACATTTCACTCCGGCGATGCGCTAGTACTAACATATCATTTTTTTGCATAGAGATTTTGTCATGTTGAGGTGTAAGTAGCTCTAAGATACAGCTATAACCAGGGAAAACAGTAGCAGTCGATTTCTTCATTGTAATGCGCAAGCCGATATCTACAGAGCGCCCAGCAAATCAAACTACATGGTAACCAATCGGCGATTCCAGATCCGTCGGCTGGTAATGACGCCCAGAACATGGACCTCAAAATTTTCCCCAACGTGGTCGAACTTTTGTTAATTTCCGCATACAACCTATAATGATTTACGACATGTGTTGTAGTTTCAAATGGAATCGAACAACATCGGCCCTAGTTACGCGACTTCATACTTTCCCAATTTGAAACCGAGCGGGAGTCGAGAAAGGTATATAAGAGCACCAGAATTTGCGGTTTTTTCTCCAGCAGAGTATCAACAGCCTTCCAGCTTAACAAATACCTACTTACTCACTATGAAGTTCTCTTACATCGCTCTGCTCGCTCTCCCGTATCTTGCTGCTGCCAGCGTTATGCCCCGCGGTGAAAGCGGTGATGGCGGTGACGAATACAAGCTCTGTTGCAAGGCCGTCTTCGATGTTCGTCCTCTTGATTTTCTTTGTGTATCTGGCTGAATAGCAACATGCAGGACCACCATGACGACTACCACCATGGCCACCATTG
The DNA here is from genome assembly GCA_020011035.1 of Amanita subjunquillea. NCBI lineage: Eukaryota > Fungi > Basidiomycota > Agaricomycetes > Agaricales > Amanitaceae > Amanita > Amanita subjunquillea. The sequence goes on from JAEBUT010000028.1 coordinate 500,071, forward strand.
GCGCCATTATGAAGGTGGTATTGGCTGTAAGTGCCTCTGATGTTGACATTTAGGTGAATGCTGACTTGACACAAATCAAAGATGGTTGTGAGCACTTAGAACACTGGTGCCCTCACGGACATCGCTTTGAATGCAAGAGCTACTACCACGTACTTCATCTTCCTTTCTGTTAGTCGACGTACTAACGCAGTTTCTAGTTTAATGGGGTTGCCACCGGCTGTTTCCCTATCCACTGGGACGACAGAAAGGCAGCGTAAGGCACGCATAGAATTTTTGGACTCTTAGTAATAGATTTGGAATATAATCGTGGTTTTCATGAGTATAGTGCAATTGGTATTAAGCAGTGACTGAGCGACCGCAGATATTTCAGATAACTGTAAACTAAAATGTGAGGTGATTAACGAAGTCTAAGAGAAATGCCGCTGGTAGTTACCATTGAGGCAATGAGTTTTGATAATATGATCAGTAATAATTCGTCATCATGGTTTGACAAGTCTAGCCTTCATACAGCTCTTATTTTATTTGAGGTTGGATGTTGCGTGACCATGTGACGTTTTACCCGCGTTCTCAAATCGCACAACCGTGACTTCCAAAACTCCGTGTATGTTGTACGCCGCCTGCCAAGGAACGATACCAATGGGGAGACAGCTGCTGAAAACTTTTTGCAATGACAAGTACTTTGTTATAGGCGCTCCTCAATTGTGCACCGGGTTTTGCTATTGGTTCAAGCTAGGATGTAAAGGGCAGCAGGCCTGGCCATCTCTTCCGCTCGTTCCAGCTGGTCGACGGACATGGAAACTCGCCGCCATGCCTATCCTATCCATGAAGGTGACTCCGCATCCTAGAGCAATTATCGATCCAACGACCCCATGTCTCATCGGCGCATATTTCAATTAGTTGGTACATACTACCACGTTTAGCTATCCCTGAATGTTAACCTCTCAACATGCCAATTATGGTCAGCGTTTCACGTGTTTCCGCCATGATGTGCTGACATGCTTCCAGAATGATCGGTGAGAGTACACATTCGCTTGGAATTACCCTGTCGCTCTGTTCCCCGGCGCGCCCATCTGCCGTTACTTGTGTTTTAAATATCTCAACAACCTCCTTTTCCGAACACAAATATCCACGATTTGGTACGCAATATTGACAACAACTGTGAATTTCAACATTGGTGACATGGAAACATGTGAGTGCTCAAAAAATAACCTGCGTCTTGTCAGCTCAGGTTTCGATGGCAGTGCATGAGAACAACCCCATTGAAGTAAACGGTTTGTCAAGCTGCTTCGCTTACAGTTACTCGCAATCAAGTTGTGACAGTAATGGCTGCAGGTGACTATTGCAATGTCGCGATCCATTCTTGTCTCTTTCATTAAGCCTGCTTTTCTCGTTCCGTTTTCCCATGCTTGGCAGGTAAACTGCGTGTCTATGCCATTAAATTTTTTTTCCTGATCTTAATCGTGTGCAGCTCGGCTCGACTAAGAAGGCTGTTTGTGGAGCTGTCTTTTTCTCCCCGATAGGTATGGCTTGAATCCATGATTCCCCAGATCGATTGCGGAGGCTTACATTCCCGAAATGTAGCCATAACGCCTAACAAATTGGACTCTGATCGTCATGAACGAGGAGAATCGCTAATCCCATTTTCCATCTTCCTTTTAGCGAATGTAACAACCTTCTGTTGGTATATGACACCTGTAACGTTCCCAACCGCCTGCGGAGGAGTGACCAGCGTTCTTAATAATGCCATATTTGTGTTGCTGTATCAAACCTGTTTAGAGGTGCAGAGTTACTTACCTACGGCCATTACTCAATCGCAGTATCGACGTCCAGATCGGACTGCGCTTTTTCATGGACGCCTGGCAATCTTCGTTGAGCTGGAATGCTTTCTCAATAGGTACGGTTGCAAATCTCTCTGCATAGAACCATGTCAGACGCACCCCTTGCATATAGATAATTGCTTGGGACGGTACCAATCCTTGGCTTCTCACGGTGAGCAGGATATAGATCAAACAAATGTTCAAAAACGATGCGCAGCCTATAGGGGGAGCTAACTAGAGGGTTTCGAGAGTCGGTTCCTTCAAATTAATTCGGTCACGGTAGTTCTTTGTTACGTGTCGCAACAACCCATGCAGAACGCAAAGGAAGTTCGACCGTAGCTAGGCGCCATGGCGTTGGAAGCAACAGCCTACGAGCGCTATTCGTGGATCTATTGAAATGCGCCTCGTATATTCATACGCGGCTGCGGATCCGATCGACGGTGTGAATATTCCCATGATTCATTCCATCTAACAGTAACGCTGGTCGATTCGATGACCTCACCTCGTCATGTGTTCCTGCTGATTTTGTTGGCATATGACAGACTAACGCAGTCGCGCTCCTCTTCGCCAATTCAATTTCACGTTTAACAGTCCGCGAATTAACGAATGTTGGGCACGTTCATTTTGGTCAGCGTTTCAGTTTCAGTCATGATATATGCATGGAATTTGCATTGAAATTGCTTCCAGGACGACCGATAAGAACACGTGCGCAACGCAATACCCTTTAGCACGCATTGGTTGTATATCGACAAGTTGACAGATTTGGCAAACGACGATTCTGATTTTTCAAGATTACTATTCGGAAACTTTGTATTCTAAATACGTGAACACCTCACAGACAGTTCGAATACTGTCAGTTCAGAGATTGATATTGACGGTGTTGCATCCGAGAGCAACGGACCCATTCTGCGAGGGAGGTGAGTAGGTGGTCTGTCAGAAAAATATTGCTCCTGATGGGACATACAAAGTTGGTGTTTTTGCAGCAGAGCGTCTGTTCAGGGCTATCAAAGTTGCGTTTGTAAGTCGGACGACCATCCCGTCATCGAGTTACTCACCACGGGGCCATACCAATAATGGGGTTGCACGTAACTATTCAAATGCACCGTTAAAAACAATCCACAGGGTCTAGTTTTCTACTCTTACCGCCGACCAGGTCAGTGAGACCGTCGACATTGATTCCCAGACTAACAAGAAGCGGGGTGAGGCTACCGAGGTTGTTGGACTAGAAAAGAAAATTCAACGTTGTCAGATGAGGTTTGGAGACATCAATGGGGTCATGCTAACACTCTGAGTGGACGCGCAGCATTGAACGACTCCAGTGTTACACAATGAATCTCTTGGGAGAAGGGCAGAAGCAGCTGCTAGAGCGGGGAGAACGAAGAGTGTAATGCGAGAAACGAACATGGCAGTGAGTTTTTGTTGTGGAAAACTGGTTTTGTTAGCAGGCTCTGCCGGAAAAACGTTCTCGGGCACCAGTCTTTATACGGTTTTCGCGTTCCATTTTTGCATTTATTCCATATCGTCTACTTTTACTCCTTGCATTTCTCTCAGCAGTTACACTGCACGTTGATGCCGTTAATCCTTCACTGCCTTTGATACAAACGAGTAGCTAATTTTTCTTTGCGACAGGTACTGCAGTTTCATCGTTCTTGCATCCTCTGAAGGTGGGGTTCACCTTTGATTATTTTCCCATGGATTGACTGCGGAGGCCTACATCCCCCGAGCTGTATCAGCCAAGCGCTTAACCACTTGGCGTCGGGTTATCACGAACGTTACGTTGGACGCCTTTTTCACCTTCGTTTCGGGGTATGTGGCAATTTTAATAGTATCTATCGTAATGCTGGCCTGCGGAAGAATGATAACTGTCTTGGCAATGTTACCTGTATCATTGTCTCGAATCTACTGCGCTCATTTGCTCGTTTCCTTCTAGCAACCGAAGTTACTTATTTATTACCACGCGTTACAGGCCATACCGAATTCCGGCGATTCCTGGGTGTTGATCTTCTGTCTAGTCACATCTTTTCATAAACTCCTGTTGCAACTGTCCAACGTTGTGTCTGGGAACCTTTAATTCTATCTCTAGCGTCGTGTGTTTTTAACCGTTCCTAAATGGCATCGTTGACAAATGCTTAGGTTACAGCGAACAATCAGGAAGATTCAAGGGGTGGTCACTTCACAGAGTCTCGTTCCGTGTTGCGATCGCTCACAAAAGACAGTTCCCCCGTATCTAGGTGTCATAATGCTATCACTACATGAAAGAACGCCCTTCGAGCGCTGTTCACGGATCATCTAACAGCAACGTTTATCCTATTGCCAGCTGTCATCGCATCATTGGTTTATGTTTGCATTTACTTGACTTGGCGGAGCGATACGTTTTACGCAGACCCACGCTGCCAATTCAATATGGCATGAAAAGAAGAACACGCGGTGCGTTCTCAAACCACACTAACAGTCCATAGGCCGATGAAATATTGGGGGAACATCAACTCTGATTTTCAACATATCAGAAGATGTCTACGACCAAAGTTCACTAAGTACTGAGTACTTCCGAATGTTGTCAGCTTAGAGATTAAGGTTGATTGGGGTGCATCCGAGGGCAACGATCCCGTTCTGAGAAGATAAGTCAATGCTCTGTCAAAATATGGTTCTTGATCGGACTTACAAAGCTGTTGTTTTCGCAGCAGACAGTCTGAGCATTGCTACAAGGGTTTCAATTGTAAGTCACGCTTGCCTTTTGTCAGAGTGACTAACCATGAGTTGCCGCCGGCGCCAATGACGGTAATGGGGTTGCAGGTGACTATTGCAACATTGCGTTAGAAGCGGTTCGCAGAATCTGGTTTGCCATCCTTACCGCCGACTAAGCCGGTGAGGTTGCTGACGTTGATCCCAAGAAGACCAAGAAGCGAACTGAGGCTACCGAGATTCTTGGACTAGAAAATGCAACGCTGTCAGATATGTGAGGTTCGGAGACATGAATGGGGGCGCTAACACTTTGAGTGGAGTTGCAGCATTGGACAGGTCCGGTGCTGCATGACGACGAAGGGCCGGTGCGCTTAACGACAGCAGAGGCACATGCGAGGGCAGGGAGAGCGAAGAGCGCGATGCGAGAAACGAACATGGCAATGAGAGTCTGTTGTGGAGAGAACTGGTTCTGTGCGCAAGCTTTGCTGGGCAAGCGTCGTCAAAACGTCCCAACCTTTATACATTTTCTGCCTTCCATTTTTCCTTACAGGACGATTGGCGAAGCGTTGTGACTGAAACAAGTCGCGAAAGTCAACTGATGTGACGAGCTATCAACGTTGTCAACGGTGAATCTGTCATTGACAGGACAGTGAAAATTCAATCGTAAGCTACGAGATTGCCGTAATGCAAATTTTGACTCTTTTTTTTTTTTTTCCCCGCATAGGAATGCTTGTGTGTTGAGGTCTTGAGACGAAAAGACAATCTTCATTAAGTACAAAAAAATAACGGTGCCCAAAGGGCCAGAACAAGGATCCTCTGACTGCTGTCCGTCCTCCGCTCGTTATTTTTATCTTCCTTGTCATCTAGTGTGTCACAAAATTCATTCGCGTACTCTTCTATAGGAATGCTCCCGACCGTTGATGACGTTCTTGACAATGCCGTGCTCGTGTCAGAATGTCAATATCCTATGTCTATTTTCTCATTTCCTTCCAGCAATGGGAGCCATTTATTCAGTAAGCCTACATACAGCACCGAGTAGTTTTCATTGCACGAGCATGGACGCTAAGGTGTTGCCGCATTTTTTCATGGGTGTCTGCAGCAATTTTCCAATGCCGAGCTTGAGAATTTCGGTTCTACCTTCCTACCTCCCCTTAGGATGATACGCCTGGATCACTCCATCACAAGAGTTTCCTAACGCAGGCATCCCGTCTAGGATACGAAGCAAATAAACGTTCCTCAATAGGCTATCTGGAACATTCCGAGCAGCGGTCCCTCCATGCTTATCAATGCCAAGGCGGTTCCATGCCCCTCACACAGAACGTAATAGAGTTATCACATTACCGATGCACAAGGACTCTGAGCTCTTATCTCTCTCACGAAAGAATGTCTAATCCTATATTTACAATGAACGCAGTTAGTTGTTGTCCAACTTTGCATTTTCGCCTACATAGCCCTCGATCCGCTTAGAATATATCAATGACTTGAAGTTCAGTGGACGACGTTGCTGAATATATATATATATATAATGTTTCAGAGTGGGTCAGCATTGACACGACTAGAAATAGACCACTGAATCAATCCCACATTCCGTTATGGAACTTGACAGGCAAGCGATGACATCTCACCGCAGCACGCTCTGTCGAAGGACCCCCACCACCACTCACCCACCGCAGAAAGCGGGTATTGTTGTATATCACAGTTATCACAGGACCGACAACGCGTCAAAAGAGCAAGCTCAAAAAAAAAAAAAAGTCCAAAGAGTAAAAAGAAAACCCGATATTTTTTCCTCTACTCCATACATCGGGCTTCGCAGGCGTCGCTACCCCTCCAGGGTCCGAGCCTCCGCCCGCGTGGGACTCGCAGAAGTTGCACTTCCACTGGGTATTCAACCTCTAGATGGGGCTATGGGTTGACCTTCTTTTTCTGCTGTGGTGGTAATCCATTTTTTGTGTTCCTAAACGCCGCGGAAGGAGTAAGATTGATCGCAGTCACTAAAGGAGGTCGTGCCGTAATGGGGGGTTGCGCTATATCGACAGCCAAGGCAGTGAGACGTCGGGGAGGAATGCAACATGATTGCTCCGTGGCATAGATATGTAGTTGGCCAAACAAAAAACCTAGACTGCGGCGGAATCCTCAAAGTACGCATTAGACGTTGAAGAAACTATTTGACTAAATTGCCCATTATTTTTACACCGGCCATGGTATCTCCGGTGGCCACAGGATGAGCTCACAGTCGAGAACATGGGGCACACCTATGACGTATACCGGTTGATATCGACTTCGGCTCTCGACTCTGGGACGGTGAGCAAACCTGGGTTATTTTAACAAGATGCTAGGGCGGCTGTTCCTTCCGCAAATAGCGTGCGCGGTCGGGCGCCTGGGAGATCTCGCTGAGTGCTACCGGTGTCCAAGTGGTCGGAAGACATTGAACCTTCAATCTCTACCCACGATTCATTTTTTCTCCCAACCCACAGAATGCTCGACGGCAACTAAATTATCGTCAGCGTCAGAACTTATGCCAGATGCAGATAAATCGCACATCCATCTCCTGTTGTCGCCCTACATCACACAAATAGTTGCTGTATGACTCAAAATCGTCGTTCGCTTGTATAATTACTTGTTCCATTAATGTCGTGCATTAATAGGAGAATCCATTTACGGGGGAGGCGATGCATCAAGGGGGATTGGAGCACATTGCGTTTCCCAAGCCAGGATGGCGCCCAGCTGTACTTCTGCTTCTCTGTTTCCTTTACTCTACCCTACCCGTGTATGTTGAGCAGTGACTGAGGTTCGAGCAAAAAATGGATCAAACGATTAGGTAATGTAGTATCAAATGGGGGGACATCACAATAATAACCACCGACACGCCAACAGACCAACCACACCAACAGCGCAGCTCAAATCAATCTACCAACCAAAGATCAAGTCCGATACATGTCCCAACACTCCCCTACTCTGTACATCGGGCTTCGCAGGCGTGGCCACCCCCCCTCCTCCTAGAGGCGCAGCAGTAGGCTCCGCCCGCATGGACCTCGGCGCACAAGTCGGTACAGCCCCACCACTTCCACTAGGCACCCATCCTCTAGACGGGGTCGCGGGTTGACTTGGCGGTGGCGCCTTGTGACCTGAACCGATCGTTGTTTTCCTAAACGCCGCGGCGGAAGGAGCGAGTTTGATCGCAGTACTAAAAGAGCCCGTGCCATAATGAGGTGATGCTGCGCTTGGATCGACAGCCATGCCTGCATCAGAGGTAGCCGGCTGTAGCGAGACGTCGGGAGGAACGTGGGTGCTTCGTAGCAATGATGGTGAGCCAAGCAACGCCTCGGCTTGGGCGGAATCCTATAAAGTACGCATCAGAACTATTCACATATATATATATATATAGAGAGAGAGAGAGAGCACAGGACTAACCGCCCATTTGACACCGACAATGTAACTTCCACAGAGCACTTCTCCGCTTTTTCGGACAGCTCGCATGGCATCTCCAGGATCACGATATCCAATTTTAAAGCAATTGGCGATTTCGGTGTTGACGTCGGGTTCAGTGGTGTCGCCCAGTGATTTGAAGTATTCTACCGTCACACTGTATCGGTCTTGCGGATAACCAAAGACAATGACGTAAATCGCTTGTTGTTCTTGTGTTGATTGTTGATGACGCGGGTGTGGGGTGCCATTGACGCCTGCACCAGGCTGAAGCCGGTGTTTGAACAACGCCGAGGGCGACTGGTAGTGATATATTCAATTCCGAAACCCAAGCGAACCGAATAAACGCACTCTTGGTTGGAATGGGGAGGATGATGTTGAATCCACGTATATCTCATGGGGTATATCGGTAACTGAGGTCATGGGCGGGGCATCTTCGTCGGCGAGTGCTTGTCGTTTCCTATGGTTCAACATGACCATTAGGACGAGACACGACAAACGGACGACAACGCACGTCGTACTCTGAAACATCGAATCCATTCCAAACTCTGACGTCGTTCCACGCACAAGTCCTTGGTTTAGTTTTGCTTTCGTCTGAACAATAGGCGCGTCATCTGATCTCGGACTGCCCTGTTGAGCGTTCTATAGTAAAAAAAAAGCCACAATCGAATGTTAACGCCACGTATTGCGCGTTTTCTAGCGCTCGAACAGAAGGAAAAGGCACCAACAAGGTTCTGGGATGCTGACTATTGTGTAAACCATCAATTCCATGCCACTGTTTTTTGAATGTGTAACGAGGGGTGACACACACCATGAGGTATCCCGGTTGATATTGACTCCGACTCTGGGATAGCGAGTCGGAAAAAGACGTCAGGGATCCTGTTGGGTTTACCGAGGTGCTTCCCCAACCACCGAGGTTTGGATTGTGATGATGGGCGCCCCCTGAGGTTGACATTCCGGCGACGGAGAATGGTGAGTGCATGGTCTTCGACAAAACAAAGGCAAATATCTATTACTTTCTCTTTTTCTTTTCTTTTCTTTTCTTGTGCGCAATGACTCCGCAGCCGCGCTCAGCTCAGAATGCTGCGATGCCAGTTTCTCGCAGAGCCATACACGCTTATCTCCCTCATCGACCGCTACTCTCGACGCTCTGGCATCGCAAGTCCTGTAACCTCATAACTTACGATGTCTTTGAAGTCGCTGATAATAGTGATCGTTTCATGCATCCCAGTTCCATCACACATCATCGCCAAGTACGCCACTAGTCCTTGTACGTCGGCGATTTCCGTCCAGAATCTTTATAGACTACTTATGTAGGGATGACTTATGTAGGGATGATGGTGAGCTGATCAAAATATCATACCAGATCATAACCTCCGCGGGCGGGTTTTGCCATCCTCTGACACGCGTCACACCTCCTTGATGATGATGTGTTCTTCTTTAATCGACCGCTTCCATTAGATCAAAATAACAAAGGCTAATAAGGTATATACCGAGGATCAAAACAGTGTTGGAAATAAGTCTACGTGTACGAACGTGAAATCATAGAACCAGTGATTGTTGTACGAGAAATGAATGGCTCGAAAACAATTTTGTCTAAAAGAAATTAGTTATATGTACAATATTAGGGGGGGGGGGGTTGGGGGTGACGGGGGGCAAATCAATGGATAATGACCAACCCAATGTTTGATTTATTTTCATTCGCCGGAGTATGTAGTACTGAACCTGACGAGGACTCGACAGTGGTCATTGAGGATCCGAAGCGGGGAAACTGAGTCGAAGGAGGGACGAACGACGGGATCTTTGGAACGTGCTTGTCGTCCGACCACTGGACGCCTGCAGCCCAAACGGTGGCTAGGAGCACCCCGATGATCTGCACAAAGAGGCTGCATATCATCAGGTAGGTTCCAGGCATGATGGGCGGGTTGCGCCGGAACGTATTCGCCAGCAAGGCAATGTCGAGAAACATGGGAAGAGTGAAATTCGAGGCTGCAATCCAGAAGAGCGTTTTGAGTTTGGACGACTTCGAGCCTGTTGGTGCAACCGTCAGATGACGATATATATATTATATCACGAAGAAGAAGAAGAAGAAGAAGAAGAAGAAAAATCGGACGAACTGAAGCTACGAGTGCCCAATGCCAGGCGAAAATCAATTTTCCTTAAGAAAAGATACGACGCGATCCTGTGAAAGTTGATATTAGATGCTGTGGAAAAGCTTTTCGACTTGGTATGCACAAAAACTTACGAATTGTCGAGTAACTGGAGGATCCACGCAACCTTGGTGTATTTAAGCTGCATCCCTAACTCAGCGACGACAAGAGGACCATAAACATTGGTCATCTCCGTCAGTTTCTTCATGTAGATGGAGATATTGACCATCCTGACGATTTTCAAGGAGACGAGAGGGACGAGGATCATGATTCGTGTCGAACGGTGTGTGTACACGGCCAGGATGCGACACAGCAGGATGGATTCCACGAACAAGGGTAGCGCTGCTATAGCAAAACAGGTTACCACGCATTTGCTAAAGACAATGTCCTGCTCCTCTTCCGGAAAAATGACTCTGTTGTACTGTTTTTTGATTCCATTTGCAGTCAGCCCCACCGCTCCCAAGAACGAGAAAATGGCGCCCTTACCATGTACCAAATACAGACAACTCCAATGCCCAGCCCAAGGAGTATCGAGAAGACATTGAGGAAAAAGACGGGCTTGCGGCGCAATGATCTCGTGGAAAAGAAGAACAAGGCGAAGAGCAGGGGAACGAGCATCGCAGACCACATCGTCACCAACAGCATCACATTCAAGGCGGCGGCGACGAGAGCCGTGTCCGTTGAGGATGGGACCGATGTGGGGATAAGGGATGTCGTCGAGTTATCCATAACTGCCAGGTCACTTGGTCTGGCACTGGAACAGGCAGGTCATTATAATAGTACCAATTTTGGGTTGGGACAGGACATTTCGGTAGTTTCCTATTATTCTCGTGACCTGGCCCCCGTCATAACCTTGAGTCTAGATAATATGATGGATCATACCAAGGTGAAACCTTCCAAAAACAAACGGACCGTGGCTTCCATGAGTTTTTTTCCCTTCTTGGTTCGGATTCCGAAGTGAAAGATGTTGCTGGCCAGCTTCGACTAGTCAAGAACGTCACTAAACAAACAACAGTAGAGTCAATGTAGTGCCCAGGAGGTTCTATTTGCGTGGACGATGCTGTGCTGCGATTGATAACTATCAAATCGGTTGGTTAACCGGCACCCTCGATCGTCGGAAGACTCTTAAGCCTCTGATCGCCCCCGAGGCCCCCTCCTCCTCTATATAATCATGATCATCGGTTCCGTTCATTACTCGTTTGTGGAGTCGGCAAGCGGACTCGCTCCGCCTACTGCGCATCATTCCTTCCCTCAACTTCAATAATGCGGTGCTGGCAGTCAGTGGGTACCCGCCCATGGATAGGAAGCAGAGGAAGCGACCGTCTTGGAAAGAGCTCCCATGGTTCCCATCCCCCCCCTTGATGCATCGCCTCCCCCATAAATGGATTCTCTAATTAATACACGACATCACAGCATATTATTAATGGAACAAGTAATTATACGAATGATGACAACTTGGGCTGTGCGAACAACGATTCCAGGTCATAACAGCCACCATTCGTATGATGTAGAGCGACGGGGAAAAGTCAAAAAATGATGGTCTCTAGCGAACAGTGTGTGATGATTTATCATCATCATCTGGCATAAGTTCTGACGCTGACGATAATTTAGTTGCCGTCGAGCATTCTGGGTTGGGAGAGAAATCAATCGTGGGTAGAGAAAGGTTCGGAACGTCCATGTCTTCCGACCACTGGACACCGGCAGCCCAGATGGTGGCCAGCAGGACACCGATAATCTGCACATAGACACTGCATATAATGATGTAAATGCCGTTCAAGTACGGAACGCGCCGGAATCCATTGATGACCAAGGCAATGTCGAGAGGAATGGGAAAAACGAAGTTCGATGTCGCAATCCAGAAGAGCGCCTCAAGCCTGGATAAACTTGAGCCTGGCGATGCGGCGTAAGATCATGTGCATAGATAGTATGAGACGTCGACGAACCGGAGCGTTCAGCGCCAGCACCCAGACGAAAATCAATATTCCGTAATAAAAGATATGCTGAAGTCCTATAATCTAATATTAGATGCTGCGCAAAGTCTTTAAAAACAAACTTGCGAATTATCGACCAACCGCAGGATCCACTCGATCTTGGCATTCTTCTGCTCCCATAACTGGATGGTGACAGATGCGCTGGCATAGACCATATTCGCAGCGACCGCCTTCAACAAGATACAGATATTGACAACCCTGGCGATTTTCAAAGAAACGAGAGGAAGAAGGGCTACCGTTCGCGCCGACGGGTGTGTGTATATAATGAGGATGCGACATAGCAGGATGGATTCCACGAGCACAGGCAGTGATGCCATGGCAAAACAGGTTGCCACGCATATGGTAAACGCCATATCCTCCGTCCCTTGTCCAAGAACTGCGTGGTACTGTTTTGATGTAGATATATATATCATATATATATGTGATCAGAGTAGCTCGAAGAACCAAAAAAAAAAAAAAGACTCGTTCACCAAGTACCAAACACAAATGAACCCAGCGGCCAAACCGAGGAGTATTGAGAAGACATTGAGGATGAAGACGGGTTTTCGGCGCAATGATTTCGAGGAAAAGAAGAATAAGGCAACAAGCAAGGGAACGAGCATCGTCGACCACATCATGACCAGGATCATCACGGTCAAGCTGAGTGCAAGGAAAGTCATTGCTGCTGGGGGGGGGGGGGCAGCAGGCGCCGGCCGCACGGTGGTCCGTTTCAGTCGTCGTCGTGCGCTTTTGGGAAGAATAGGCAACAAACTGGAAAACGCCCTTTTTTTGCGGAGGCAGAAACCATCGGACAACTCGGGTTACAAGTGTCTGGATCATTCCGTGATCGAGTGGGGGGGGGGGTCCTCCATGACCAGCAAGGTTGAGAGCCCCGCCTGTAAAAACACGTGGAAAATTGCAAACGTCCGTATTTCAACTTACCCGTTGGAGGTGTAGTGGAGTTGGCAGTACAGCCTTGTATGTCCGTTTCGGACTGGTACCTGACGATCAAATTCGTAGGAATGAATCAAACCTATTATATACGGGTTGGCGGCACCGCAATAAGATAAACAGCCTGCTCGTATGGATAACTTGAACTAAAGATTTATGATTTAAGACTGCTGTGTTGACGACGAGGACGGGAATATATGCTCAGGGACGAGCTTCGACTCGGTTATTCCCTTCGCAGCAGGGATGCAGTTAGTTTACCTCGTGTTAAAAACTCATGCTTTCACACCCAAGTCGCTCCTGCTGGCAGCAGCCTTTTTTTCCCACACAATTCAATACACTTGCCACAGGCCATATTCCTGGTGAACTCGGCTATCCAAAAAAAAAGGAGATTGGCAAATGTCTCCGACGCCGGAGCCGTATCGGGGTCGGCGATGAAGAGAAGAGAAGAGAAGAGAAGAGAGGGCGGCGAACGCGCTGCGTCACGTCCTTTTCTAGGCGCGATCGAGCGCTGCCTTTCGTTGCCGTTGGCACAGACAGAAATCCAAAGCTTGAAGCAAGTCACCCATGGAGAGATTTCCATATTACCATTATAGTATAGTTTCTGTCCGTCGACGGTGCCGAGCGAGGTGAGTCAGTGTTTTTTGAACCTCAAGGCATATGTCATATAGTCGGATGGATATGCATTGCAGATAACAGCTATAAGTACATATTTCTGTGACCTCGATTAACTCATTTCACCGCAATATACTTTACGGCATCCGGGGCAGCTCTAACTCCCCTGGACCAAAGCTGTCAGGTAGTAAGGCGCCCATCGTAGTTTCACGCACTCCACCTTCAGTGATCCTCCCGGGTTTAGTGGGATCTGGTTTGGGACGGTTTATCTGCGGGTAATCGCCAGGGACGAGAAGCACTGGCATATCAAGTGCACAGAATTCTCTCATAAATTGGCGACACATTCCACATGGTGTCACCGCTGCAGCAACATTCCTTAAAATAAGATAATGGTGTCAGGTCTTTTATCACGTTAGAAAACGATATGCCAATTTACGTTACGACGGCAAGCCCGATGAACGAGCGATTTCCCTCGCTCTATTTCGTAGTCAAGTACCTGTCGCTGAGTCATTGGAAACTTACGACAGCCTTGACCATTGCGGTTCGTTCGGCACATATCGTACCTCCTACAGGCAGTCTGAAGATAACAACTCATGGTATCAGAATGTGCAGCAACGGACCATACGATGCGTTCTCGACGTTGGCCCCTTTGATTATTTGACCCTCCGGAGTGAGAAGCGCAGCACCGACGGGGAAGTTTGAGTAGGGTGAATAGTTGCCTTTTTTCCCTGGTTCGATGTTTGTCACCATCGCTCTAGTAGCAGCCTGTGCAAGTTAGATCTAAAGTCTCACCCTCGATTGCTCCCTGGATGAGCTTTGTGCGATCTTCGACAGAAAGTATCCAAGTTCGACCACTGGCACTCATGACACCTTCAGGAATCTCAATCAAGACGCAAACGGCGTTTATGTAACGACCCCCGTAAAGCTGCAAAAAGGTTTTTCGGGCCGATCTGTGACCGCAAGACGCCACGTAACAATTCAAAAACAATATGACTCGAACTCCCAAGTTCACGGGCTCATGAAGGGTGTTGGGCTCTTTTGGCTCACACTATCCAAGTCGAGCGGTTATCGGAACCGGGCAGCTGGTATGCCCTTTGCACTGTCGTACAGCATCACTGCGGCCCTGGTACATTCTTGCTCTCTCTTATAACACGCTGCATGATGACATTCTGGTACGTTATCCTTTCTCACTTCCGTCCGTATCAACCTCAACCGTACAACCCCCCTCCCCTTCCCATGTCGTCTTCCACTGACCTTCTTCACCTGGCCCGCACAAAGCTGCACACATCCATCGTGGACAATGGCAACAGTCTCTATCGATGGGTCCTTCTCAAAAATAGCATTCTCCGCGAGTCGCTCTTGACGAATAACGGAACCAGTGGTCCCCACATGAACTGTCCCTTGGCCACCACCAGCAGCCGAAAATACAAGGAGCACGAGTCGATGGCTTTCCCCGGTGCTGTAGAATCCGTCTGCTCCACACAGTCAGAAGCGCAGTGGCTCGATGCTCTGCTCGGGAAACTCACCAATGAGGACGACGACGACGACGACGCTGAATCTTGTTCCGATATCTCCTAAATGATTATCAGCGCGAATGCGGTGACGTCCTCCGCCTCTGCTACAAATACACACACAGCTCCAACGCCACCAATATCGTGCCATCATCACGAATTCACGAATTCACCCCCCCAAATTGTTTAAACACCACGTTTTTCTGCCGCCGCCGCCGCCGCTCGCTTGCTGCCAGGGCCAACAGCCGGGTCGGATCTACAATGGATATACGGTATGTTGGGAATTTTACCTTTAACAATGTATATATGTCGGATCTTTTTCTGACATTGGGCATCATGACAGGGGTGGGGGTGGGGGGTGTGACATTGGGTTTAATGCACCAAACCCCGGGGCCAATTTGCTATAAAAGTGATATACGTATATGTATATCTGGGACAATTGGACAAGAGTCTCTCTCGTGCCCTGACCCCGGCCGCACACGACACGACACGACACGACACGACACACATACACACTGGCACATACCCCACACCTTGGCAGATGATGCGATCTTGCGATGTCCTCGGGCACACGACAAGTTCCATTTAATTGCTGTACCGGCGACGGAATATGGCATTCAGGCGCCTATGTTTGGCAAGCCTGTGATGCCGATCAAATATGGAACACGGCCTCAGCGCCACGATTCACCGAGTCCAGTGTCGACCAATCAAAAGCCCAGGAATTAAATCTTCCGTATTGACCGCATTGACCGCATTGGTCTATCTGTATATACCGTTATCGTTCCGCGTGTCATTCATACTGCGTACCCCCCCCCCGATACCCATTCACATGCAACGTCACTCCAAAAAATGGACAATTCTGCATACGGACAAAGTCTGTGCATAGACAGTTGGACTTCACTCCGGCAGAGCGAGCGTTATCTGTTTAAGTAGAGAGCAAGCATCCAGTATCATGTATGTCAAACGAGATGTCACGTCCGGGTGGACATGATTAAAGTCTTGCAGCCTTTCTGGACGGTGGCTTCTCCAGAATGGTGAGGGTCTTGGTGATGGGGTTAACAGGGATGGGCGACACGCTCATCTGGAAAAAAGGGGTGACAAGCTTAACATTGGGAGGCTAATCGGGAAGAAAGTTATCTCGCCGATAAGAATGGTATCTTAGATACTGACGCATGGATATTGTGCACCACTTCGGCCGACCGGAAATATCTGTCAACACAGACACAAGGACAAAACGGACGACGTCGAAACATACCTCTGCGGGCCATTCTTATCTCGCTCTTGCATTGCCGATGCCCACCTCCGTAACATACTTTCTCCTCCCAAGTCTTTTCATCTCTTCCACAACCTCCCCGACCTTTTGAAACTCCTTCCACATCTTATCTCTTCCTAGGCTATTATCGTCCATACCACCCAACTCGTCCGTAACATGCCCAACAGGCTCGACAAATCTCACCCTCAATGCAAGCCACTGCATCGATTTAACATTTGCGACAAACGTTTCAACCGGCTGGCGCTCCCCTTGGGCGTAAATCACACCAGGGTATCCTACCTTGGCAAATCCCGACACGCCGAGCGAGGAAGACCATTCGTGTAAAGACCGTCTCTTCTGAGGCGACACGAGATGGTGCGAGGTTAACAGCGCGTGGTACGTCTGCGCTGGAAGCGGTGCCTTTTCTGAACGCATACGGGCGGCCACCTCGTCCTGTTCCATATTGTGAACACCATCCGACCGTTCCGGTCTTCTTGCGTCGAGACTCTCATCAGCATTCTGATCATGTTCGTGTAAAAGCGGTAGTAAATGGAAGGACAACAGTTCATAAGTAGGATGCCTACTAGTACCATCAGTATTAAATCGCGAGTCTCACCGTATCTCGAATGACGGACTCACTGGGTGTCCTCGACCATGCGCGTCTTCTCCTTTACAACATTTCGCCATCTCTCTTGTTCGACTCGGCCTAAGAAATCGCCCTTGGCGGAGACCGCCGCGACACGGTTCAAGGATTCCGCAGGGGACGGCATAACGACTTCGAACCCGACTTTCTGGCGGCCGTCGTGGCGGCCTGGACAGGGATCTACCTCGATTCGAAACCTGGCAGGCCGTGCTGGGACGGTTGTGGGACTCGAACCCGCTTCCTCGTCAGGTATCGGCGCACCACCATCTGGAAAGAACGGCACGGTCGCTCCGTTATCGTACGCGTCCGACAGTCGCGCCCATAAGATGCCGTCGGAATCGTCGTCCTCTATGAATTTCAAAATTTCGTTGGGAAGGAGGGAACACTTGATGAGTTGAAGTTCTTCCAAGTGTTCATGAACGAGTGCGTGTTGGTCCATGTGACAACTGTGACTGCCGCCGCTAAGGGGAATCCCTGTACGAATTCATAGATGTCGATGAGAATCGCATGGCATCCTACTGGCACAAAAAAAATGCGACACCGCTCGTTGAGGTGCTTTCAAGACTGAGGAAGATTGGCCGGCCCGCCATGTTGTTGTAACGCCTCCCAGTGCACACCACTGCCAGCACCTGACGACCCTGCGAAAAAAAGTTCAAAGATTTCTCCATTGAACCGAGTGCTTGACTCCGTCCCAAACCCGACTGAGAGCGCGAACCATTCTCGTCTCTTTTCGCACGCTTTGGACTTTTGACGATCGCTTATTGGCCATTCAGTATGCAAATCCAAACGGAAAGGCTCCGTAAGGGACCTAGTGATGACCATCTTCCAATTCCGCAGGGCCCGACTCGAAAGGCAGCTTGAATGTGACAGTGTCAAAAGGAAAGACCATAGCGACTGTGGTTTCATAGCGACACGCATCACAACTGTTGGAAGTATTTGGCAAACCCTCGGAGATTCTTCCACAATCTTGCCTGGTCACCGCCATCGTGCATATTTATTCCATCAACAACAAATTGTACAATTCAACATCAAATTACTTGAGATTGTACCGCATCCCAGCCTTCTTAAAACCCGACGTCTGAGCGGAGTCCTCCCCAGGCTGGTCCTCTCCCACTACCGGCTCTCTCTCTGTTCATCATGCGTCTTTCCTCTATCATCGTTTTCGCCGCCTTTGCGTTCTTGGTGTCCGCCTCTCCAATCGACAGTTACAACAGTCGAAGGAGTAATTATCTTTGGGTAATCCTTCCCATTAGACGAGATCACATCCCCACGTCTGACCTGCGCGTTTCTCCATTTAGAGACGAGTCAGTGGCACTTCTCAGGTGGGTCTGTGCCATGCCATCTGTTCCAGTCACCTTTGAAATGCGAGTTGAACCTCACTTGTTTTTAGCAAGGTAGATCTTCAACGGATCCAGAGACGTCCCAGGAAAGGATATATTTCAGTCGTCTCCAAAACGCAATCCTAAACTCCACTTTTTAGGAAACCTTTCGTAATACTGATGGATCGGTGTGTTTCCAGTCGCCTCCGAAACGCAAAGCTCAAAGTTCCACTTTAGCATGGGACCATCAATCATTTACGTGATGGAACGGTGCGTCGATGTTGACGGCATCTAGTCACCTCCAAACGTGAAACTGAACCTCACTTGTTGTTGTTTTTAGCTCGTTCGACGTCAAGTTGGACCAGGTGAAGCATTAGTGATAAGTGTCGCTCCCCCTGGTAGCCCACCGGTATGGAAGGATGTCTATACCCCGTATGTTCTGTTTTTTCAGGTCATAATAGAGTGCGTGCTGACCTTTGCCTTGTATATACATGGAGAACGTGCACATGTAAGTTGATACCACAAAGCTATTCCAGTCGCCTTTAAACACCACGTTAGCATGAGTATACGTTTCATTTGCCTGGTCAGAGGGTGTGTGTCAATGCGGCATTTAGCCACCTCCGAACATGAACTGAACCTTGCTTAGGAAGTTGATATTTCTCTGGGCCCAGATGGAAAACCAACGCGGGTAACTGTGACCCACAATAGAGTAGGGGAGACAATCGATTACACTTGAGGGTCTTGGACGCACGAACTTGCACTGATCTTGGTATCAGCTAATCCTGCACAATAGCAGCGGATCAGACTCAGTCCTTTCTTGTTTCTAGTGACTCAGAGATGCGTTGGAGGTTGTTGGAGGTGCTCGCGATTTTGAATTGTGTATTTTTCCATATTCCTTCAATGCGAACTTTGGTTTCCCGATGAGACTGCATGTTTGTCCATGTGACAACTGTGACTGCCGCTAGTGTCAATGGATAAAAATGTACGAATGTTCATCATAGATGAGATCTTGAGATTCGGATGGTATCCTACTGGCACAAAAAAAATGCGACATCGTTCGCTGAGATACTTTCAAGCCACAGGCAAATATTGGCCAGCCCGCCGTGTTGAGACCGTTGATTGTCCTTTCCACAGCGCCATATCAATGCATGCAAGCGCACTGTATCATTTACTAAAGTTGTCAGTCGCGTTAACGCGTAACACACTGCGCGTTGCAAAGCAATCGGATGCCATGTTAAGTACGAAGATAGGGTATACAGGATTCTCTATATGGGTAGAAAGAAAAAAAGAGGGAAAAAGTCAATATATAACACTATCTGACAACTCCAGAATGAACAATCCAGTTCCAACTCAGAGACGCTCCCAAAATGACAATAGCAAGAGGCAAAAAAGCGCTCACGATCAGTTTCGAACGCATCGCACTGTCGTGCGGCGCCCACCACCTGATTTCCGACCACACAAGAGGTCCGAATACGACACAAGCCGTCCAAAACTGCAGAGGATGATAAATAAGCTCATGACGCGTCGTCACGATGGAACAACGATGCACTCACAGTTCGCATACTTTTAACTAGTAATTCTGGATACTCATGTAAACGCGGGACACGAAGATGAGGCTTTTCATCCGCAGATGTCGGGACCAGTCTTGGGTGAGTAAAAGGACCCAAAGCGCATAAAACGCGACGGAAAAAAAGTGGTATGCTAGGAGAACTGGGGATGGAATGATGCTAAAGACCAGAGTCAGCCACGTTATTAGTCGTACATGTCCCGGACCTACGCGGAAAGCAGAGAGACGGGACCGTTTATACATTCGCCGCCTAGTTCAAAATACTTGAAACATCCTGTGCGTAGAATGTCAAGTTCTTCGCCTGTCGAAGAGAGCTGTTCAGTAGACTCCAGAGACGACATGTTCAGGCATACCATCCGCTCCAAACAGATCATATAACGCCACGCTCAAAATATTCACAGTGGACGCTAATGGTTTTCGCTTCCAATGCCATCGATGAAGTAACCGGCGAATATGTTCCCAGTCTGTCAGATTATCGACACAGGATAGCAAATCGCGAAGTAACACGACATCGTGCAAGGCTACCGTCATGCCGCCACCAGTCAGAGGATGCCGCATATTCCACGAATCACCAACGAGGATGATACCCTTCTTTCCACCTGGCGAGCCCTGCTTCACAGCAGGCATAAACGAATTTGGCATCCGCCGCAGACGATCCTTGTCGAGTGCATTGCGGATAGATTGATGAACGGTCGGAGGTAGTTGGGGTAAGACGTTAGTTAATATGTGCGCCTGTCACCGATCAACACGGGTAAGTACATACATGGGCTTGAAATTACCTTGAGATCCTTTGGCAAAGGTATTTTAATGTCGACGAGCATCCTTGTATCCTTTGGTCCAATTTGGTACATCAAAACAGGTCCAGATCCGTGCACAAGTGCGACAGTCCCGTGCTGCGGGATTGGCAGCGTAGCGTTTTCGAGTATAGCACCAACGAAGTGACTGTTCGTGTCAGGTTTCATCTTATCGCCTAGCACGGCTGTTCTAAAATTCGAGAAACAACCGTCCGCAATGAAGACCAGGTCCGCAAAGAACGATTCTTTTTCTCCCTCCGAGCTAGCGACGATCATAGGAAGCTCCATGAGCGGCGTTTTACTCGAAATTGCTGGCTTTTTTCGCATCGCGCGCACGCCTATCACGCGATCCGAACAGGTGTTCTCTAGCAAGTCTGTGACGGTCGCCTCTATCACATCCACGCCTTTTGCCCTTTTCGCCGCTTCTCGCAAGTTCATTACGAATCGTCCATGGTGGAAACTTCGGCCTTGGTATCCTTCCGGATAGGGTATATGCACCGACTTGCCGTTGTCGTATACGCAGTAACCGTGCACGGGAATCGCGTCCATGTTTTCTAGGCATGGCTCCAGTCCAAGACGACGCAGCGCCATCACTCCGCCTGGCTGAAGAAGCTCCCCCACGATCCTGTCTGGTTCCGCGAGCGAGCGTTCCAGCAACGCAATTCGTAGCATTTTGCCATTCGTCCTAGGAATTGTTGAGAGTGCGTGGGCAAGCGCAGAGCCGGCAATACCAGCGCCGACAATGAGCGCGTCATAATGCTGGCTCATCGTCAAACAACGTAGGCCCAAATGGTCCCACTTTCCTCTTTAGGTATGTCGGGAATTCCCGAATAGCACTCCATAAGAGCAAAACTACGGCAGCCGTAGCTGGTTTTCTCCGTTTAGTACGGCTACGTAGATGTAACATACACTTCATCAGATGTATCCTCAGCGAACGCCAACTCTGGCCAATATTCCCTATTATATATCTCGAAACGCCTAGGATGCAGGGAAAAATCCCTTCGCAAGGGATTTCTGGCCGCAACAGGGTCCCAGGCTGGTGGGGCAACCACTGGTGTCGGGTAGTCTTGGTTAATC
This sequence comes from Amanita subjunquillea, assembly GCA_020011035.1. NCBI lineage: Eukaryota > Fungi > Basidiomycota > Agaricomycetes > Agaricales > Amanitaceae > Amanita > Amanita subjunquillea. The sequence goes on from JAEBUT010000028.1 coordinate 521,839, forward strand.
GCTTCGGCTCGGCTGGTAAATTCCCAAACGGGCCTCTGTCCGACTAACTCCTCAGGGTACTCCGACGTGGGCGGAAACGCTTTGAGAATGACCTGATGAATTCAATTGGACTCTAACTTGATCTCGAGTATCGTGACAAGCCTACCTTGAAATCTTCGGAAACCCCCAGACACCACTCCACAGGAGGTGGTTTTTCGACCTTCTGTGCTTCTTCGGGTACTTCAGTCTCAGTATCCACATCCATTGGAACGTCACCGTCGTTAGCAGACTGAGGTTCATCTGTCTCAATGCTTTCGGAGCCTTCTTCACAGCATTCGGCGTCAGGTACAGAGGGCTCCTGATAGACTATGATACTGAAAAAGAATATATTATCATCAGGGACGCAAAACATGATGACGAATCCTTACTGGCAGGGTTTCTGCATACGGTTAACCCTGCTTATGTCAAAACGCGTCTGAGGACCAAGCACAACCTCGCCCTTGTCCCCCGAGATCGGCAAGTTGTACGAAACATAGGTCTGTGTTCCCTCTCGCTTCAACGAACACGCATGGCGATTCATGTCCTCCCCGCACGGTCCCAGACGATCGATAGACCACTGAGCGAACTAGACATCAGCATCACGACGCCCGAGTCCACTGCCATCCTCGTAGAAACTCACCAACTTCGTGGGTTCCCGGTTCGCAGTCACGACCAGCTCAGCCTGGCGCACGGACAGATACAGCGGTCTCGTCCGTGCATGGTGAAGCGGGCCTAGATAGCGCACGTAGTTCCAGCCTTCAGCAGCAATAGGGGGCGCGTAGCTTTCGCGTAGACTTGGCATCGCTGATCGATACCACCACTAAGGTTGATGATGGGGGTTGATCGCTGGTAAGTTCCTATTTATATTTGGTCGTCTCTCGCGTCCCTTTGGGTACTTTGCCTGACGCCTTGCATCGAGGCCACGCCACGCATGATCGCACATTAATGACGTGCGTACCAAAATTCGGCACCCCAAACGTGTATTCTTGGGAACGTCTTGACATAATAATCCCAGCCTTATCGCCCAGGGAATGGCGAATTTGCGCCCACATGAGGATAATGATCTTAAAAGAACGAATCACCTTCCGTTCTCAATAATACCTTATCGAGAAGTTACACTTGCCTGTTCGGGTACCTCGGGCAAAGGGCAAATCATAATGCTGGATTCTACATATGTGGGACGTGAACTTCAAATCAATGATGGCGTGCGCACAAACAAAGCATGTTATGCCCCGGTAGTTATAGCACGCTTATTGCCAATTGAATAGGCTTTTACAGCCGATAAGAGCTTCCGAAATCATGATATCCCCAATTCTCGTCCATGTAAACTAAAACTGCTCATGCTATCATGTAGTCATCAACTGATACGTATGAGGACCAAGGTGCGCGCGCGTCCGATGATCAACCGAACAATCGGGTCATAATCAATAAATTGACGTCACTGGCACTTTGAAGCAACCTAACGTTACATGATAACGAAATTCGTAGAGAGAGAGAGAGAGAGAGAGAGAGAGAATATCTCACGCCCATGTTCCCCATTAAGTCACTTGTCAGATCCTTCATGCTGCATCGTGCATCACTGGTTGCATACCACCGATTTCTGGAAAACCGAACCGGTCTAACCAAACTTGATTATTCAAAATAAGTTCATCAGGCACTACATATGGTACATACATACATACATACAACGGTTCAACGTTTAACCTGGGATCAGTTTCGTTGACTGATTCTGATTCTGACGCGCGATGGGCAGCCAATAACCCCCTCCTCGAAGGCTCGAACAGCACCACGGCAAGTCCTTGCATTGTTCTCGTATGCCAACATCCGTCATCCACCAGCGCAAATGATCAACCCATCCGTACACACTACCGACAGCACAACGGGTATCATCCGACGCAGATTAAAAACACGCGATAAAGTACTGATTGACAATGACCGAGCCAGGGGTACTCGACCATCATGGCGCATGACCAGGCCAATTATTCTCAGTGCACGTCAACCGTGGAAACACAGGCCACCTCCCACTCGCAAGTTCAGCTCGAACTTTCTCCGCCAGCGCTCTACTCCGCTCCCAATCCACCTCCATCTGCGAACCATCCACCGTCTCAAACTGCGTCATCGAACGGTCACTGGCAGACTCAACGCTAGCAACCGTTACGACCTTTAGCTTGGCCCTTTCCATCCCCTCCAAGTACTCATTCTTCACCTCGCTCCGGACGCACTCGCTCAACAGCCGTGCTCGCCTTTCCCGATACGAAGAGGCCACTCTCGCCGGATTCGCACGCGCAAGACGGTCCGCCAGCTCCAGACTTTTCCGGGTCCGCTCAACCCTCCGTTTTCGCTTCGCGATCGCTGACGAGGTTGACATAGCAGCCTCGCCCTCCGGGGACACCGCACCACGTGGGGACCGTCTTGGGCCTTGATGGACACGCAGGGTCTTGTCAACTGATGCACCTGATGAGACAGCAGACCTGACGGGAAAACCTTTACTGCGCGGATCTCGGACGAAAACGTTCTCGTCTCGCACAGAATACATCGATGACGACGACGACGACGACGACGGTTCAGGAATGTCAGGCTGTGGCCGAGATTGGGGGACGGATGTCATAATCTGGTGCTTGGTGGATTCCGATAAAGGCGTGCAGGTTCTCGAATCACGAGATGCGGCCCTGCCGGTATGACCGCGCCGCCCGTACTCAGCGAGTAATGGTTTTTTTGACGCGTCCCTGGGCGCGGACTTTGGGGTGCTCGTCGGAAGCTGAATGGGAGGACCTAGAACGTGTCTTGTGCGGGAAGGGTGATCTCCGGCGCACCCTGAATACTCGCTGCCGAGGTGGGGCATCAATCCCTGTAAGGAAAGGTCGTTTGTGGCTTGCCGGTCATGAGATACCGGTGGCGTTAAGTGGGCTGTATCCTCCTGCGATTTGGGGGACGAAAAAACCCATTTGAGTTGCTGCCCCTCTTCGGAATCGGGACTACAGAAGAGCATGTGGGCTGTTCTCCAGTGATCATCTTCCGCCCCACTTTTGTCAGAATCACCATCGCTGTCTGGATCCCTGGCGAACGTCACATGTCTATCTTGAGGAGGATCAGCTAGCGATATGTTCGGTGTATACAAATCGGGCGGTGGAGAATCCGGTCTCAGCTTGAGCAGCTTGTCGAGAAAAGACCTGCGCTTCGGGTCCAGATACCCTACCATAATCTCCAACTTGTCGCGAAGCTTTGCCCTATCTGCCCACCGCAGTGCCAGAGCCGACGAGCCGACGATATTCTTTAGTGCAGTGTCTCCTTCTTCGTCGACTTGAACGAGTAGGAGATCGAGGTCTCCGCCATCTTTTGGGGTCGGCGGAATAACACTGGGCCTTCCGAGAGGACTGAGAATGTTTGAAAACATGTGGTCGATACATTGCCAATCTAACCCCCGCAACCGTGGATCCAGGGTATTGGGCACGACGCTGCGTGGTCTAAACAGCCTAACAAAGGCTTGTAGTTCCGGTAATGTGGAATGTCTTGAAAGCGGCACTAACTTTAGATGCATTTATCAGGCCAAATGCTACGTAGGGTGTCATGATATAACCTACTATAGTATTCATAGTTTCACCGGTACGTAAACTTTGTTTGGCATCCTTCAAGTAAAGTTCCCAACTTTGAGTGTCCATTGTCACCGGGTTGACGTATACCACATGCTTGCCTTTACGGCTGATGACAGGCGTATGCACCGACTTTGGATCGTCGGAGGCTACATACTCACAACGGTGGAACCGTTCACAGGCATGGAAACGGGTCATTTCGGGGTCCATTGTTACAATTGAACGTAGGTAAGGGTCGGAAACACGCTGATAAATTGAATATTTGTAGCGGTCGACGTGTATCTGTACAAGGAAAATGAGTTCGTGTCAAGGAAAACCAGAGTCGAACGAACCTGGCATTGAAATGCACGTGCGATTGACTTGAGAATGTCTTCGTACCCCCACGTCCACGAGTTGATGAAGAAGTGCGTGTCGGGCCGGTGAAGCTTTATCAACTCCACAAGTCCGGTTGTGGCTTGTTCCTGGCCCCATTTTGAACCATGTATTCGAGTTTATGCGCAAATTTATTCACCTTGGTGGGGATAAAAAGGGTGGAAAAAACACATGCGGTGTCAAGATAAATTGCGTCTAGAGTGCGGTTAACGAATGATTTACTGTGGGAGGACAAAGGTGCGAGGTACGGCTGCAGAAACGGGTTACGGGTGATGTTGTCTAGGAACCATGGTTCGGCGCGGAAATCGCCCGTATGCAGGACGTTGCCTTTCGCGCCTTCGATAAGGTACCTGGAAAAGATGATAGGGGTGACCAGAAGAGTTGTACGAGTCTCGTACATGACGGCTCCTGGACAATGGTTCGCATCTATCAGAGTCAAGGAAATTTCTTCGCCATTTTGCAATTCTATGGTGGTTGGTGTATTTAAAGGCAGAGGTTTCTAAAATACGACGAGACTCAATCAGTGGGTTTAAATATCAGTTCTAGTACGAACCAGAAGGTCCCTTGAGCCTGGAAAACTTTGCAATCCATCACTGTGGATAACAGCGTCAGTTTTCAAGTGAGAGTATGTGCGTCTCTTTTCCGCTTTAAGTTGTAGCTGGTACAGCTCCCTTTCCGCGTATGCTTCATGGCGCAACAACATCTCTTTCGCATCCCGCGAACAACAGATAGTAGAGCTGAAGGATTTTGCCGCGAGGCCGTTTACATGGTCTGTATGCGTGTGTGTGAGCAGATATAAAAGTGGGTGCAGCTCTTGTGGAGGCAACTGGGTGAAATCGTCAACACGTATTCTGTACGGGAGAGCAAATGCGTTGAAGGGGGTCCCTGGAGGCATCTGGCAAGTGACTGCGCCTAGTTCCCAGGATACAGGCCCAGTCGAGTCAGACTTGGTACTTCATGTGAAAGCGCGACAGTCAAGCGCGTCACCACGTGACGACATGCGTGACAAGGCGCCATGTTGCGTATTCCTCGCAGCGCAACACTTCCAGGACGTGCGCCTTCCGGCCGGTTTTACACCAACACATATCCATTTCGACCACGGCTTATACAGACTGGAGGGATTACACCTCCTAAACTTCTAAATGTCTCCCTTTCAAGAGGTTATGCAAAGTCTGGTAGTGGAAGTGGCAGCGGAGGGTTCCCGGGGATGTTGAGTTTTGGACCGCAATACCAGAAAGGAGATGCTTTGAAGGAACACGTACGTCCATGCTCGTTCATCGAACATGACCGAATGAGTCATTTGAAATCACAGAGCATCGATTTGACCGAGCTGGCAAAACAAGGCAAACTCGACCCCACCATTGGTCGAGAAGAGGGTACGAGGCTATTCCCATTCAAAACGAATTGAACCGATCAACTTGTTGTACTGCAGAAATTCGCAGAACTATACAAAGCAAGCACCGTCTTCTAATTTTATTCCATTCGATCTAAGTAATTTCTTCCTTAGTCCTTTCGCGGCGAACGAAGTCTAACCCAGTCGTACGTATCCAACGTCCATATCACGAAATGCATGACCACATTGCTATGTATCTTTCCTTTTCTAGCTCATCGGCCCTCCAGGTGTTGGGAAAACGGCTATCCTGGAAGGTCTCGCGAGTAGAATAGTCGCTAAAGAAGTTCCTGAGGTGGGTCTCATCCCCACACCACGTTTCGCGCTCCCCCCTTACATCTCCACCCCTCATCTCACCCTTCCCTCTCACATCTCTACAGACGATTCAACACAAACGCGTGCTGTCCATAGATTTAGCCAGCGTTATGGCGGGAACGGGGATTCGTGGTCAATTTGAGGAAAAGTTCAAAGCCCTGATCAAGGATATTGAAGCCGAGGTGGCTACTCCTTCTCATTTATCCTCGTCGGGCCACGTCGCTGATCTTGGCGTCAGGCCGGAAATATAATATGCTTCATAGATGAAGTCCGTACGTCACATTCATCGCTAGACTGAACCCTGTTTTTAACCTGCTCCACTTTAGACACGCTTTTCCAGCTCGGAAAGGCAGAGGGAAGTATTGATGCAGGTCAAATGATTAAACCTGCACTGGCGCGAGGTCTCCAACTCGTTGGAGCAACCACTCGTACGTCATACATTAGCTCCACAATTATCTATTGTATTCAGTAAAAAAGCCGAGGAATACCGAAAAACAATTGCCAAAGACGCCGCTTTGGAGCGCCGCTTCCAACCGGTGACGATTGACGAGCCCACGGTGGAAGCCACTATCTCCATCCTTCGAGGTCTCAAATCACGCTATGAAGTGCACCACGGTGTGGAGATTTCAGATGCGGCCATTGTCACGGGTACGGGGCAGACCTATGTACCTTTTATTCCCCAATGGACTGACTCACGATTTGCGTCATAGCGGCCGTATATGGCGCGCGCTACATATCCGACCGGTACCTCCCCCGACAAGGCCATCGACCTCGTGGACGAAGCCGCGTCTGCCATTCGGATAGCGCAAGAGAGCAAGCCTGACGAGTTGGAAGCGCTCGACCGCGAGATCATCACCCTCCAAATCGAGTTGGAGAGTCTGAAAAACGAGACGGATGTGTTCAGCGTTGAGAGGCGGAATGCGGTGGAGGGGTTATTAAAAGAGAAGAGGCAGACAGCGTCCGAATTGACGGCGATATGGCAGGCAGGTCAGGTTCCGTTGCTCCACTCGCGCATGGGGGTGTTTTGACGATCGGTTCCCGTAGAGCGGGCGAGGCTTGATAGGATTAAGGATACCAAGAAGCGGCTTGAGCAGGCCAAGCATGAGCTGGACATGGCGCAGCGGCAAGGCCAGTACGAGGCTGCTTCGCGGCTACGCTTTGGCGCCATTCCCGAGTTGGAACAGCAGCTGCCGAAAGAAGAGGACCGGGCTGTAAAGGAAGAGGAAGACTCCTCTCTTGCGATGCTTCATGACAGAGTGACGTCGAACGATATCGCTCGGGTGGTGGCTAAAACGACGGGAATCCCTGTGCAGAACTTGCTCAAAGGAGAGAGGGATAAGCTTGTCCATGTGAGTATATGATGATCCTTTTGTGTTGTGCTTGAGCCAGCTGATGGTGATGTATGGTATAGATGGAAGAAGCGCTGCGACAACGAGTCGTCGGTCAGGATCACGCCGTCACAGCTATCAGTGACGCAGTGCGGATATCTCGCGCAGGGCTTCAAGCGCCCAACAGGCCTGTTGCTTCGTTCTTGTTCCTTGGCCCTACCGGTGTCGGCAAGGCAGGTCGTCCCTCCCTATTCTCCAGGGCTGTTTCCGATTCATGCCTTTTCTGAAACCCAGACCGAACTTTGTAAAGCGCTAGCTGCGTTTTTGTTCAACGATGAGCAGAGAGGGCTGTAAGTACCCACATGCGCCCAGATCATAGAAACAAAAAACTGAACGCCTTTGTTAGGATCAGTATCAACATGTCAGAGTACCACGACCGACATACGATATCGCGTCTGATCGGTGCCGCGCCGGGATACGTTGGCTTTGAAGAAGGCGGTCAATTGACGGAAGCTGTTCGCCGGAAGCCGTACGGTATGAGTTGCTCACGCATAACATGGCAGAATCCATGTTGAAACGCTGTTGTTTTAGCTGTCATTCTGTTGGACGAGTTGGAAAAGGCACATAAAGATGTTGCCATGATACTCCTGCAAATTTTGGATGAAGGCACGCTAACGGATAGTCAAGGACGAAAAGTTGATTTCAAAGTCAGTTATCGTTATATGTATCTTTCTTTCTTTGCTCGAGTGTCGTTGCCGTTTTTTTTCTCTTTCTAATCGATTTGTTCTGCTAGAACACCATCGTCTGTCTCACGAGCAATCTTGGCAGTGACATCCTAGCCAGCCCAGGTGCCTGCGACCGTAAAGGTGTCGTCACGCCCGAAGCCAGGAACAAGTGCTCGACCGAACATCCGAATTCTTCCCCCCTGAGCTCCTGAACCGCCTCGACTCCATGCTCGTCTTCAACAAGCTTTCGCGCGAGTCCATCCTGCAAGTTGTGGGGCTCCGTCTGAGAGATGTGGCGGAAAGGCTGAAGCATCGCCGTATTGTGCTGGATGTGGATGGGGGTGCGAAGGAGTGGCTAGCGAGACACGGATACTCGGAGTTGTACGGTGCGCGTGCGATTGCAAGGGTGGTTCGGGCGGATGTGCTGTTCCCGTTGGCGCAAAAGTTGTTGCGCGGGACGGTCAGGTAAATGACTTTAAACTTTTAATCCCGGTGGATCAAGCTGAGGCGGGTGTTTTAGGGATGGCGATGTTGTGAAGATTCGGGTGTCCGAGGATGGAGAGGCCTTGGTCATCCGTGATAACCATCAGCCGGATTCGTCGGCTGTTACTTCGGATGCTGAAACTAACGTTGGGCTAGGACCAGAGCCAGAACGGTATGCGTAGGCAACTGTTCACTGTCTCCCTTCCATCCCGTTCTTTTTTTTTTTCTTTTTCGAAATCCCAGCTCAATGTATCGCTAACAATTTTACACACGACATATATCATTCCTCATGCATAATGGTGACTCCCTTTTTTGCAACTGCAAGTGCTCTCATCATCGCGTGGAGCGACTTGGGCATTGTCAGGCAGAGACAACGTTGGCGTTGTTCGTTCCCTGTTTCATACTAGCGAGAAAAGTAAGCACGGCCCGCGATATCAGGAGAGTCAGTAGCAAATCCGGAAATCATACGTAGCGTATCCCAAAGGACTAGTGTCTCGTCCCAAGTGTAGAGTTCGATTCCTGACGGGCGAGGCGCGTCCAGCCCCCAAGTCGAGCATGTCAACCTCATCGAGAAGCTCAAGACCATCCAGATCCTTTGCATAAAAGAATTTCATGCCTTTGTCAAAGACATCGTCAATATGCCGGATTGATTTGTATCCGATTGTGGGTATTGTTGTATAGCGACAGTGTAATCTAACGATTATCAACAGACAAACTTGTGTCGTCTATTTTCTCTCGTCTTTCATTCGCAACGCTTTCTCGTTCTACTAGATCTTCACGAATCCACGCTTGGTCCAGTTCTGTCATGTCTTCCCCGCTCAGTGTTCGACTCCGCTTTGGGCGAGGTGGATACACCATCGACTCTTTAAGAGCAAGGCGGTACTTCTCGGTTTCCTCTTTGAACGGGACGAGGCAAGCCGCTTCATGAATGCTTATCAACTCCGCCAAGCATCAGCGGGGCGAGACCTTCAGGCAGTCGGGTTAGTTGATTCCACCAACCGCGTCACCTTTTTCAGTGTCGACCGACAGACGACCTTCATTTTCCGTCTAACCTCACAGAGCTTTCAGGCGGCCTTCTGGACTGGCGACTTGGCAACCGTCATGAAGACGGCGAATTCAGGGGGATATGTATTTTGGGTGGAATGTGAAGTGAGCAGAACTTGATCATATCTCTAATTGTATTGTTGTACCTAGAGTCCTGGACAAACTGTGATGGGAAATAACATCTACTACTCGTTTGTCAACCAAAAAGCAACAGCATAGGCTTGTAACTCTGCAATGTCAATGACAATATCACCTTCAAGTTGACCCTCAATTGGTTGTCGAAGGTAAACATCTACAAATTCGAGGTGTAAGGGAGCAGTTACATCATATGATGCAGGGTCTGCAGGGTCATTTCCAAGGGCACGACGGGTAATGTGGATACTTTGAATGCAAGCTGCTTGTGGTAGTGCATTTGCTTGTGCTCGTGTTCTCACTCCAGGCCAGAGTACTGCTTCAACTGCCTTCCACTTCTCAATGGTGATTCTCCCACCTCTATATCGATCAAACTTTGCAAGGATGACAATCTTGACATCAAAGTGGGAGGCTGCAAACCACCATCTTGCTTTTTGTTGTAGTGAGTCCCAAGATTGGGTGTAGCCAGCCTCAATGACAACTGTTGGAAAGCCATTAGGCAAGCGTACACGTGGCCGTAGGCAAGAGTCTCCTTCCCCCCGTGACCTCACACCACCAGCATCATCAAGGTTGGTAAATGTTGTGGCCCCCACACTGAGCAGCTCCCCTCGTGGTACACCCATTATGGCATTCATTGAGCGAATTGAATCATTAAGGAAAAGATGAAGTGCTTCGTAAGCACCAGTGGGAATGGTGACAATGAGTTGTCCAGGATCAGCCATGTAGAGTGATAACCGGAACCCCAAACCCCTTCTCTCCCTTTCTGAGGAAATTTGGGTGAAATTCGCCAGAGAAACATTGTTTATGATAATAATATCACCCAAAGTGTTGTTTTGGATCTGCTCTACCAGATCAGTGAACCCACTATATGAGAACTCTATAGGAAATTAGTCTAGATACTTCCATATAAAGATAATATGATTTACCTGGTGTGGAATTTGTTGTCAATTGTGAAGCTGCCATTGAGACCATTAGGCCCTCAGAGCCAGTAATACAAGCCGTGGCAAAATTATTAACTACATATTGCATCAGTAATGTTTGGAGGGAAGACACATTGGGCAACAGTGCCTACCTTCAGCTAGAACAGCAAGAGTTGGTGGCAGATCACTGATGTATCGTAGCAAACCCAAAGTGGCAGTGAGAACAGTGCAGTGGCGAGAACAGTGCGGCGGCGAGAACAGTGTGGCGGCGAGAACAAAGCGCGCGCGGCGAGCTGGATAACGCGTGACGCAGTGAAAAGTCTGGACGCCCAAACTCATCCAAACTCGCCAATATGCACCAGCAACCGCTCAGATTCGGTTTTCACGCACTTTTACGCCTGTATCCGGCCACAGACGGATGTCTACTGATCAGAATCACTCTCTCTTCTCATTTTCACCCACAGTTGTGTACATGTGTTGTGGGAAATGGTTAAGCTGTACCATTCCGTCTCATAACCCGACTGACATTATTTGGGCCTTTGCCAGCTCGGCTCCCTGGATTTTTCACTTATCGCTTGCCTTGAGCACTTGACGGGATGACTGGAATGCAGGGAATGGGAATGGGAGCGACGATGGATGGTGAATGAATCGTGCTTGACTTCAGAGGAGCGCGCCCACCTGTGCTGGCCTTGTGGTCGAGGACCAAGGAGCAAACCCGACAGGCAGCCTAGTTCAGGGTATTTTGCCGCCAAGGCCTAGATCAAGGACGGTTTTCTCAATGTACTCACCAAGCCCTGTTGCCGATTCCTTAATGGTGTAGCACTTCACTCGCTCTCCCCTGTATTGCTGCTGCCAGTGTTCTGCCACCCCGCAGCTCCCGCCGTGGTGGTGGTGGTGGTGGTGGTGGTGGTACCGTCGAGTACGTCTGTTGCAAGAGTGCTAACTACGTCCGTCCTCCTCATGTTCTTTGACTGAGTAGCAAACTTTCAGTCCTGGAAAAAAGGTATGAACTTGAAGTATATTGTCCAGCTATCACAACACGTATTAATCACGTTTCGTAACCCAAAGGTCTGCATGTCCTTTCTGGTAACTCGCGCTGTCGTCAGGCTTTCTGCAAGTCGGAGCACTCGAGCAGTTTCTAGGACCATACCGTTGGACCTGTTGACTCGAGCGCTCGGATAGTGTTATTCAATGACATAATGATATCCTCGTTGAGCACAAGAGAAAGGCGAAGCGTGTGGGAGTATGAAACCGACATTTCGGCGCTCAGACTGAGTGCCTGGCATGGTAGTGTGTACCTGCAGTTGAGGTGGGGTAAATATTAGACATTGTAGTAATTCCTATTCAGCTCTCTATTCAGCTCGTCACTGTGGCAGGTGGAAATAAAATCACAGGAGAGATGGCATGCATGTATGGGGCGTTACGAAATTGCAGCAACGCTGGAGCATTAGACCTGCGCTTCGCTACGAATTACATCCATGGTGCTCCAAATCATGAATGTAAACTGAACCGCTCCTCGCACCCCACACAGTACAGAATCGTAGCTATGGTGGGCGAGTACAAAAACCTTATCTCAGAGCCGGATGCTAGAATTGAGATGTCAGCTAAGACGGGTGGCATTGCATCAAACCCCTACCCTCAGATTCGAGCACACATATCCTTCACCTGATTGACAACATTCCTCAAGCGATCCGCTCCCTCCTGATGGAGAACGTCACAGTCCCAGCGAGTAACGGGAGCCACATCAACAAGAATAGAAGGGTGGGACCGAAGAACTTGCTCTGGTTGGAGGACGTGGGTCGCTGAGTCGTATTCATAGAATGAAAGTCGAGTGCCGAATGCACTGATGCCGTGGAGGATAGGAATGGCTAGGATCTGCCTGAGATCCCTGAACCTGCGTCGCATATGCTCATCAGCTTCCTCGCGTCTAGAGTCGTAGGAAAACGAGGCAGGGGGTTTAATCTCCGTGAAGAAAACAGGATGGCGATTGACCTCCACTACAAGAACGGCGACGACATCTTGAGCGCCTTGTAGAGCTACATTTTTGAATTGTGGCACAATTTCATATGGACCGTCGATGGAGAAAAGGGTGTAGAGAAGTCGTGTGAATGGACCGTAGAAGACAGATTCATCGCGGCCAGAGAGATCGCTGATAATAGCAGAATTAAAGGATTGATGAATGTACTCAGGCCATGGGTGAGCGGCTTCAGCCATTGGCGTTGAACTCCGATTCATTCTGACATTCATTCTCGCGATCTGTTCTATCCGAAAAAAATACGGACAAGTATCCTGGAGTCGTGTCTGGTTACCACATTTACTTGAAATGTTTTCAATATGTTTCCGGTCGCCTGTACTATGCGATGGGTACTAAAAGCTCGAAGATTCTACACGAATGCACTCAAACGGCACGCATCCGAATTTATCATTCATTGGCTACATAAAGATCTCACGCCAGGCGCGAATGCAAGAAGCATTGCCTGATGTTTTTGGCACTTTGGAAACATGTTCAATGGAGTTGCTGTTACGCATACCGTCTAAATATACTACATGTTCCGGCAAGTCATGTTGAAATAGATAACTCCAATAAAAAGAAGTGGACGAGGCTTCCTCGGATGGCAGGAGGCACTTGTTATCCTTTGGGAAAATATTACACTTTGGCGATTTTGTACTGCAACCTTGCCGCGCTTTCTTCAGCCTCGAGCTGCACCGCGATCTGAAGATCCTGCACTATTCATGAGCAAACCAAGCGAGAGCGACGAGAAGCCTCTACGTACAATGCACGGTGCGAAATGACTCTTTCGCCGTATCTTGGCGTAAAATGACCAATCTTGCTTCTCATACTCAGAATAAATAGTGAAAGGGGAGAAAGCGAAGGAAACCGTGGCGCAGAAACCAGGGCGGAGGAACAGAACGCAACAGGAGGAACAGGTCCCACCCAGACCAGATCGTTGTCCAACCAAAAGACTACATCTCTTTCCCCCCCACCGGGCCCACCTCTGCACGACAGATTCTCGCCTATCCACATCCGCCAAGTCGGCATGTCATGCTGTTGTTTTAGCTGTCATTCTGTTGGACGAGTTGGAAAAGGCACATAAAGATGTTGCCATGATACTCCTGCAAATCTTGGACGAAGGCACGCTAACGGATAGTCAAGGGCGAAAAGTTGATTTCAAAGTCAGTCATCGTTATCTTTCTTTGCTCGACTATCGCGTTGCCGTTCTTTTTTTTTGTTCTAATCGATTGTTCTGCTAGAACACCATCATCTGTCTCACCAGTAATTTAGGCAGTGACATCCTAGCCAGCCCAGGTGCCTGCGACCGTAAAGGTGTCGTCACGCCCGAAGCCAGGGAACAAGTGCTCGACCGAACATCCGAATTCTTCCCCCCTGAGCTCCTGAACCGCCTCGACTCCATGCTCGTCTTCAACAAGCTTTCGCGCGAGTCCATCCTGCAAGTTGTGGGGCTCCGTCTGAGAGATGTGGCGGAGAGGCTGAAGCATCGCCGTATTGTGCTGGATGTGGATGGGGGTGCGAAGGAGTGGCTAGCGAGACACGGATACTCGGAGTTGTACGGTGCGCGTGCGATTGCAAGGGTGGTTCGGACGGATGTGTTGTTCCCGTTGGCGCAAAAGTTGTTGTGCGGGACGGTCAGGTAAATGACTTTAAACTTTTAATCCTGGTGGATCAAGCTGAGGCGGGTGTTTTAGGGATGGCGATGTTGTGAAGATTCGGGTGTCCGAGGATGGAGAGGCCTTGGTCATCCGCGATAACCATCAACCGGATTCGTCAGCGGTTGCTTCGGATGCTGAAACTAACGTTGGGCCAGGACCAGAGCCAGAACGGTATGCGTAAGCATCGGTGGCAGTTTGCAAGCAACTATTCACTGTCTCCCCTCCATTCCGTTCTTTTTCTTTTTCTTTTCTTCTTTAGAAATTCCAGCTCAATGTATCGCTAACAATTTCACATACGACATATATATTATTCTTCATGCTTAATGGTGACTCCCTTTTTGCAACTCATCATCGCGTGGAGCGACGTAGGCATTGTCAGGCAGAGACAACCGTGTTGTGGGTTCATGTCTGTTCCCCGTTCTCATACTAGCCAGGAAAGCGGTAAGCATGACTCGCAATATCAGGAGAGTCAGTAGCAAATCCGGAAATCTCGTGAAAGATACGCAGCGTATCTCACAGGACCAGTGTCCCGTCCCAAGTGTAGAGTTCGATTCCTGACAGGCGAGGCGCGTCCAGCCCCAAGTCGAGCATGTCAGCCTCATCGAGAGGCTCAAGACCCTCCACGTCAATATGCTGACAAACGGAAACATTGAAAACTGTCCTGTCGGATTAATTTGTAGCTGATTGTGGGTATCGATGTACAGTGAATTGTTTGCTGACTTGGGAAAAAGATTCGGAAGAAGCCTCATAGCCTTCGGGCGATATAAATTGTTTGCACATGCAAGCTGAGACACTTCAATGAATACTGCCAGGAGTTTCAAACGAAAGATATTTGGAGCAGAGGAGAGTGTGCAGTGAAGCCGTAACGACCGCGAATGAGTCATGATCCCACTGGCATATGATCTTGGCGACTCAAAATTGCGTTGACATCGGATGGGAAATAACTTGCTTATATGTGCGTTCTTAACGAAGATGTGCCCGTTCATCGTAATGCACAGCAGTAAATAAAGGATGACATGAGTATCCTGGCCATGTGCTCATTTCTGCAGCATGGTCAATGAGACATCCTTCAATCTGAAACCAGCACAGCTACATGATAGCTATCAAGTGGAATGGTTCGGTTACGTACCGGTACATTCCTCGGCGCCAACGCGTATGAAGGAAGAATCTGAGGCCTGAGGCCAGAAGCACACACTTCATGGCGACGGTGAGTTTGCAACAACATCGAGCCGCGCTGCCCATTGGTAACATTATCAAGTTTGAGGAAGTGACATAAGTTGGAAAGACGTGTCGCCGATCTTTTCCCGATAGCAAAATTATCACGTGCTATTTATTGTTTTTCAGGTTCCGACGTTCCGATGTTCCTTTCGCCGATCTCTATCATTGTGGCACTCAAGCCCATCCGTGAACCAAAAATGTCCAGGGCTGAGCGCTGAGTGTCGAAACGTTGAACGGAAGACGTGCCTTGCGCGGCCGAAAAGCTGCGGCGCCTCGTCTCCGTCGTGTTCCCACAATAGGTGCGCGCTTGCTAAGCTGGTGCAGACCTGTGCAGAATTGCAGAAGCTACCGAAGGAGACAGGGGTTAGTCAGGCACTCTCGAGGGTACTTCGGATCAAAGGTCGTTTAACATTCAACGTCAACTTTCACGGAAATATTGAATGCCAGAGTAATATCATATTAGGACGTTGGTTGGACTCCAAGATATCGAAATGCCAGCGAACGCGAGAGGGTTCGAAGGGGAAGAAACCCCTTGATCTAGATGCGGGCTGACCAGTGCTAGTGAGCAAGTGATGTCTGTCACATATCCGTGGGGATTCGACATGATACATCGTTCTCAGCCACCTCCAAGTTTACATCGCCAAAAACTGTCTGCAACTTATCCCCGAACAATTGTGGAAGCTGGAAAGAAGAATGAAGGCATTTATAAATATAGATGCGCAAAGATGACTACGCTCATCTTCCCATGATCTCTCACTCCATCATGTTCCAAGGCGGAGCGGCATCGCCTGGCTTCCATTTGACAGAGCGATGGTCCATAATAACCACGGCTTGTTGCACCGCTTACTCTGAATACTTAAGGCCGAATATCAGTGATTCTGCGGTAGATGTCCATGTCGCCACACTTGGCTCCTCATTCTCCCAATTCTAGCAGTCGCGATTCCAGATCAAATCATTCCCGACATTCTCAAGAGGTGCGGGTAATCCGACTTGATGTCGGGCAGTATGATGAGGACCAATCAAGACCGAAATTGGTTCTCCACTCTTTTCTAGATTTGGACGTCAAGCCTTCCATTGGGATCCCACATAAAAAATCAAGCTTTGTCTCATGGGATGGCCCGAATGACCCAGAGAACCCTAAGAACTGGTCTAACAGATATAAGTGGTGGGTGACCACCTTAATCATCCTCACGTCGGTAAACGTGTATGCTTTTAATCCTTCATAATTTCGATCAGTCTGAATGAATTTTTGGAAAAGGACGTTCGCCTCCTCCGCGGCTGCCATGACGGTCGAGGCGCTTTCAGAACAATTTCGTGTACCGCTAGAAGTGTCATACCTTGTGACAACTATGTACCTGCTTGGCTATGTCTTCGGTGTACGTCAAGTTCTCCCCTCCCTACTAACATGAATGCAAGTTTATCTCTCCCTGTTTCCATAGCCGTTCATCTGGGGCCCTGGCAGCGAAATAACTGGCCGCTTTCCAATATTCGCTATCGCTGGGATTTTATTCACCGTTTCCCACCTGGGACAAACGTTCGCAAAAAACATACAAACGCTACTTGTCACCCGCTTCCTTGCAGGTTTTTTCGCTGCTGCACCGCTAACTAACAGCGGCGGTGCAATCTCCGACATGTTTGATTCCGAACAGCGTGGTATCGCGGCGAGCTTATTCGCTGCGGGCGTTTTCCTGGGACCTGCTTTGGGACCCGTGGTCAGCGGATAGTGAGTCCATGAAGCTAGAGATGCCAGCCGAATGACTCAATCACATTAATCATATCCAGCATCCTAGAAAGTGGTGAATCATGGCGATGGGTATTTTGGGTGATGATGATCTTCGCTGGAGCGTGCACCATCGTGGCCATCGTTTTTATCCCAGAAACATATGCACCGATTCTACTGCTCCGAAAGGTACGTCGGAATTCCTATATTCTAACGACTTTGCTGAGGACCGCAGGCTAAACGACTTCGGAAAGCCGATCCTACGGGCAATGCCAATATTTATTCTGAGTATGAGAAGCAAGATTGGTCATTTTACGCCATCCTCAAGCGCACTCTCTTCCGGCCATTTCACATGTTCGCTGTGGAACCTATCCTAGTCCTCGTCACCATGTACATCTCTGTTGTATTTGGGCTACTATATGCGCTGTTTGAAGCCATCCCTGTCATCTTCGTCTTCCACCGCGGGTTCACAGTGGGGCAAGGTGGCTTAATCTTCATCGGAGTTGGAGTCGGAACGACATTTGGAGCGTTGTTGAATGCAATATTTTCAAAGAAGTATAAGGTGTTAAACAAGAAATGGAAGGGCTACCCCCCTCCGGAAGAGCGATTGACAGGTGCCATGGTCGGTGGAGTCATGTTGGTCATCGCTACCTTTTGGCTGGGATGGACAGGACAATACACTGTCATTCCCTGGTACGTGCCTGCATTGAGCACGATACCATTGGGTGCTGGCATCAGCATGATATTTATGTCGTTTTTGGTCAGCGTTCCCTCATCACCATTGTTCCTGTGCTGACCGCGAGTGACAGAGTTATTTGGTCGACACATATCTGGAGTATAGCGCTTCCGCCTTTGCAGTAAACACCATCATCCGGTCTGCAGCAGCAGCAGCATTCCCATTATTTACTGTTCAGATGTTTACAAAAGTAAGCCCTCTCGATTCGTCATGTATCATCTCAGGATTGGATCATTTTTGACTAGCTTCATATAAACTGGGCAGCGACTCTCATAGGCTTGGTAGCACTTCTGTTCGTTCCAAGTCCGTTCTTGTTTTACAAGTATGGGGCCAAGATACGGCGAATAGTCATTTCGCACCCTGCATTGTACGTGGACGCTTCTCGTTGCTCTTGCTTGGTTTGCTCATGAATAGTGCAGGATCTTCAGATCGCGGTGCAGCTCGAGGCTGAAAGCATGCGGCAAAGTTGCAGTACAAAGTCGTCAAAGTGTAATATATTCCCACAGGATGATGATTGCCTCCTTTCATCCGAGGAAGCCTCATCTTTTTATTGGAGTTATCTATTTTCGACTGGAACATGTACCATATCTAGACGTAATATAATTGGATGCGTAACAGCAACTCCATTGAGCAGCTGGGCGTGCGCTAGGAGCGTATATTTCCATTAGAATTTTCTATATCATGATATCACGGAAGTGAAAGCAGCAGGCACTGTTTCTTGTATTCGCGCCGCGGGCAGTGCTGTGGCTGGCGTGAGATAACTGAGTGCATTCGTGTAGAATCTTCGAGCTTTTGCCCATCGCATAGTGAAGGCGACCGGTAACATAAGTATTGAAAATATTTCAAGTGAAATGTTGTAACCACCAAAAACAAGACACGACTCCAGCATACTTAGGTGTTCTAATTCGTGCACATGGTATATTGATGGATGAAACGAAGGTTCAGCCGATCACATTATTGGCTTTTGTATTGTGCTACGGTCGAACTTTCTTTGTGCGTACTGCCTGGAAGGAGGGAGGTAATTCCCCTGTCAGCATTTTGTTTGAACAGATCAGATCACAAAGGACGAGGAAATGTTCTTTTCATTTACACCTGCATTGAAAAACAAGTATTATTTGAGCACTCGAGTCGGCGGGTTTCCATTCCAAGCCAACTCAGTAGAGTCCCAGAAACTGCTCGAGCGATCCGACTCGCATACAGGGCAGCGTGAGTTACAAGGAAGGTCTTGCAGAGGACATACTGACATTCGGGACTACGAAACGCACGCGATTGATACGCGTTGTGATAACTAGGCAACCAACTTCAAGTTCATCCTCTTTTTTCCAAGGATGGCAATTGGCTTTGATTGCGCCACGCCAGCATTCACCCATATCTCAACACCTGACCGTACTTACTGCCTAAGCCTCCATGGGAGTCAGGAATGGACTAAGAGTTTGCTATTCAGTCAAAAAGACAAAGAGCACGAGGAGGACGAACGTAGTTAGCATCTTTGCAACAGAGATACTCGACGGTACCACCACCACCACGGCGGGGAGCCGCGGAGTGGCAGAAGGCTGGCGGGGGAGAGCGAGCAAAGTCATGTGTCGGTACACCATTAAGGAATCTGCATGTCAGGCAGAAGGGCTTAGTGTGCACATTGAGAAGACCGTCCTTGATCTAGGCCTCGGCGGCGAAATACCCTGAACTGGGCCGCCTGTCGGGTTCTATTGATGATGCTCACGCATTTTTTGCTCCTTGGTCCTCGAACACAAGGCCAGCACACGGCGGACGTGTTCCGCAGGGTGATGCTCTGGGCTAGTCCTCTGAAGTCAAGACAATCGCACCATCCATCGTCGCTCCCATTCCCTTCCCAGCTTTCCAGCTTTCATCCCGTCAAGTGCTCAAGGCAAGCGATAAGTGAAAATTTCAGGGAACCAAGCTGGCAAAGGCGCATGTAATGTGCATCCAGTATTTCCAAATTCGCCATGTGCTAGGCTGGTGTCGAGTGACATTTATTTGTTGCTCCCTATTCAAGCGTCTGGTAGGCATCTGAATACAATGCTATCTCCAAACTGGGGTTGTAGTTCACGGTGGCTCGGGATGCCTGACCGCAACTGTAGAAAATAAAAGCGCAGCCAAACAGGGCCAATCCGACCGACGAAAAGCCGAAATCGGCGGTCAGTTCAACCTCAAGTATTACTGATGCAGCATGGATCGGACGTCGGATATCGAATTTGTGGAGTTCAGCGAGTTTGTCGATTGAACCACCAAACGCGATCACCGATAGCATAGACACATCCGGCGACCGAATCAGCCGCACGCACGGGTTCTCCGTACTTCTGGGTAACCTCCTCTGGCACTAGCAGAAGGGCCCGCAAACCTGGTCATTACAATCCACGTCTGTCGAGCTCATGGCAGGACTTGCATGGGACTTTTAAAGCCAGTTATACAGCTGGTTCAGTCGAAGGTGGCATTTGTTCCGATGTGGTCAACGTTGGAGGGATGAAAGTGGAAATGACATGTGGAAGCGTGACAAAACGCAGTAAAGGTGTCGTGGAAGATGGGTGGGTGGATTTTTGTCGTCGCGCGTGCGTGGCTTTGATTCCCAATTCAGCATCTTGGGACTATCCCTTTCCGCCTCTCCTACACTCTCAAAATCCCATTTCTTCCACGTTGCCCTAAAACAATATCCTTTCTTTAACCCTGTCGCTGCTTTTTGCTTTGGAACCAGAGATCCGGAGCTCCACCTCGGCCAGGTCAAGGAGGTCTACTTGGGCGAAATAGAGTACCACAAAGTCATTCAACTTAGCAAAAGTCCGGTTGAATTTTGGACCATAGGTAGCGGGGAAATCTCTATAAGCGGGACAACGATCGTAGCAGATATCCGGACCATCTTCGATACTGGAGCGCGATCGATTTTTGGCCCCCCTGACGAAGTGGAGAAAATTTATCAGAAAATACCAAATGGACGCCGTCTTAAAGAAAAACATGGACAAATACAGTATATTTTTCCTTGCAAGCAGAAGCCCCAAGTAAGCTTCAGATGGAAAAATGGAAACCCGTGGATGATTCTGCCTGAACAGTGGGTGACCTCACTGGCCCTGAACCTCATGGAGCTCATTCAAGACAATAGTTTAGCAATTCGAATCCCAGGGGACGATTATTGGTGTAAAGGAGCAATTGTCGGAGAGGTAATTCCCTATGACGAAAACCCGGAAACATTATGGCTGGTAGGTGACATGTACGTACCTGCGGCGCAGTATTGGAACCATCAGATACTGACGGCGATTTAGCGTCATGTGGCGTAGATACGTTATATTTAATGCCAAAGACCAGCTCGTTGGACTGGCAGAAGCTAAAGAGGGATGTACACATTGATAAGTTGTGGTAATATAATGTATGATCACAGGAGGACGTCAATCCCCCTCCGCACATCGCATTTCGTCCGCGGGAAAGAGGTGCGCCCGGAAAGCCAGTTGCAGTGTACGCCATCGTGATAAGCGAGTTTGCGTCATTTTATCTGATTCATCCACCCACTTGTTCATTGAACAGGACATGAGGAGAGGGGATACATGACTCAACGGTATAGACGGTATATGTGGAGTACGGTTAGCCACTCTGGACGATCATGTTCAACTTTAGCAGCGAACGGGAGACATACCGAGTTGAAGACGCCCCAAACTGGCAGCCTTGATGCGAGTTAAGCATCGTCCCAAGGCACGTACCCATGAGAACCCCGAACAGCTTCAAGTATCAGCCATTCAAGTTCTCTGCCTGAAGTCCTTGGCTTTCGTTCCATCGCAGGCTACCGGGAACAAAGCGCAGATCAACATACAGATCTCTATGATAACCGACAGAACGTGCCCTCGTTGATTAGCTTTGGATGTAGTTGAAGGCAATGTATCAGTTGCGGATCCAAACACACACCCATTTCTCATGCGTGTGTTATTCGGCATGGCTGCGTGGGGCTTGGAGAGGGGTGACTGTGATATACATACTAGCTCCTAGCCTGGTGGTAGAAGGGGGAAAGAAAATGGGTTCGGGAGGTGATTCGTGAAAGACTTAGCGGACAGGTCAATGGTGGGATGCAGGATGTGAGAGGCACGCGCAGCCAGTAATGGGTATCAGAGCTGTGTGCACAGAAGGTCAAAGGTGGGATGGGGAAGTGAGAGATAGGTGCGAGCGGGTGGGAGACGCACCTTGTTTTATGGGCGAAGGAGGCGGGCGACGGGAGTAATGGGTGACCCCGGTTGAACGAGAAAGCAAACAGTAGTTCAAAATTCAAAATTCAAAGAGACCTCTCCCCACGCCAGCCTCCACAGGAGATCGGCCAACTACTTTCTCTCCGACGCCGAGACAAGCTCATCCCAAATACTGTCCGAAGTCTCTTTTACCCATTTGTTGCTGATGAATTTGAGAGAGGGAGGAAAGACCTCTTCGAACTGCTCAGGCGTCCAGTGACACATCATTGACTCTTTGAGAGCAAGGCGATACTTCTCGCTTTCCTCTTTGAATGCGGCGAGGCAGGCCGCTTCATGAACGCTTATCAACTCCGCCAAAGCGTTGAGCGGCAGCGGCGCGAGACCTTCGGGTAACCGGGTTAGTTGATTCCACCAACCGCGTCACCTTTTTCAGCGTTGACCGACGGATGGCCTTCGTTTTCCGCCTGGCCTCACAGAACTTTCGAACGGCCTTCTGGACTGGCGACTCGGCAACCGTCATGAAGACGGCGAATGTACGGGGATATGTATTTTGGGTAGAACGTGAATTGAATAGGGCTTGACGACCAATGTCGATGGCAGCAATATATGATGTGATAGCGTGTATGGTGTAGTGGATGTGGATAATGCAGAAAATGGGCCAAAGGCGCAAGTTGATTTATATAGGCCATTTCGTTGTCAACCGCCCGATCGGTCAGCCGCGTCACGTCTCTCGAGTACCGATGGTCGTGGAGCTCGCCTCTTGCAATATTTCTCCTCGGTGAGGGTGGGCGTCGTAATCTCACTGGCTGTCCCAGTGAGTGGAGTTTAACGTTTTAACAGAGTATAACAGGAGGTCAAATCGTTTGCGCTTATAGAAAGCTGGCATATGCGCACATCGCTCGAATGCGCCCGCAAGTTTCAATAATGCCGTCATATCCTTTTACGCCGTCTTCCTTCGCGTCCTGCACGAACGTCCGGTTTGAACGAGCAATCTTCCGAATGTCAGGTAAAATATTAGTTGCCCATTATCTAGTCTTTCAGTCATTTTTTCAAAATCAGATAAGCTTGCTGGCGCAGTATAATAGCGTTGGTTTCAAGACCGTCTGGCGTTGGATACTAAAATGAAGTCAGGCTCACTTCAAGTTCCGCCGCTGGCTTACGAAGTTGCATGCAATCACGCTAACGCAATGTGAGCACAACTTGCCAAATTGGGCTGATAGCTGACTTACCTGGGAAAACTTTGCCAAGTTTAGGCTGACAGCTGACAAAACGCAGCTGAAGCGCTACGTCAAATCGCCATTACAATATGGATCCCTCGGACATTGTGTTCCGAGTTCAAAGATCATATATAAACGATGTATGTCTAGTATCCCGTCGTTCAACAGCATACCAGCAATCATCTACGCGACAATATGTCCTCTACTTCTGCTCTATTTTCTCCGCTTCGGTTAGGAGATATCATTATCAAGAATAGGATCTCCATGAGCGCGCTGACGCGCGACCGTGCTCGGAACACGCTACCCAACGAAATCATGAAAGAGTACTACGTTCAGCGTTCCAGCGCCGGACTGATTGTCACCGAAGGAGTCTTGATCACACGCCAGGGGTAAGCGCAGGAGATGTACATGGGAATTACAAACTTACCTGAGTGCAGAACGGAATGGCCAGATGCTCCCGGTATTTGGAGCAAAGAGCAAATTAAAGAATGGAAGAAGATTACAAACGCAGTCCATGCCGCCGGAAGCCATATCTATGCACAAGTAAGTTTTGTTCCCAATGGCATCGTGATATGAGAAATAACTGGCTTTGTCATAGCTTTGGCATCGTACGTAGTTATGCCCTTGGGTCAGTAGGGTGTATAACTGACGAACTGTAGTTGGGCGACTTTCTCATCCGGACGCACCTGAACAAAAATTGGCGGGAGTCGTAAGTGATAATTATAGTCACCCGACATTCTCTGACACCATCGGGATTTACCAGCCTGTATATGCGCCCTCTGCTATCGCGGCGAAGGGCGGAAAATTCCGTTTCCTTCCAGGCACTCCAGGATACGTGACTGTGAGACATATTCCATCCCCAATACTTGATACAGAAGGCTTATGCAATCAATAGCCAACAGAGCTACCCAATCCATGGGTCATCATCCAACAATTCAAGCAAGCAGCGATCAACGCCAAGGCAGCCGGTTTTGACGGAGTAGAACGTACGTATGAATGCAAAGCTTAAACTTTGAGGGCTCATGTCCATATAGTTCACGGCGCTAATGGTTATCTTGTCAGCCAATTCCTTGACAGCACCTCCAACAAACGTACAGATAAATGGGGTGGCAGCGTTCAGAATCGTGCTCGATTTGCCCTTGAGACCCTCAAGGCTCTGAAAGAAGTTTTCGGTAATAATGTTGCCATCAAGCTGAGCCCATGTGGTGGATACAACGACATGGGGTATGTCAGGATAATCAATGCTTTATGACCGGTACTGATTTTAATGATAGAATGCCTCTGCAAGACACGTTGGACACGTTCAGCTACTTCATTACCGAAGCGGATAAATTGGGGTTATCTTATATCACGCTCCTGAGATATGTTGAAGCTACAGATCCTATTATTGACGGTGCGTATGCAAGATGAATGCCACTTTCATTGATTGATGAACTCTTCATAGGACAACGCCGTTCAACTGTACACGATGTCGTAGCGTCGTACCGGCACCTCATCCAGAAAACAAAATTATTTCTCAATGGAAGCATCCTTCCTGAAGAGGGATCCGAATTGGTGAAATCGGGCAAATCGGATGGTGTATCGTTTGGTTTCAACTACATCACTCACCCGGACCTCGCCAAGCGTATCCAGTATGGCAAGCCCCTTGATAATGCACCTGACTTCCAGCACTTGTATGGTGCTGGTACGCAGGACTTGCGGCTTGGATATACAGATTACCCTGAAGCTGTCTATGTTGACGAGCAGGCAATAGACGTCGTAGACGAGAAACCCGTAAAACACAAAAGAGCGTCATGGTTGAATGGTTTGGGTTGGAAGGTATGGCGTTTGCGGGCACAGTGAAGATGGATTGGACGAGCAGCCGGATTGTACCTACTTTACAATGTGTGATAATATCATAAGTATGATCACGATTATTTTATTACTGCGATGACCTGGGTTGCGAATTAAGCTCTAGGTTCGGTGAGTTGGATTCAGATCGTCATTAGTTCGTCCTAGGTAAGATAGGGCTCACTCAAATGCTACCACTATCACGTGATGATTTTTTGTCACACTTGTGTCTGTAACGTGTATCACGGCAGTCGTCAGGTATCTTATTGTTCTCTTTTATCTTATCTTATCTCCCCAATGTGTATCACTTATTGTCTTGTTACCTTTTATTTGACCTTTACTTATTGTTATTAGAATACTATTGTCTACATGAGTATAAGTAGCATGGCCTACATTTTGTTGGATTCCAAGGTGTAGATCTTGTGACCCAGATTGAAGGAATTGTCCAGCAGTGGATGACAAGTGTCAGGCCCATTCCGAGATGATGAGTTCAACTCATATTGCCAGCTATGTGTGTCGTAAATAACTACAAACAATGTGACTACTATATGTAGATATGATATCTATGCTTGTAGTGTCTGTATGTAGATAATAGCTATTCCAACACATTTGTATTTGTTTAGGCTTCTGTTATGGGCAATGCCTGTTCTAAGTCAACAGCAACAAGCAGAGTCTTGGTCTGCTCCCAGCTGCTGGACAAAGGGTCTAGACGCTAAGTCAAACAATGATGAAGGTCCTGGAGAACAATGAGGAAAGAGCGTTTGAAGTCAAGCAATGTTGAGAGCAATACTCATCTAAGTTGGAACTAGAGTTACTCTACAGTACATGGGGTTTATATATGTTAAGGAACAATGGAAAATGTAAAAGGAAAGGAGGCTGTAGTTATCTGAGAAAGGAAAGATGAAGGTAACTATGAAAGGAGATAGCATCCTGACTGTACAATGCGCAGTTTGATGAATATGAAATGGTCTGCTGAGGCAGAAAGACAAAACAAAAAGATAACTGTAACAGCTTCTCAATCTTACTTCTTGTATATGCATTTGATGCTTCTGCTAAGAACTACCATATTCAAGACCAAGGAACTCGAGTGTTAACTCACCAATTACTTGCTCACAAGCACCTGTATTTGGAGTTACCACATTGTTTTGTGTAATTTTTTCTTTAACCTAAACAAAACTTAAAAGCAAACAGCTCAGGGACTGATCAACCCAGAGTTATACAAAACATACCACATATACTATACAGAATGCCAAGGAAGGCCGTGAAACAAACACCTACATGATGGAACCTTGAGACACTTGCAGAAGAGGTAGGAATCACTGACAGTGAGATGGGGACGAAATACTGGACATATGGGTATGTACCAGTTGACGCCTCCAATTCCGAGGATGCTTTAGCTACAAAGTGGGGACTGGATACCCATGATGCAAGTAGTGATGGAGGGCACAGGACCTGGGGATCTAGAAAAGATAAAGGTGAGCTGTCAACAGTGCAATTGGAGGAAAAAGGCTGCTTGAGCTGTAAGCTCATGGACTTGAATCAACACTTCAACCGGAATTTGTCTCTGGACAAATGGCCAGAGCTTGGTGAACCCCATTTGAGCAATGAGGACATGGGGGTAACAAAAGGTCTTGCAGTGGACATTGGCTTGAGTAGTGAGCAAGGCAGTCAAGTGAGTGAAGTGCACTTGACAGAAATCTTTGGTGAGGTCATGTGGATGCAGTCAGTGCGCTTTGTCTGTGCACTGCATCCACACCATGCGCACATTCCAGCCAGGATGAAGAGCACAAGGGCTCTGCATCTTCTTTGCCCTTTCGTTATACCCCCCTTTTCAAACTTGTTGAGAGACACTGCAGGAAGGTACTCAGTCAACACAGACAGTTGGGAACTCCCACCTGCTACTGCAGTCCTTACTAGGAAAACACATCTTGCCACAGTCATTACTAGCAAACCACGACCACAGGGTGGCTTTCCAGATGGAAGCACAGGACCCATTATTAGAAGATGAACCCAATTTTGTAGGGGATGCCTTCAGAGCAGCCAGGGAAGGTTTGGCAGCACTGAACATCCCAGAGGACGCCATTACAAATGCCTTAAGACAAACCTGGATGGCAGACAGACAGTGCAGGCACAAAGCCTGGAGAGCGGATTGTCTGAATCAGGATCGCAACAGGCCTCTGCAGGAGGAAGAACCAGGGCAGAGGAACGAGGAGAACAGGCCAGTAGAAGAGCCCACGGAGCAGGGGGGAGAGGACACGACAACCAAGAACAGGAAAATCAGGACATTCCCACAAGGGATCTCAGTCCCAACAGTGGAAATGCCTTGGGTCTTGGAGTATGTGTGACAGAAAGCAGCAAAATTCAAATATGTGGAGTTATGGTATTTCTGCAGAGAAGGACTAATGGAGGCATCAAAACCTGTCACATCGGCCTCCAATGACGCATTCGGAATCGTTGCAGGCAGTGCAGGTGCCATTCAGCTCTGCCCAGTCACCTCCACCAAGGTGTCCAAGAATGCACTGGCGGATGAAAGCCTGTCTTGGGATCAAGTCTACTTTGCCTTGAAGGTCTACGTGGATATGCTCAAGAAGGATAAATGGCCAGAGGAGCATACCACGGTGCTCATCAGGTTTTTTAGCGGCCTGGATTACCAGAGGACACTACTCACATCAATGCAAGACACTGTGTTCATCAAGTACCAAGCCACTGTCAGGAGAGAATGGATGGATGCATGGAATTTCAACATTGCTGAATTCAGCCTCCCCAGGCTGCTGGCCATCCAATTGTGCCTGACTATGACAGAACACCAGTTAGCAATCGTGAGTCTTCCTAAGGTTGTCTGATACAAGCAAGCTGATAGGTTTCATCCAACTAACTCGCACATTGCATCATTCCCCCTACCCCACTGGCACCACAATTGGGCGTGGTGCTCAATATGGCATACATGCATCAATCAACAACACAGCATCAGGATGATCATATCCCTCCATGGCAATGGCTCGCATTGCCATCATCATTTGCATTGCCCATGTGGCAACATGACCCCGATCTTAACATCAGTGATCACTGGGCCTTTCTGCATGTGCTGGATGGTACACGCACATACCACGTGTTGTGCCACATCACGTGCTCTCCTGGGTTGCTTAACACCCACGTCACCCTGCAACCCCCTTTTATCATTGCAAAACGGGTGGTAACACCTTGCCTCATTTCCCTCCACCATCTCATGCTGTCCCTCCATGCAACACTCCCATCCTCTAACAGTGGGTGGGGATGATCCTCAGTCCTCCTTAAGGGTACAACGCAGCAGATTGCCATCTTCACATTGGCCATCCTGCAGTCACCATGCAGAGGGCAGGTCATGCAGACGCGTTGATGAGTGGTGTTCCGCAGTGACTGTGTAGTGTCATCATCATGCACATGCATTAAGCTATGCGAGAGAAGTCCTACCAGCACTGGAACTATATATGCACTGAACCCATGGCTAATTATCTGACACCTTACTTGTCCGACTGCCTTTGCAGTCAAGTGCCATCCGACCACGCCAACTAGCATCAATCACCTGAAAACTAGTGTTGAACACCATCTGCCGCATTAAGAATAGCCATGACACTGCCACTTCCACGCTAGATAAGCACATGCCCGAAACACTGCAATCGAGACCATTTTAGCCACGTGCCTACGAGCTAGGGACAAAATTGGTTAAACAGAAGAAAACCTTCACTGATGGTAGTGTTGATCAGCAACCAACATAAAAAGTCTAGTTCAGGAGTAGTGGAAACAGGGACAAATTGTGCTAAAAGCATACACCAATGCTTATCACATAAGACACCAGAGGTCAATCATTGGCTATTGTACCCGTCAATGGTCAGGGCCTTGCTACGGGTTTGCAAACAGGGAAAACGACTAGCAAAATGCTCGCACACTAAACTACATTGGACGGCGCCTTTCAGGATGACAAATTGGGATAGTAGGCCACCAAGCATGACACAGAAGAATTTGGAGTCCACTTGTATCAGTAGGTAGTAAAAAGTATATATATCATCTTGTTTTGTAGCTATCAAATAACATACCGTACTGACACATTCATTTGTACCACCTTCCTTCTCAGCAATCAATAACCTCTGTCTCTTGTGGCACGTCTGCCACTTCATTACGTCAGGTGTTGAAACAGGCAACACCCTCTTATAGTGTACAGCATCACTTCTGTTGCACTGCCGTCTCATCCGTCGCACAGTGTCATTTCTGTTGCATATCGGTCTCACCCATCACACAGTGTCATTGCTGTCACACCGCGTCTTGCCCATTGCATATTTGCGTCATCCATCACACAATAGCTCATCCGTCGCACAGTGCATCCGATCACTATCTGGGTTGATGGGAACTTCTTTGACTGAGCTCACAAAACCCGCACTTCCTGTCACTCCAATAGGATTTAGTGTTATTAGTGTCCAATTGCCATCCCCAGCACAGAACAAACAAGATCGCTCGAGATCTGCATCTCCAGGCAGATTGGGCAGGGGGCCAAGAGCAAAGAAGAAGGCTCTCACAGCATGCACTGTTTGTCTAGGCAGGCACCCCCACAAAGTTAACAAATGTAGAGCAACCACAACGTGGAGCAGTAAGGCTGCCAGGTGTTCCAAGGATGAGAGCGGACAACTCATCAATCCACACAGAAAGCCAGTCTACCTGGACTGGCAGCGCCCCAAAGGCTGTAGCAGAGAGGACCACCCAGAAAGCCATGAGTGCTCAGGGTGTGGCTCATCCAGACATGGAGCCCAACAATGTGCTCTCACACAGGTTCCTGACCTGTAGGAATGAGGCAATCACACCATACAATTCCAAACATTGGTACAAGGATCTCCTAGAATCAGGACTCTTGGCTTGTTACCCTACCATACCAAATAGCTTAGTTTATGGCTTTGAAGCCAGTATTCCCTGCATTGAACAGACCTTTACTCCACCAAATCACCCATCTTCATTCATGCATGCAGAAGTTTTTGCAGAGATGATAGACTTAGAGTTCACCAAAGGCAGGTATTTAGGGCCTTTCTCTCGGGAACAAGTTGAAACGGAGTTAGGCCCATTTCAAACTTCCCCTATCTCAATCATTCCCAAGCTGGGAAGGGTCAACAAGTTTAGAATCACCCAGAACCTGTTGTACCCAAGGAGTGGTCCCACTGTTTCAATCAACATGGTCATTAACATTGAGGCTTTCCCCCTGCGCATGGGGAACTTTCAGGGCTGTTTGTGCCTTAATAGCATCACTACCCCCTGGAACCGAGGCGGCAGTGTGAGACATTGCAGAGGCCTATCGCACAATCCTGTTGGCAGCCAACCAATGGCCAGGGACAGTAATCAAGCTTGCAAGGGGGGGATGATAGCTTTGTGATTGACACTTGTCTTTGTTTCAGGCTTGCATCTTGTTACAGTTTCCTCTTCGTTTCAGTCTCTTGTCTCAGCAGACTGTTTCATTTCCATCATTTCCCCTTATACTGCACAGTGTACAGCCTGGACATTATCTCCTTTTATAACTACCTTCACGTTTCCTTTCTTAGGTAGTCATTGCCTTGTTCCCTTTACAGTTTCCTTTGTTCCCTAACAGTATATAAACCCCATGTACCATAGAGTAACTCTAGTTCCAACTTAGACGAGTTTTGCTCTCAACATCGATTGACTTGAACGCTCTTTTCTCTCATCGCTCTCAAGGCCTTTGTCATTGCTTGACTTAGTGTCAGAACTCTTTGTCCAGTGGCTGGGAGCGGACCGAGACTCTGCTTGTCGCTGTTGACTTAGAACAAACCACGACGAGGGCATCGTCCGTAACACAAGTTGGAACTCAGGAACCGCTCAGTGCATCGTCACTAGCCAGACACCATTGATACCAGAGCCTCTCTGATTAGGCCACCGAACGGCTCTGTCCGTTACAAACAGAAGTACTACCTTAACCGAAGAGAAGTCTACTTCTCTACCACACACAAGGTCTGGTGCTACGTCTCAGGAACAAAGAGAAAGAACCTACTGGTCCCAGAGGAACTCTTCAAAGGAGAATACCAGGAAGGAGACCCAAACAACAAAATACCAGGAGAAATTTGGATTCACTGGTACAACGAAACAAACAAGGAAACTAATCAGTTATTCCTAACCCCAAACACCAAACCTGAACTCACTTGGTGGCACGAGTTTTGAGTTGACAAAGGACTAGGAGATTTCGCTTTCCTAGCACTTGACAAACAAACAGTAACTGAGTGAAACAAATATAGAGAACAACAGCAGATCGAGATAGATCTAGCCTTTGGGGATAAACCGAAACAAGGAGAAAGCTCGAAACAGGGCACAGAAACGAAACACGAACCAAGAACACAGGATCCGAAACCTGAAACACCAGAACCGAAACAGACACCAAAGAAGGACATGTCAGACGAAAAAGATACATCCTCAAAAGGGATAAAGGGAATCTCCGTTAAGGAATTCAAAGGACAGCGCTCTAAGGCGAAACACTTCATCAATACATTTGATGATATCTTCAATCTTGATGAAGGATGCTTTGAATCATCGAAAAAGCGAATCAAATATGTTCTCCTTCATTTAGGGGAAGAACTGGACGATTGGAAAGCCAATCTTCGAGGAGAATTAGAAGCAGCAGAAGCGACGAAAGGAAAATCTGCAGAGAGCGCATTTACACTCTCATGGGATAATTATGCCGGCTTCAGGTGACGATTCTTGAGCGACTGGGGAGAAACTGATAGCGCAGCAAGGACCCTGAATGATCTAGATAAGGTCAAAGTGGGTGGAGACATCGACATCCCTGCCTACATTCAGAAATTCTGATCACTCATACATTCCACCGGAATTACAGGGTTCATGGCGCAGCGCATCTACTTTTGTAAAGGACTCCCTGCATCAGTGGCAGCAAAGATCATTGAAAACCCCGCAGTCACCAGTATGGAAACTGCCTATAATGCTGCAGAACGCCTGCATAATGCGTGGGAGGCAATGAAATTGATGAACCGATCATCTGGATCAGGAGATACAAAGGGGCGTTTCAAATTTAACCGAAACCAGAAACCCTCCACATCCGGATCAAAGGGAATCAATGCTATGAGCACAGGACATCTTTCAGATGCCCAAAAGGAGGAATACCGAAAGACTGGCAAATGTTTCAAATGTGGAACACAGGGACACATATCCAGGGACTGCCCAAACAAGGGGAACACCCAAACATTGTCCTACAAGTCCTCCTCCCCACAGAATCGCACAATCAGAGCAGTAGAAAAAACGACCTCAAACGAATCAGCCGCCCAATGCATTAGGGTGCTGTTGCAAGAACTCCCAGATGAGGAGCGCAAGAACACCCTCCAGGAACTCGAATCCGAGGGTTTTTAAAAAGGAGACACCAGAAAGCGGTTGACGCCTCCAGTACCATTGAACAGTTAGCACTTGACTCTGTAATTGTAAATTCCAATAATAACAAATGGATTTCCATTACTGTGCAAACGAACCATAAACCCGCTGAAATATCTGCTCTCATTGATTGCGGAGCGGAAGGAAACTTCATTGATGAACGAATATCAAAAGATCTACCAAAGGAACTCTTAAAATAACCGATTAGAGTCAAAAACGCCAATGGAACAATCAACCAGAACGGATTAATCACTCATCGCACTTGCCTTACATACTCTATTAAAGGAAAGACATACGACAACTGGTTATGGATCACAAATTTAGGAGATCAGGAGATAATCTTTGGAATACCTTGGCTGGAACAACATAATCCTACTATTGATTGGTGAAAGAAAACCCTCCAAATGGATGATGATTCAGAAGACACCAAACCTATTTGGCGCATGGCATTAGATAACAAACAATGGGGAGAAGACGAATATTGGATTAGGGTAAAAACATCCGCATCACAGGCGCTTGAACATCAGGCAAAACGAGATGAAGTGCCAACGACTTTGCCTTCTGAATATACACCTTGGCAGGCCACCTTTGAGAAGAAAGCATCCGAGCGATTCCCATCCTCCTGCCCATGGGATCATGCAATCGAGCTCAAAACAGGATTTATGCCGAAAGTCAACAAAATCTACCCGTTATCACTAAAGGAACAGTCAACTCTCAACAAATGGATTAAGGAACAGCTAGACAAAGGGTACATTCAACCGTCTAAATCGCCACAAGCATCACCATTTTTCTTTGTCTCTAAGAAAGAAAGCGGCGCACTGCGACCTTGTCAGGATTATCAATACCTGAATGAATGGACAATCAAGAATGCCTATCCATTACCGTTAGTCTCAGATCTCATGACGAAATTGGAAGGTGCAAACTACTTCACTAAGCTTGATTTGCGCTGGGGATACAACAATGTGCGCATCAAGAAAGGTGACGAATGGAAGGCAGCATTTATAACAAATCGAGGCCTATATGAGCCAACAGTCATGTTCTTCAGCCTTTGCAATTCGCCTTCAATGTTCCAAACTATGATGAACGAGTACTTCCAAGATATGATAAACGAAGGATGGCTCATTATTTACATGGACAACATTCTGATTTGTGGGAAGACTAAGGAAGAAGTATGAAAGCGCACAGAACGCGTCCTGGAACAACTACAGGAAAACAATCTATTCTTGAAACTTGAGAAGTGCAAATTTTGCGTTCAGCAAGTCGAATTTCTAGGCATGGTCATCACCCCTGGCCACATACAAATGGATCCCATCAAACTTGCAGGAATTCGTGACTGGCCAGTACCAATGACAGTTAAACAAGTCAGGTCCTTCCTTGGATTTGGAAACTTCTATCGGAGATTTATTGGCAATTTTGCCACCATAGCGAAACCACTGATGGACCTAACAAAGAAAGGCTTACTTTTCAATTGGACGCCTACTTGCCAGAACACGTTTGATGACCTCAAGCGCAAGTTTTCCTCGATGCCCGTTTTACACATGCCAGACCCCACCCGACCATTTATTCTTCAGACGGACGCCTCAAACAAAGCTACTGGAGCAGTACTTAAACAAGCAGACACAACTGGAACGCTTCACCCATGCAGATTTATCTCCCACGCTTTGACGCTCACAGAACAGAATTATCAGATCTATGATTGAGAACTCCTTGCAATCATTAAAGGATTACAGGCATGGCGACAATTACTCCATGGGTCACCACACCCGATAGTGGTTCATTGCGATCATAAGAATCTTTTATTCTATTGGACACCCCAACAATTAACTCCTCGGCAAGCATGATGGTCCATGATGCTCTTGGAATTTGACCTGAAAATTGAACACGTACCTGGCACCAAAATGTTCGAAGCAGATGCCCTTTCTTGCCGACCTGATCATATGAAAGGCGAGGATGCTCAAGACGATGTGACAATGCTACCGGATAGCAAGTTCATTCGTCTCATCGCTACAGACCTAGCTCAAGAAATCAGAGACGCCACAGCCCTTGACAGCTTTGGGCGCACAATCATTGAAGTTATTGAGACCCAACGTGCCCCACCGATTAAATCCAAGCTCCAGGACTGGGCGTTTGTTGATGGAATCATCCGATATGTAGACAGAGCATACATCCCAGATAACGGAACACTCAGGACACAGATTGTCAATCAGTGCATGAATCGCTCACCTCAGGGCACCCAGGACGCATGAAAACCCTTGAACTACTACAACGCGATTACTGGTGGCCAGGATGTATAGACATGTCAAAGAATGGATCACAGGTTGCGCCACTTGCCAACAGATGAAAGTGAATACTCATCCAAATACACCGGCCCTTTTACCTATTGGATCTAAGGCGACTCGCCCATTCCAACAAGTCACACTGGATTTCATCACAGATCTACCCATTGCAGACGGATATGATTCAATTCTGGTCACGGTGGACCATGGCCTTACGAAGGGGGTAATTCTTACTCCTTGCAAGAAAACCATCGACGCCTTAGGAACAGCCGATCTTTACATCTCAGAAATATTCAAACACTTTGGACTACCAGATATACTCATCTCGGATCGAGGACCACAGTTTTCAGCTAAGGTCTTCCAGGAAATCAGAAAGACGCTAGGAATCAATCACAGAATGAGCACTGCCTATCATCCGCAAACCGATGGAGAAACAGAACGCGTCAATCAAGAATTAGAAGTTTACCTTCGAATATTCTGCGCAAACGAACCTCATAGATGGAAACAATTACTCCCTCGCCAAATTTGCTCATAATAATCGACATCATGAATCAGGAAAAGCCTCTCCATTTCAACTCATGTACGGAACAAACCCTGTCGCACTACCAACAGCTGTGCAGAAAATGACAACACCCGCCGCCGAAGAACGCCTACAGCTATTACAAAAAGCTAGGGAAGAAGCACTAGCAGCACATGAGCTAGCAAGGCAGATGGTTGCACGACGAGTCAGGGACAAAGCAATCAAATTTGTACAAGGAGACAAAGTATGGCTCGAAAACAGAAATCTCAACATACCATATCAATCTAGGAACTAGCGACCTAAACGAGAAGGACCTTTATAGTTGAACAAGTGCTAGGACCAGTAACGTATAAGCTCAAGTTACCGAAACAATGGCGCATCACTCAGTCTTTCACACATCACTCTTATCTATAGAGAAACTGAACACATGGACCGAATTATCTATGCCACCTGATCTCGTAAATGACAAGAAGATTTTGAAGTGAAGCGATTCTCACACATTGGAACGCAGAGAGATATCAGTATCTGGTTAGATGGAAAGGATATGGTCCGAATGACAATCCTGTATCAGGACTACCCTTGCCGTGACGCTTAGGCCCAACAATAGACTTAGGAAGAGAGGAGATGAGGGTAGGGAAGAAACCCGATGAACCTTTACATTTTTAACTACAGGTCGTGCGCTAACGACGACTCTAGGTGTTGGACGTTGCTAACAAGACGTAATTCATACCCGTCGTGCGCTAACCCCTAAACCCTAAAGGCTGTGGAACCCTACGCTAACAATAGCTAGATGAGTAAGACTGCATAGCCATGACGCGCATGACTGCGGATTAGTCATCAGGTATGAGTCATCAGTCCGGTAGTCCGTAATCTAATCTAATCGTTATCTAATCTAATCTAATCTTAGCGCTGACTAGATAAGATAGACGCCGACTTAGCTAAGTGTTTGGCTACCAACTATAGAAAATACAAAGAAAAGAAATAGAAAATGACTTAGAAATTTGAGCGTTCGATACAGGTCATGACATCCTGGGAACCTGAGCGCAATTTAAGCAATGCTGCGGACATTTTACGAACATATAAACTCAGACGGCAATTGTAAAATCTCATGTCTCGCTATCGCAACCGCCAAACTCTCAAACAAAACATCTGATACACTAAGAAGTATTGCTCCACTCAAGGACGATATTCTCCGAAACCATACGAAAGTTTCAAAGGACGGCTTGTTACATTCCCCATTCCTCACCCCCCGATCAATCCTCTAGAACCACCTCGATTAGTCAATTTCATTCGAACCCTAGCAACCCGATTAATTGCCTACAAAACTCCCAGACTTTCTCCCGAACATGCGACGCACCCACAGGGACATGTTGAGATCCCATTCAATGCCCAATTACACTACCTACCGAAATATATGGACCTCACATTCGATCCAGAAGAATTACCATCTTATTCTATGGCTATGTCACCCTATCTCCCGTCTCCCAACAGACCCTTGAATCGTACACATGATGTGTACACTGAAGCTGCCCTTTGCCGAGAAGATCCCGCACTCTTTGACTTTGCCAAACAACTAGCAGACGCAAGCAAAGAACTAGAGATTTTTAGATGGACTACTATGCTACGAGTCCCTGACGCTATATCGAGTCTCAACAGAGCACTCGAGAGCCTTGAGTTCTTGATGGTTTAACAGCTAATGACCTACCTACCAACGCCTAAGTGCGAACCACAACCTCGTCCTACCGTCGAAGTTGTCCCACGCTCGTGACCAGACGAGGATCATGAGAACGAAGTTCCACCACTACAGGAACGAGCTAAGCGAATCAGAAGGATCTGATGAAGAACTTGAATATGTTCCCAACATCAGAGCACCCACATTCACTTATCGATCCACGGATGGAGAACTCCGGACAATCAATTGGGATGACGAGATATTCAACTAAAGATAAAAGAGATGCTTTTGACAGCAATAGATCCCCAACTTCTTACAGTCAAACAGAATGTCTTCCTTCACCATCGTCGCTTACTTCGCCGCTCTCGCCTTCGCCTTGTTGGTCACCGCATGTGGCCATTATTATATTGAACCAGTAGATCTCCTTTCGCCCTTTGTTGCTGCCGCCCATGACTTTCCCCTCGAGGTCTTCGTCGAGACCACTGTCACCATCGACGATTTCGATTTCGCCGACCTCCCTGAACTGCACGAACACCCCGCGGAACTCATTGAACCTCCTGCCGCCACCATTACACCTCCCATCGTCGTCCGTCCTCATAACGCAATGCTCCAAAATGTCAGCGACAGCTTCGCTGAAATACTCGTCCTCTACAACCAGTTCGCTGAGCCTTTGGATTTTGTCACCGGGCTCACCATCACCACCGATCCTCACTCCCTCACTATTGAAGAAAGGGATTCAGCACTAGCGCAGGCAAGACAACTGCAACTAGCAGTTCGAAGTCTCCAATGGCGGGCTGAGACAGCAGCAGCGGACTTAGGCAACATCGTCACCTGGCTCGAGTCACGGCAGGATCACGCATGGACATCCGCATGGTAGAAGTCGGTGACTTCTCACATACAAAGGGGGTAATGTTACAGTTTCTTCATCGTTTCGGCCTCCTGTCTCAGCGGACTGTTTCTTACCCATCATTTCCCCTTAACTGCGCACTGTACAGCTTGGACGCTATCTCCTTTCGTAGCTACCTTCATAGTTCCTTTCTCAGGTAGCTATCGTTTCATTCCCTTTATAGTTTCCTTTGTTCCCTGATCGTATATAAACCCCATGTACTGTAGAGTAACTCCAGTTCCAACTTAGACAAGTTCTGCTCTCAACAACGACTGACTTGAATGCTCTTCTCTCTCATCGTTCTCTAAAGACCTTCGTCATCATTTGACTTAGCGTCTAGACCCTTGTCCAGTGGCTGGGAGCGGACCAAGACTCTGCTTGTCACTGTTGACTTAGAACGAACCACGACGAGGGCATCATCCGTAACACTGAGCCTTCATAACTTTAGGCAGATACACATTCTGAAAAGTCAGTTCAGCATTAATTCTGGCCTGTTCCAACTTGACCTGTCCATCTTCTATATCATCCAACTTAGCAAATTCTTGATGCACTAAGCCATCAAATTTCGTAAAAAATTGCTACCAAAGGGACTGCATACAACAATCACCAGTTAGCATGCTGCAGTTTAACACTTTACCCAATGAAGGCCATGTGTAAGACTTGTGGCCTTCATTGACAAAGGTAGTAGATGCCATTCGGAAATGATTCACCTTTGCCAGTCCCTTTTTGAAAGAAAGACAATTCTCGAGGAGGAAGAGGCCGAGAACCATCCATTGGAATGCAGTACCTATGTGAACCATATCAGTTAATGCAAGGGATGAGTAAGGAAAGAATACCAGATGGCATGTAATTGATCCCTCAGTTCATTAGCATCAGCTCGTTGCTTAATGAACTCCCAAACTTTATCCATCTCCTCCGTTGCTCCAGACTCAAAGCCTCGTGAATCATGAAAGATGAAATTGCTACCATTGTACATTATCTGGTGTTCAATATCATGTATACCACGCTATACATGCATCAGTGGATGATCAAACACATTAGTATGAGCCAATTCACCTCAATGGATGGCTTCAAGTGCCCTGATAAGGATGGTAATGATTTTGTACGAAAAAGGCACTTGAAGCGTGAAACGAAGCTAGACTTGGGCTTCGGAGCACGAAGATTGACACCGTTCTTGTCGAATATAATGGGTTCAGTCCCTCGTGCGACACCGCAAACCTTCTCAAGAATCGTAGTCTTGCCTGCATTAGCCTGGCCAATGACGAGGATACGGAAATGGGGGCATTTGTAACGCTCTTTTAGCATAGCGACGAGCTCTGGGTCTACATCTCGGCTCAGAGGCATGAGGCAATCGATCATCACGTTATCTCACCTGGCGGAAAGGAGACACCTTGAACTGACATGACAGGTCAAAACAAGTTGCTTTTCGGATACTACGACCCAACGACGAGGTGGTGGATAAGGCACTGCCTGTCTGCTGCGGACAGCTTAGATATTCGCGGCTCTGAAAAGGATTCGGACCGGTTGATCCAACTGTGCCCCGGCCCAATTGCGAAGGCTCGCCATTTAGGAACTTAGATGTACACGTAAGCCAGTACTACCTCGTAACTAGAACTTCGTAACTAGAACTTCTTTTGCATCCAGTGCCACTCTTCGCCTTGTCGGAAGCTGGGAAAACAACGCCTACTAAGTAAATGATTTACCTTACCTAAGGTCTCTCCACTATCAGCGTCCCTATCTTATCTCCACATCTCTGTTTCGGGTATCGACTGTGTCCTCGTTCTGGTTAGTCAACCAGTTCAA
This sequence comes from Amanita subjunquillea, assembly GCA_020011035.1. Lineage (NCBI taxonomy): Eukaryota > Fungi > Basidiomycota > Agaricomycetes > Agaricales > Amanitaceae > Amanita > Amanita subjunquillea. The sequence continues at coordinate 561,288 of JAEBUT010000028.1, forward strand.
TTCATCTGCGCCGTCCTTAGGAAGTGGAAGTGACGACTCGACCACCAAGCAATGCAAGTACGCACGAGAAGTTGAATAATGGAACTAAGGACGTGATGATCGGATTCGAACATGTGAGTGCACGCGGTTGGAACGTGGTGTTCATATCACTGAGAGCTTCCATTCCATATATATAAACTGTCCAAGTCCCACCATGTTTCCATCAATGAGCTTGGACTCCCAGCAGACTTTGCCTCCCGCTCATACCCACTACAGCCAAAATTGCTCAAGAATGTCCAAAGTAACTTCAATAACATTTCCCTTTGAATTCTTTGCTAATGTCATTCCCATAACCCAGGTTCCGGATTCTGGTGATAGGTTGAGTAAGCCTGGTTGTGTGCACCACGTGTTCAATTTACGGATCTCACCGCAGAGCGGCACGGGCAAGTCATCGTTAATCAATGCTATATTCAAAGCGTCGATTGCGGTATGATCTCGTCATCTGACTGAGAGATGCTTCGAATCCTCAGCCATGCTCGTGATCAGGATGTCCAGAATGATAGAGCAGGCAACGCGGAAATTCACAAAGAGATTACCTCTGAGCACAATGAACATTTCATTCTTCACGATTCTCTGGGCTACGAACCGGGCGACAATGACAAATTCGATATATTGAAGACATTCATTGTTGAGCGCAGTCAGAAAAAGCTCGTTGCCGACAAGCTTCATGCCATCTGGTGCGTTCCTTTCTGCAGGTACCACGATAAACGACGACTTTCACAGGCTATGTATTACATGCTAGTGGTCGATTCTTAGAGACAGGCGATGAGAATATCTTTGAGCTCTTTCAGCTGAAAGAAAACAAAGGTAATCACTCGCAACCTATATATGATCTTCCGAATTTGGGCTAATAGTCATAGTTCCAATTATCGTTGTGTTCACAAAGTTTGACCTCATGGTCGTGAACGCAAAAGTTTTGTTGATTAAAAATGGAGTGGCGAAGGAACAAATCCCGCAAAAGAGCGAAGAGATGGCGAAGAAAACCTTCGAGAATGAGTACAGCAAGTCTTTCAAGACAAATTATCGCAAAGTCATAGGTGAACGATATGTTGTCGTATCGAGTATGGTCGCTTTATTACAAGATCTCAATAGCCAATAACTGTTTCACATAGCGTACAGATCTGAATCATTGCAGCATCTGGTCGATATCACAATGAAAATATACATGTCGAGACTTCACTGAACTCCTTGGTCAAATTTGGGTTCAAAAACCCCTTGGTCAAGGTCGGGTTCAAAAATTTCTTCAATACGAGTCCTAGGACCATTCCGTCGACAACTGTAGACGAAAATCTATCGGATTGAGCACAGATTTCACTGGCAACAGCGCAACGTGTCGATACGGACATGAAGATTACTACGTCCATAAGGTCAGCTTCCCTGTCCTGAAAACCTTTTATCTGACGTCTTCGTTACAACTTCAGAGTAGGGGAAAAGAGTAAGTTGGTCATTGTTAGCTTGCGAACTGTTCTTAATCAGAAGCGCAGAATACTGGGTAGCGATAGCATCTGGCGCCGTTTTCAAAGGTAGAAACCTAACGACCTGTTTGAATGCGATACATAAAGACATTGTTACCGTCTGGAATGTGCGCGGTTTGGATCTAGTAGGTAAATTAGTTCGGTCAGGTAGCACGTCGGCCTTAACCTCCATAGTTCCTTTCCAGCGATCGATTCCATGCTCTAATGGCAGCAATCGTAAGGGATCTCAGCGATAAGAATAAGAACACTGGTCCTTTGTAAGTAACGAATTCAATGACAGGGTCATATAACCTAACATCGTTTCAGAAGCAAGGCACTTGCGACGGCCGGGACAGCAGTGGGTGTAGTATCGGGCATTATAGCGAGTGTTACTGCTGGACCTGCTGTGGCCATTGTCGCTCCAGTGGTTGCAGCAGTGCTGCTTGCGGCATGGGGGTATAACATCTACCAGCAAACGTAAGCAATTATCATTTTAGGCCAGTAATTGACCTGACATTCATGGCAGACCCGGAATTGTATGTTGTCTTATAGGATATGTGGTGGATCTCACCCTCATTCTGCAGGTCGTCTTTCAAGTTTCCCTTCAAAATGAAGAGGGGAAAGTCGAAGAAGATCAGGTTATGGCTATCGTCGACAGGTTTGACCAGTCGAGCAAGAAGAAGGAGATACATGACGAAATCAAGGGCTTCATCGACAGGCACTATCCGTTCACGAAGACTTCTGTGGTGGGAAAGATTGAGTCGTTGATAACCGCGAATAGGGACTTTATCGTAGAGTCAGGAAGTTCAACGACCTTGACGGCAGCCAGACATGTGGGAAACACTACTTTACCGAGCACCTCGGGGTCGTGAGTGCCCCGTTTTGCAGAGGGCACGTTGACAGCACTTCATTTGGATAGCTTTGTATATTTGATAATCATGAACCTTCGAATTGACGGGAAGCCGCGTTGTTGAGGGACATTGTTGTAGGTACTGGGTGCTGACAAATCCATTGAAATACTGCCAGGTGTGGTGACTTGTCTGCAGGGACAACACCATCATCTCAAGTTTTATTTAGTGGGCAAGAATGACTGAAAAAGACAGTGAGAGTATCCACATATGCAGACACTCAGACATACTGATGACAAACTGTTGAACAACCTTCACCCCAAATACCCCTAAGCATAGCCCTCAACATGGCTATCACCAGTTTGACCCTTAGAGGGTATTTTCTTTTATTATATTTCTTTTATTTACATATATTAAATTACAGTTCTATACACAAACATGTACATACACTAAAAGTGTATATAAGACCTGTAGATAGAAAATATACGTTCAGTTGCTCTTTCTTGCCTACCAGCATGTGAGTATCTCCTCTCTATGAGAGTAAGACCTGGAGAGGTCTCTGGTCACTGTCTCTGACAGTGATACAATACTCTTGTCATCACAGATGTATGACTCTGTGTCTAATGGACACATGAGCTCTGTTACAGTTTCCTCTTTGTTTCAGCCTCCTGTCTCAGCAGACTGTTTCATACTCATCATTTCTCCTTAACTGCGCACTGTACAGCCTGGATGCTATCTCCTTTCATAGCCACCTTCATATTTCCTTTCTCAGGTAGCTATCATTTCATTCCCTTTATAGTTTCCTTTGTTCCCTGATCGTATATAAACCCCATGTACTGTAGAGTAACTCCAGTTCCAACTTAGACAAGTTTTGCTCTCAACAACGATCAACTTGAACGCTCTTTTCTCTCATCGCTCTCAAGACCTTTGTCATTGTTTGACTTAGCATCTGAACTCTTTGTCCAGTGGCTGGGAGCAGACTGAGACTCTGCTTGTTGCTGTTGACTTAGAACAAACCACGATGAGGGCATTGTCTGTAACACAAGTTGGAACTCAGGAACCACTCAGTGCATCATCACTAGCCAGACACCATTGATACCAGGGCCTCTCAGATTAGGCCACCAAACAACTCTGTTCGATACAGACAGAAGTACTACCTGTTGAGCAGCAATCATATGTCCGTCAGACATAGTTTGTCTCAGTGGTCGTCACTGTCATGAACGATGAGCTCATATGTCCGTTAGACATAGAGTCATACGTCCGTGATGACAAGAGTATTGTATCACTGTTATAGACAGTGACCAGACACCTCTCCAAGTGTTTTGAGTATTGTATCACTGTCAAAGACAGTGACCAGAGACCTCTCCAGGTCTTTACTCTCATAGAGAGGAGATACTCACATGCTGGTAAGCAAGAAAGAGCAACTGAACGTATATTCTCTATCTACAGGTCTTATATACACTTTTAGTGTATGTACATATTTGTGTATAGAACTGTAATTAAATATACGTAAATAAAAGAAAATATAAATGAAAATACCCTCTAAGGGTCAAACCGGTGATAGCCGTGTTGAAGGCTATGCTTAGGGGTATTTGGGGTGAAGGTCATTCAACACTACCTTAACCGAAGAGAAGTCTACTTCTCTACTACACACAAGGTCTGGTGCTACGTCTCAGGAACAAAGAGAAAGAACCTACCAGTCCCAGAGGAACTCTTCGAAGGAGAACACCAGGAAGGGGACCCTAACAACGAATTACCAGGAGATATTTGGATTCACTGGTACAACGAAATAAACGAGGAAAACAATCAGTTATTCCTAACCCCAAACACCGAACCTGAACTCACCTGGTGGCACGAGTTTCGAGTCAACAAAGGACTAGGAGATTTCGCTTTCCTAGCACTTGACGAACAAACAGTAACCAATTGGAACGAATATAGAGAACAACAACAGATTGAGATAGATCTAGCTTTTGGGGATAAACCAAAACAAGGAGAGAGCTCGAAACAGGGCACAGAACCGAAACACAAACCAGGAACACAGGATCCGAAACCTGAAACACCAGAACCGAAACAGAAACCAAAGAAAGACATGTCTGATGAAAAGGAAACATCCTCAAAAGGGATAAAGGGAATCTCCATTAAGGATTTCAAAGGACAGCGCTCTAAGGCAAAACACTTCATCAATACATTTGATGACATCTTCGATCTTGACGAAGGGCGGTTTGAAACATCGAAAAAGCGAATCAAATATGTTCTCCTTCACCTAGGGGGAAGAACTAGATGATTGGAAAGCCAATCTTTGAGGAGAATTAGAAGCAGCAGAAGCGACTAAAGGAAAATCAGCAGAAAGTGCATACACACTCTCATGGGATAACTATACCAGCTTCAGACAACAATTCCTGAGTGACTGGGGAGAATCTGATAGTGCAGCCAGGACCCTGAATGATCTAGATAAAGTCAAAGTGGGCGGAGATATCGACATCCCCTGCCTATATTCAGAAGTTCCGATTGCTCATACACTCCACCCGAATTACAGGGTTCATGGCGCAGCGCATTTACTTCTGTAAAGGACTCCCTGCATCAGTAGCAGCAAAGATCATTGAAAATCCTGCAGTCACCAGTATGGAAACAGCCTATAATGCTGCAGAATGCCTGCACAATGCTTGGGAGACCATGAAATTGATGACCAGATCTTCTGGATCAGGAGACACAAAGGGGCATTTCAAATTTAACCAAAACCAGAAGCCCTCTGCATCTGGATCAAGGAGAATTAATGCTGTGAGCACAGGACATCTTTCAGATGCCCAAAAGGAGGAATACCAAAAGACCGGCAAGTGTTTCAGATGTGGAACACAGGGACACATATCCAGGGACTGCCCAAACAAGGGGAATACCCAAGCATCGTCCTACAAGCCCTCCTCCCCACAGAATCGCACAATCAGAACAGTAGAGGAAACGACCTCAAATGAATCAGCTGCCCAACGCATTAGGGTGCTGTTGCAAGAACTTCTTGAAGAAGAACGCGAGAATACCCTCCAGGAACTCGAATCTGAGGGTTTTTAAGAAGGAGACACCAGAAAGCGGTTGACGCCTCCAGTATCATTGAACAGTTAGCACTTGACTCTGTAATTGTAAATTCCAATAATAACAAACGGATTTCCATTACTGTGCAAACGGACCATAAACCCCGCTGAAATATCTGCTCTCATCGATTGTGGAGCAGAAGGAAACTTCATTGATGAACGAATATCAAAAGATCTACCAAAGGAACTCTTAAAGCAACCAATTAGAGTCAAGAATGCTGATGGAACAATCAACCAGAACGGATTAATCACTCATCGCACTTGCCTTACATACTCTATTAAAGGAAAGACATACGACAACTGGTTATGGATCACGAATTTAGGAGATCAGGAGATAATCTTTGGGATACCTTGGCTGGAACAACATAATCCTACTATTGATTGGCGAAAGAAAACCCTCCAAATAGATGATGATTCAGAAAACACCAAACCTATTTGGCGCATAGCATTAGACAACAGACAATGGGGGAGAAGACAAATATTGGATTAGGGTAAAAACATCAGCATCACAGGTGCTTGAACATCAGGCAAAACAAGATGAAGCGCCGACGACTTTGCCTTCTGAATATACACCTTGGCAAGCCACTTTTGAGAAGAAAGAATCCAAGCGTTTTCCATCCTCCCGCCCATGGGATCATGCGATCGAGCTCAAAACAGGATTTATACCAAAAGTCAACAAAATCTACCTGTTATCATTAAAGGAACAATCAACTCTCAACAAATGGATTAAGGAACAGCTAGATAAAGGGTACATTCGACTGTCTAAGTTGCCACAGGCATCTCCATTTTTCTTTGTCTCTAAGAAAGAAAGCAGTGCACTGCGACCTTGTCAGGACTATTGATACCTAAATGAATGGACAATCAAGAATACCTACCCATTACCGTTAGTCTCAGATCTCATGATGAAATTGGAAGGTGCAAATTACTTCACTAAGCTTGATTTGCATTGGGGATACAACAATGTGTAAATCAAGAAAGGTGACAAATGGAAGGCAGCATTTATAACAAATCGAGGCCTATACGAGCCAACAGTCATGTTCTTTGGCCTTTGCAATTCGCCTTCAACGTTCCAGACTATGATGAATGAATACTTCCAAGACATGATAAACGAAGGATGGCTCATTATCTACATGGACGACATTCTAATTTGTGGGAAAACTAAAGAAGAAGTACGAAAGCACACAGAACGCGTCCTAGAACAACTACAGGAAAACAATCTATTCCTGAAACTTGAGAAGTGCAAATTTTGCATCCAGGAAGTCGGGTTTCTGGGCATGGTCATCACTCCCAGCCATCTACAAATGGATCCCATCAAACTTGCAGGAATTTGTGACTGGCCAACGCCGATGACAGTTAAACACGTCAGGTCCTTCCTTGGATTTGGAAACTTCTATCGGAGATTTATTGGCAACTTTGCCGCCATAGCAAAACCATTAACAGATCTAACAAAGAAAGATTTACTTTTCAATTGGACACCTACTTGCCAGAATGTGTTTGATGAACTCAAGCGCAAGTTTTCCTCTATGCCCGTTTTACGCATGCCAGACCCCACCCGACCATTTATTCTTCAGACGGATGCCTCAAACAAAGCTACTGGAGCAGTACTTAAACAAGCAGACACAACTGGAACACTTCACCCATGCGGATTTATCTCCCATGCTTTGACGCTTACAGAACAGAATTATCAGATCTATGATCGAGAACTTCTTGCAATCATCAAAGGATTACAGGCATGGTGACATCTACTCCATGGGTCACCACACCCAATAGTGGTTCATTGCGATCATAAGAATCTTTTATTCCATTGGACACCCCAACGTTTAACTCCTCAACAAGCACGATGGTCCATGATGCTCTCGGAATTTGACCTGAAAATTGAACATGTACCTGGCACTAAAATGTTTGAAGCAGATGCCTTTTCTCGCTGACCGGATCATATGAAAGGCAAGGATGCTCAAGACGATGTGACAATGCTACCAGATAGCAAGTTCATTCACCTCATCACTACAGACCTAGCTCAAGAAATCAGAGACACCACAGCCCTTGACAGCTTTGGGTGCACGATCATTGAAGTTATTGAAACCCAACTTGCCCCACCAATTAAATCCAAGCTCCAGGACTGGGCGTTTGTTGATGGAATCATTTGATATATTGACAGAGCATACATCCCGGATAATGGAACACTCAGGACACAGATTGTCAAATCAGTTCATGAATCGCTCACTTCAGGACACCCAGGACGCATGAAAACCCTTGAACTACTACAACGCGATTATTGGTGGCCAGGAATGTATAAGCATGTCAAAGAATGGATTACAGGTTGCGCTACTTGTCAACAAATGAAAGTAAATACTCACCCAAACTGTTACGGACGATGCCCTCGTCGTGATTCGTCCTAAGTCAACAGTGACAAGCAGAGTCTCGGTCCGCTCCCAGCCACTGGACAGAGGTCTAGACGCTAAGTCAAACAATGACAAAGGTCTTAGAGAACGATGAGAGAAATGAGCGCTGAAGTCGATTGTTGTTGAGAGCAAAATTCGTCTAAGTTGGAACTGGAGTTACTCTACAGTACATGGGGTTTATATACGATTAGAGAACAAGGGAAGCTATAAGGGGAACGAGGCAGTGACTACCTATGAAAGGAAATGTGAAGGTAGTTATGAAAGGAGATAGCATCCAGACAGTGCGATGCGCAATATAAGGAGAAATGATAGATATAAAACGATATATGAAACAGAAAGATGAAACGAAGAGGAAACTGTAACATTACCCCCTTCGTATGCGAGAAGTCGCCGACTTCTACCATGCAGACGTCCAAGCGTGATCCTGCCGTGACTCGAGCCAGGTGACGACATTGCCAAGGTCCGCCGCCGCTGTTTCAGCTCGCCATTGGAGACTTCGAACTGCGAGCTGCAGTTGTTTTGCTTGTGCCAGTGCTGAGTCTCTCTCTTCGAGAGTGAGAGCATGAGGATTGGTGGTGATGGTGAGCCCTGTGACAAAATCCAGTGGTTCGGCAAACTCGTTGTAGAGGACGAGTATCTCGGCGAGGCGGTCGCTAACGTTCTGGAGCATTACATTTCGAGGACGGACAACGATGGGGGGTGTGGTGACGGCAGTGATAGGTTCTGCGAGTTCTGCAGGATGTTCGTGAAGCTCGGGGAGGTCGGCGAAATCGAAGTCGTCGATGGTGACAGTGGTCTCGACGAAGACCTCGAGAGGAAAGTCATGGGTGACGGCAATGAAAGGTGATAACAAATTAACCGGTTCGATATAATAGTGGCCACATGCGGTGACCAACAAGGCGAAGGCGAGGGCAACAAAGTAGGCGACGGTGGTGAAGAAGGACATTGTGTAAGTGTATGAAGTTGGGGATTTAACACTGCCAGAGGCGTCTTTTATGTTCAATTGAAGACTTCGTCATCCCAACTGACAGTTCAGAGTTCTGGAACAACTCAATAAAGGATACATTCGACCATCTAAATCACCACAAGCATCGCCATTTTCTTCGTTTCCAAGAAGGAAGGTGCGCACTTTGACCTTGCCAGGATTACCGATACCTGAATGAATGGACGATTAAGAATGCCTACCCTTTACCCTTAGTCTCCGATTTAATGACGAAACTGGAAGGTGCAAATTACTTTACCAAACTTGATCTGCGCTGTGGATACAACAACGTCCGAATCAAAGAGGGGTGACGAATGAAACGCGGTTCATAACCAATCGAGGATTATATGAACCAACAGTAATGTTCTTTGGTCTTTGTAACTCCCCGTCAACGTTCCAAATGATGATGAACGAATATTTCCAAGATATGATAAACAAAGGATGGCTCATCATTTACATGGATGACATCTTAATCTGTGCGAAAACAAAAGAAGAAATGAGGGAGCGTACAGAACGCGTTTTGAATCGCCTACAGGAAAATGACCTATTCTTGAAACTCGAGAAATGCAAGTTCTGCGTTCAAGAAGTCGAATTTCTTGGCATGATCATTACACCCGGACACATTCAAATGGATCCTGTTAAACTTGCAGGAATTCGCGACTGGCCAACACCAACAATGGTTAAACAAGTCAGATCCTTCCTTGGCTTTGGAAACTTTTATCAGAGGTTTTATGGGCAACTTTGCCGCCATAGCAAAACCATTGACAGATCTAACAAAGAAAGGTTTACTCTTTGACTGGATGACCACTTGTCAGACAGCGTTTGAGGAGCTTAAAACAAGTTCTCCTCCATGCCCGTTTTACGCCGCATGCCCGACCCACTCGACCG
>JAEBUT010000028.1:571020-642376 GCA_020011035.1 Amanita subjunquillea
AAGGATACATTCGACCATCTAAATCACCACAAGCATCGCCATTTTTCTTCGTTTCCAAGAAGGAAAGTGGCGCACTTGACCTTGCCGGATTACCGATACTGAATGAATGGACGATTAAGAATGCCTACCTTTACCCTTAGTTCCGATTAATGACGAAACTGGAAGGTGCAATTACTTTACCAAACTTGATCTGCGCTGTGGATACAACAACGTCGAATCAAAGAGGGTGACGAATGGAAAGCGGCGTTCATAACCAATCGAGGATTATATGAACCAACAGTAATGTTTTTGGTCTTTGTAACTCCCGTCAACGTTCCAAATGATGATGAACGAATATTTCCAAGATATGATAAACAAGGATGGCTCATCATTTACATGGATGACATCTTAATCTGTGCGAAAACAAAAGAAGAATGAGGAGCGTACAGAACGCGTTTTGAATCGCCTACAGGAAAATGACCTATTCTTGAACTCGAGAATGCAGTTCTGCGTTCAAGAAGTCGAATTTCTTGGCATGATCATTACACCCGGACACATTCAATGGATCCTGTTAACTTGCAGGAATTCGCGACTGGCAACACAACAATGGTTAAACAAGTCAGATCCTTCCTTGGCTTGGAAACTTTATCAGAGGTTTATTGGCAACTTTGCGCCATAGCAAACCATTGACAGATCTAACAAAGAAAGGTTTACTCTTGACTGGATGACCACTTGTCAGACAGCGTTTGAGGAGCTTAAAAACAAGTTCTCCTCCATGCCGTTTTACGCATGCCCGACCCACTCGACCGTTTATCTTCAGACGGACGCCTCGAATAAAGCTACTGGAGCAGTGCTTAACAAGCAGATACAACCGGAAACTTCATCCATGTGGATTTATTTTGCATGCCTTGACGCTCACAGACAGATTATCAGATTTATGATCGAGAATTACTGGCAATCATTAAAGGACTACAGGCATGGCGTCATTTACTTCATGGATCACCACATTCCATAGTGGTTCACTGCGATCATAAGAATCTTTTATTCTATCGGTCACCCCAACGATTGACTCCTCGGCAAGCACGATGGTCCATGATGCTCTCAGAATTCGACTTGAAAATTGAACATGTACCTGGCACTAAAATGTTCGAAGCAGATGCCCTTTCTCGCCGACCTGATCATATGAAAGGCGAGGATGCTCAAGACAATGTGACAATGTTGCCAGACAACAAGTTCATTCGTCTCATTGCCACAGACCTTGCCCAAGAAATTAAGAACGCTACGTCACTCGACAGCTTTGGACGAACAATTATCGAAGTAATTGAAACTCAACGCGCTCCACCAATTAAATCAAACTCCAGGACTGGCGTTTGTTGATGGATCATTCGATACATTGATAGAGCATACATCCTGGATAACGGAACACTCAGGACGCAGATCATCAAGACAGTTCATGAATCACTCACCTCTGGACACCCAGGACGCATGAAAACTCTTGAACTTCCAACGCGATTACTGGTGCCTGGAATGTATAGACACGTCAAAGGATGGATTACTGGTTGTGCCACTTGCAACAGATGAAAATAAATACTCACCCGAACACGCCGGCCTTCTACCTATTGGCTCCAAGCGACTTGCCTTTTCAACAAGTCACGTTGGATTTCATTACAGATCTTCCTGCTGCAGATGGATATGATCGATTCTGGTCACGGTGGACATGGTCTTACGAAGGGTAATTCTTACTCTTGCAAGAAAACCATCGATGCATTAGGAAAGCCAATCTTTACATCTCAGAAATATTCAAACGCTTTGGACTACCGATATACTCATCTCGGATTGAGGACCACAATTTTCAGCTAAAGTCTTCAGGAAATCAGAAAGACGTTAGGATCGATCACAGAATGAGCACAGCCTATCACCCACAGACTGATGGAGAAACAGAACGCGTTAATCAAGAACTAGAAGTATACCTTCGAATATTCTGCGCAAACAAACCCATAGATGGAAACAACTACTTCAATCGCCGAATTTGCTCATAACAATCGACACCATGACTCAGTTAGAGCCTCCCCATTTCAACTCATGTATGAACAAATCCGTTGCATTACCAACCGCTATACAAAAAATGACAACACCTGCTGCTGAGAACGCCTACAGCTACTACAAAAGCTAGAGAAGAAGCACTAGCCACACGAACTAGCAAGACAGATGGTGCGCGACAGTCGGGACAAAGCAATCAAATTCGTACAAGGAGATAAAGTGTGGCTCGAAAATAGAAACCTCAACATACCATATCAATCTAGGAAACTGGCGCCAAACGAGAGGACCCTTTGTAGTTGAACAAGTCCTAGGACCAGTAACATATAGACTCAAATTACCGAAACATGGCAATTCACCCAGTCTTCACAGTCACTCTTATGCATTAGAGAAACTGAAACGCATGACCGAATTATACTACTCACCCCTGATCTCGTAAACGGACAGAAGAGTTTGAGGTGGAAGCGATTCTACACATCGAAACGCGGAGCAGGATATCAATATTGGTTAGATGGAAGGGATACGGTCCAAATGACAACTCCTGGGAACCGAGCGCAATCTAAGCAATGCTGCGGACGTGTAAAGCATATAAGTCAGAAGACAGCTATGAAACCCATGTCTCGCTATCGCAACACAAACTCTCAAACAAAACATCAGATACACTAAGAAATATTGTTCCACTCGAGGACATATTCTCCGAAACCATACGAAAGTTCAAAGGACGAATCATTACGTTTCCATTCCTTATTCCTCAACACCTTAGAACCACCTCGATTGTCAACTTTGTTCGAACCCTAGCAACCGATTAATTGCCTACAAGACTCAGACTTTCTAACGGACATGCGACGCACCACAGGACATGTTGAAATCCATTTAATGCCGATTACACTACTCCGAAATATATGGATCTTACATTTGATCCAGAAGAGTTACCATACTATCCAGACGCAATGTCACTACCTTCCCATCGCCCAAGACCTTTAAACCACACCAACGACGTATACACCCAAGCGGCCCTCCGCCGAGAAGACCCTATACTATTTGATTTTGCCAGAACGGCCTAAGCGACGCCAGCAAAGAAATGGAAATCTGCAGATGGGTCACTATGCGACGACTCCCAGACGCGGTCTCAAACCTCAATAGATATACTGACAGTCTCAATTTCTTGACGCATTTGACAGTACAGGTGGACCTACTATACCCAATTCACCAGAAAGTATTGCGCCACAAGATGTCGCTCCTGAAACCAGACACAAGCCCTGAGGAATGAAATCTCCATAACTACCAGGGACGAGCTAAGCGAATCAGAAGAATCTGACGAAGAACTCGAATATGTTCCCAGCATCAGGCGCATCCCACATTCACTTATTGGGCCCCGGATGAGAGAAACTCGACTTTAATCCACCTTCATCGGGTTTGACTGTTCCTTTAGTGATAACAGGTAGATTTTATTAACTTTTGGCGTGAATCCTGTTTTGAGTTCGATCGCATGGTCCCATGGGCGAGAAGATGGAAAACGCTCTGATGCTTTCTTTTCAAAGGTGGCGTGCCAAGGCGTGTATTCGGAAGGTAGGACTACCTGAACATCATCACGAAATATTTTGCTTACCAGTCAGCAAACAAAAAGACTGGATTAACGCCAAAAAAAAGGAATGGGACATGCTCATTAAAAGAGGCATAATAATAAATCTACAACATCTCCCTGAAGGCCAAAAGGCTATAGGTTGCAGATGGGTTTATGTCCAAAAAGACGATGGACGTAAACAAGCTTGTCTAGTTGCCCAGGGTTTTTCCCAAATAGATGGCATTGACTATGATGAAATATTTTCACCAGTAGTAAGATATGAGACATGTTGTCTCATACTTGCACTTGCAGCACTAGAAAATCTATATATATCATTTCTAGACGTGACTGCTGCTTTCCTATATGGAAAAATGGATGAAGAAATATATATGAAACAACCACCTGGTTTTATCAATAAAGATAAGAAAAGCATGGTATATCGATTACATCGTGCACTTTATGGATTAAAACAGGCTTCATTAGCTTGGTGGAAATCATTAGACAAGTCAATGGAAAAAATGGGCTTCATATGAATACATTCAGATGCTGGTGTATTTATTTTTAAACAAGGAACCAACATAGTCATAGCGATAATCTATGTTGATGACTCAATGTTTTTGGGATCCAACAAAATCATAACATTGTGTAAAAAGCAGGAGTTTATGAATAGATGGGAATCTAAAGATTTAGGAGATCTCATCGATGGTCAATCAAAAAATTTCTTATCATTTCAGATAAAGAAAAATGGAAATATCATTACCATCAATCAAAAACCCTATTTGCATAAAATAATCCAAAGACTAGGAATGAGTGATGCTACTCACACAAACACTCCTCTTCCTACTGGATATGAAACCAATTAAAAATGATCAAACAATAGATCATGCGATTAGATCTCAATATCAATTGGTTATTGGTTCATTATTATATTTGATGATTGGAACAAGACCAGCCATTTGTTTTGCTGTTATAAAAATGTCACAATTTTCAGCAAATCCTCATCAGATCATCTAAAAAATGCAATAGGAATGGCTAGATATTTAGCCAAATCAATAGATCTCTGCATAAAATACGACAGATCATTAAGATCTGGCTTAATGAGTTATACAGACTCAGATTGGGCTTCAGATAAAAATGATCATCATTCCATATCTGGATTCTTTACTCTTTTATCAGGAGGAGTAGTATCGACGTCAGGAAACAACGGTGCACTATCGTCAACAGAAGCAGAATATATGGCTTATCTGACTGTGCTAGAGAGAACAAATGGATTAGATCTAGATTCACAGTCAATCTGTCATTTTCCATAACTATTGCACCAATAACCGTGACAACTGGTCAGGATCTCACATTTAGTGACTAATCTGTTACTGAACCCAACAACTGTTCCATTGTGTCTCAACCAATGATCATTGTGCAATGCAACTGTTATGATACAGTACAAGACTGACAACAGGAAATCTAAAGACAATATCTCTGCTCCTTTTCCCATGCAGCTACCTGATGTCTCACTAAGACAATCTTTATATTCCGTCAATTCCACCACTCGATGATCCCCATTCAGGCTGCAAAATCTTGCACATTTTCATGCAAACTTCATAACTTCAAGCTGCTGAAGAGTCAGCACCAGTTCAACACATGATCGTAGCACTGTTTCCCAGCAGAGTAAAAGCAGTTTGCAGGGATGATGACACAGGACAGCAAGCACATCAAGCAATTTGGCAAGGGT
This sequence comes from Amanita subjunquillea, assembly GCA_020011035.1. Classification (NCBI taxonomy): domain Eukaryota; kingdom Fungi; phylum Basidiomycota; class Agaricomycetes; order Agaricales; family Amanitaceae; genus Amanita; species Amanita subjunquillea. Next base: position 576,330 of record JAEBUT010000028.1, read on the forward strand.
TGGGTATGTGCAATGTCCTATCTCGTTTATGAGATCAAACATAACACAAGTACAGATCACCACACCATTGCAAGCACATCATGTTCTTGTGAGACCTTTGGGACTGTCATTGAGATAACACCAAAGTCACCTCCAGCCTTCATCTACATCCGCAGTTTGAAGTGCACAATGGCATCAAAGTTCAACTGTTTGTGGATGATGCGTTAGTAAGGGCTGATGGTGTTGACATTTGTCGTTAGTTTTCTCATTAGAATAGATAATATACGTGAATGTATCTCACACATTTCTTTTCGAAGATTTTTGAAAGAATATTATCTCTTCTTGCAGACTTGTGAGAAGATCGTTACTAATCAGTACATGAATGTACAGATTATGGGGGGTGTTGAACGACTTCACCCAAATACCCCTAGTATAGCCTTCAACACGGCTATCACGGTTTGACCCTTAGAGGGTATTTTCTTTTATATTTTCTTTTATTTACGTATATTTAATTACAGTTCTATACACAAATATGTACATACACTAAAAGTGTATATAAGACCTGTAGATAGAGAATATACGTTCAGTTGCTCTTTCCTGCTTAACAGCATGTGAGTATCTCCTCTCTATGAGAGTAAGACCTGGAGAGGTCTCTGGTCACTGTCTCTGACAGTGATACAATACTCAAAACACCTGGAGAGGTGTCTGGTCACTGTCTATGACAGTGATACAATACTCTTGTCATCACGGACGTATGACTCTATGTCTAACGGACATATGAGCTCATCGTTCATGACAGTGACGACCACTGAGACAAACTATGTCTGACGGACATATGATTTGCTGCTCAACACTTTCTTAGCCACCTTCATATTTCCTTTCTCAGGTAGCTATTGTTTCATTCCCTTTATAGTTTCCTTTGTTCCCTGATCGTATATAAACCCCATGTACTGTAGAGTAACTCCAGTTCCAACTTAGACGAGTTTTGCTCTCAACAACAATTGACTTCAACGCTCTTCTCTCTCATCGTTCTCTAAGACCTTTGTCATTGTTTGACTTAGTGTCTAGACCTTTGTCCAGTGGCTGGGAGCAGACCGAGACTCTGCTTGTCGCTGTTGACTTAGAACGAACCACGACGAGGGCATCGTCCATAACAAGAGGAATGTCTGACCATTGCCCTTACATCGGAAATTGGGTGGGGTGCAACAGGCGTGGTCCACTGCGGCATGCTTAAACTAGATCTCAAGAGTGTTACTATGGCATTGGATGTTGTCATCAAGCTCGCGTTCAACACCGAACAGTGGGATGCGCTCAAGAGCGAATATGAGATCTACTGCCATTTGCGGTCGAAGGGGAGTTCGTCAAGGTATCGCGACAACGCTGGGTATCTTTGATGACTCCGAAGGTGCAGCTTGTGCTCTTGTGATGCTTCATGCAGGTGTCCCACTCTGTGAAGAGTTGCAAGGCAATTTGTCAATCTCTGACCAGTAGGTTTTTTCTTCAGTAAGGCTCTTTTGGGTTCGACCGACTATCTGTTTCAAATTAGCGAATCAGTTCTGTCAACATTGAAGTCCATTCATCGTGCAGGTGTCCTCCACGGAGACATCCGTGAGGAGAATATCCTTATCGGTGATTCAGGAGTTACCATTGTCGACTTTGCGTATTCAAAACAATGCAGTAATCAAAGACACAAAAATCAAGAATTTGCTCTGCTTCGTCATATCCTTGGCTCAGCAGGCAAGAGCCACTAGAGAAAGGTTTTGACCTTACGAACTGTAGTATTCATGGCTTGGACGAAGAAGCTGAAGAAGACCTTCTCAAGCTCCATTTTCATTACTATTGTCATTCATGTCATAGCTACACAATCATAAAATAAATAAAAAACAAAAGAAAGCGGGAGCGCGCTGTAATGTCACCAAACCTGGAATTTGTACGTTCAACTTTTCATCATGGCTGCTGAACACTCAGATGAACTGCACCGCGAAATCGAGGACTTATTCAATTGGAATCCTCCTCATCTCATTCCTGGCGAGGCAATGAAGAGGACAAAGGCGTCAACCATCACCCACAATCCTTCATTTTATCACCAACATTTGTCTGACAACCTAGTTCTTAAGAGGGTAGTGCGCTTTCCATCTCTAGTCAACCAACTTGCAACCAATGTTGATAACGCACTTGCTGCTGCTTCGAATACCCTTCCACAGGCTCTGGGTTACTTCATTACAGCCAATCAACGGAACATCGACAGGAGGCATTTAGGCAGGACGGCACGAGACGAGAATGATGTTGCTAATTTTTACGACAAAACTACAGGCACATACTGCGCATATGTGGCTTTGACACTCGCTCTGCACCCCACCGCTTCATTTTCAGAATGGGACGGTCTCTTGCGCTGGACATAATCGCTTCCGTCCTCAACCTATGCAATCGTAGATGGGATGCTCTGCTTCGAGCCAGAAGATGACGAACAGCTGGCGGCCATAGAAAAGACCATAGAGAGTAAAACCCTTCCCATCTTCAAGAAGATGAGGGCGTCTGCGCATCCTTTGGCAACATGGGAGGTATTGAGCGTAGGTTCCATCGAAGTGATGGCTGAGGTTCCTAATCTGGGCAAGTTTTCTTGGACGACCTGCAATGATTGCGGTGCGAACCATCAGTTGACGGCAAAAAAGCAAAATAAGGTGACGCTTCGTGGACCTGATGTGCTAGCTCCCCCGTGGGATCTCCCTGTATGTTCACACTCTCTGAATCGCAAAAAAATGATGTTCATCATAGTATAGGATGATCATTTGCATAGCGACGAAGAAATCGATGTACAATTACTCACATCTCATACAACCCTACAACAACCTGTCACTGCCAGGCGGTCACTACGCTCTTCGACGCATAATCCACCACCACCGAGTGCACCAGGGGGTGGGCCTTCTGCGATGGATAAAAGTAAGAAATGCAAACGAGATGAGGAAGAGGGGGATAGAGCTTACCTCGATCAGCATGGCCTGACTGCACAAAGTCTAGTGAAACAGGTGACGTGCACTACAATACCTATCAACATAATGCTGATATGTCAACTTTCTGCAGGCGTGGGTGTGAGCCATACTAGTAGATGGGACTGTCATCGTCCTTCACTCGGGTAACCATGAGCTCTTGTGTATCCATCATCAAGCTACTCAGATGCTTTATGTTTCGGACCTCATCAAACCGCCTGTGTGCGCCAACCCCAGGTATGGGAAACTCCACATTGGCATCTATATTGCTGCCATCCAAGAAACGATTGACCGCCAGCTGCAGCCCAAACCAAAGCCTCCTGGCGATGGCGGCAGTGACTTAATTGGTGGTGACCATGACCAAGATCGTAATCAGGCTTCTGGAAGTGGCAGTAAGGATGGTGCATCAGGAAAATACTAGTTGGACTTATCAGGTCTTATGAGCTTACATAAGTAGAATAAGTAATTTGAAAGTTCACAAAATGTGTACTTACACTTGGACTTATATAAGACGAATAAGGCACCCCCCCCCCTACTTTTGGCGACCTTATTGTCTTTAGTAACTTAAAAATATATAAGTTTGGTAACCAAATCCCAGGTGTGCTTGACTTAAAGAGCCTTACTTTGCTTTTCAGTCTTAATACTTTACCTCACACCTTACTCAATAAAATAGCTAAGTCAAAAAAGTAACTTTAAGTATGCAAAGTACATAAGCCAAAATAGTATTTTCCTGATGTGGTGGATACCGTGGGGGTAGAAGCAGAGGTGGGTGCTGGGTGAGAAAGAGTGATAGACTCCAAACTTCGGCAGGAAGGAAAGGTCGTACCGATGATAAACCGGTAGCCATTGAGGTACGCCAACCTGAACTATGTCAGCCTTCTGACGTATCTGATGAGCACCAGAAAGCGATACATGTGGCCAATAAACATGACGTGGTCTTCCTCTACCTCCAATACGGTATATACGACTCACCAGTCCCTGCCTCGTTCGTTCGTTCTGCTCCTTCAATTATGGCATGCGCAAGGTGTCCAGCTCCGAGTCCTCCGTTTTCACCATGAGCCATGTGCACTTGCCGACCAGAGGAATGTCTGACCATTGTCTTTACATCAGAAATTGGGTGGGGTGCAACAGGCGTGGTCTACCGCGGCATGCTTAAACTGGATCTCAAGAGTGTTACTATGGCATTGGATGTCGTCGTCAAGCTCGCATTCGACACTGAACAGCTTGATGCCCTCAAGAGCGAATACGAGATCTACCGCCATTTGTGGTCGAAGGGAGTTTGTCGAGGTATCGCGACAACGCTGGGTATCTTTGATGACTCCGAAGGTGCAGCTTGTGCTCTTGTGATGCTTTATGCAGGTGTCCCACTTTGCGAAGAGTCGCAAGGAATTTTATCAATCTCCCACCGGTATGTTTTTCTTCACCAAGACTCGTTTGGGTTTGACTGACTACTATCGTGCATCCTTCAATGAATATTATTTAACTTCTTTTTTCCCAGTACCCCTGGTTTTACTCGCTACATCAGCAATTCGCATGTTTTCACTCGCTGTCCGTGCCGCTTTCGACATTTTCTTGATCAGCGACGATTTTTCGCTCGTTTCGTGCCGCTAAGTTGACACTTTCTTGATCACCAACAATTTTTCACTCATTCCGCCGCTCGTTCCGTGTCGCTTCGACACTTTCTAGAGGACTACCAAAGCTCGCGCAAGCGGTTCATCCAGCACGACCGTCGTCGAAGAATTAGAGGAGGATCCCAACCTGGATTTCTTGACTTCGTTCCATCAACATAACCTAACATTCTTTTCCAGTATCCATCGTTTTACTCGCATCTCATTCCAGTCGCTGTATTTCCGCATTTTCCAAACTCCAATTGTGCCGCTCTGAACGCCATCCATCATCGTCATGTTTTCGCTCGTTCCGCCGTTCTCGACGCCACTTCTTTTTGCTCTTTGCATGTCGTTTCGCTCGTTTCATGCCGCGCTCGTTCCACCGCTCTCGAGATGATGTTTTCGCCCTTCCTATGCTGTTTCGCATGTTCCGTACCGTACCCAATGTTTTATTGTTCCACTATTTTCCGCCATCGCCACATTGCTATGATTCTAGCAGTCCGAGTCAGACTTGCCGTTTTGCTGATGTAGAGCTGTGTCCCCAGTATCGACAGCATTGACATACGCATATGGCTTACCGCATACTAGTATGCCATAGCGGAATTCCATATATAGTTGTTCAGACATGTCTATGTATAAAATAGTATAACAAGGACGGAGAAAACCACCGGCGATTTCCTGCACTCGGAGACTACCTCTATATATCCATTGCTGGATCCTCTTTCTCTACCCATGTCTTCTGACTGTCTAGCTCCAAGTAACGGCCCTTGACACATGACTCCAGGTGATAAGTGGCAATGCCGTATTCACGAATAGTGTGAACTTCCGGAAGACCTACTGGATTTCGATAGTTTTTCATTAAGATCTGGTCGAGTGCCGCAAGGGAATCCTTCTCCATGTCTTGCTTATCTTTACTGGACTTGAGCTCAATCAGAACAGCACTTCGCAACGTCTTTGAGATGATACGAATGTCGATGTAGCCATTTCCGGCTCGAGACTCGATAGTAGATTCCCAGCCCTTCGAATAGAGGAAATGAAAGAGGCCAAAAAGGTAAGCTTGGTAAATACGTTCAGGAGTCTTGCGACTCTTGGCGCCTCGTTCCTTAGCAACCAACTTGGGGTCAAGTGTGTCTTGCATAAATTGTGGCCACCTTTCTGCAAAGGAGTTCACAGGTCCTCCCACGCATACATCGAGAATATTCGCATCGATATCCGAGGATCTAGTAATACCTGCGTCCCCAGTGATCCATGTGGCCCAGTCCGCCATAACTTCCCTATTGGGTATCTTACATTTATCACCAGTCTTGACAAAGATCAGAACTGAAATGATCATTGCATGGAAATCACGTACTGTCATGGTTAGGTAGCCGGCATAGTACAACAAAGTCAATATCTCTGCCTGACTTAATGTCGCTCTAAATCATCCCAAGGGTCAATAATAGAAAAAAAAGAGCACACCTGCTGAAAGTAACATCATCTTTAAGTTGCAACGAAACTTCCGCTCCACTTAGAAGCGTCACAACGGTTTCGAGCACCTTAAAGTCCTCTAAAATGTTTCTGCGTAAGAGAGGGAATGTGCCTACAGCATCTCTCAGTTTGTCGAAGAACGAAAGACGAACAGAGCAGAGCAAACCTGTTGTAACCCAGAAATTCTCGATCTTGGATCGTTTCAAAGCACCCATGATCGATACAGGATTGTATACACTGATACCATCAGCAGAGTATGAGTTGTAGTGGGCTTTAAGGTCTGCTGGATCTAGTTCACTCTGCGAAGCATGAGAAATCAACCATCTCTTAAGGGATCTCTTACTCACCCCTGACAATCTTCTCAGTGATGTAACTTCTGCTTCTGTGAACATCAACATCCCAGAGAAAATGGAGGATTTCGTGTACAGCGCATGTGTCTAAGCGAGGATTAAACGGTGGTACAATTTCCAGCATAAAACGACATACTTCAGTGTTATTCAAACCAGAATACCACCCAGATTTCGCAGTCGGAGTGACACCGGCTAGAATCGCATATTTTAAATTGAGATTTGTCTGAACAAATATGTAAAATGTTTCGCTGTGATATCCATTGAATTAAATCACAGTTACCTTCAACAGACGCGGGAGTACTTGGCGCCCGAAAAAAGAATTGGCCTGAATCACTATTTTTAGCCTTGACTGCAATCGGACAGGATACGAAAGTCGCACTATCTCGAAAAAACCCAATTCGTAAGCACAATGATTGGGTGCCTCATACTCGTCAATGAATACCATAACTTTCTGCTTAGATTTCCGGGCCAGGTAGCCGCACAGTTCTGTCAAACTGTCGTCCCACTCCTCTTCGTCAGCTTCGTTGAGACGGATGGATTCGAAATATTGCCGTTGTTTTGGAGTAAGGGAATCGAGAAGATACTCATGCCACTCCTCGTAAAGATTCGAAACCTGCTTCCTGAAGGAACGAAACATTCGCTTCCAAGACATACCAACTATATTCTGCTTCATGTAAGCGCTACCAGAGTAGTTCGGAAGGAAGGACGAACTTTCATATCCAAGTACAGAACCGCATACTTTCCCATGTGCTCCTGACATAGATCATTGCTCTTTGCGATATATAATCCTTGGAAGAGTTGGTAATGGTCGTTGTTTGGGCGGATACAGAAAAAAGATCTGACGACAAGCATCAGCATGTAATGTGGAGAGTAAGCAAGTGCAGTCACTTCAGCATCTGCAGCATGGTGGTTTTGCCGCAGCGTCTGGGTCGGAGAACAAGGTGCACTTGGGCGTTTAGGCCATTCTTAACAATTCTTTCTATAAGCGCTGTTTTGTCCACAAGAAAGGGGCCAAGTTGGTCGCGCAGCTCGGCAAAAAAGGGGGAGCATAGGTGATGCAGGACTCCCCGGCTATAGTCGGCTGTTGCAGGACAAATTAGCTACAAGGTTCGAACGCCATCAAGAGAAACGCGCCACTCACGCCTTGTAAGCCCTGAAGCATCTCTGTCTGGCACTATGCCACCAGTCTGTGACCGCTCGGAAGAGATATCACCTAGGGTGATGGAATGCGTGCGGGATTAGTGATGATGCGTCGGCGAGATAACGAGACGCATGATACGGAGGAATGAGGAAATGATCAGAAGTGGCTGTCTGCAGGAACGACGAACGCTACTCACGGGTGTCGGGGGGCATTTGGACAATTACGTGTAGAGAGTCCTGGGCGAGCTTTTGAGAAAAGACAACGGATAGTTTTTGCGAAGGACCAAGTTCTGTTGCAACCTTGGAGATATTGGAAAGTTTCACACTGACACGGTCGGAAAACGTATCGTTTGGTTCCAATAATTCCGATTCGTTCAGCTACCACGAAGCAATGAGCGATGGTCAAAATTGCTCCGGCAACACCCACACCTTCCAAGATCCTTGGCAAGTATAGTAGACTTGGTAGTATCAATACCCTTGGTGTGAATAAGCTCCCTCAAATCGTCGACGTCGACGTCGATGTTTAAGGGCGGAGTGACTTTGAATGGACGTTGGTCGCCGAGCAACAGACACCAGAGGGTGCGATATTCTACACGGGGGTAAGAGTGTCGTGTGATGGTAGACGATTCGTGACGATTGCTTTGGAACGGGTCAGCCATTGGTGTTATGTCTGAGACAAACAATCCTGTGATGTCATAGCTCGACTGGGAAATCATTTCATTTTCTCACGGGGGTTTTCGTGTAGGGGTTCAGTTTAGTAACGCCGGAGAAGAATATCAGACACGCTAAAAGTAAATATGGCATCCGTGTGTCATCACATAATTACAGACGACGTGATGCATGGCTGCCTGTAGCTGCAGCCCACCGAGTCCATATAATTTCAACAAAAGAATTCCAAGATACAATGATCGTAGCTGTGCCGCCTGATATTATCCCTGCATCGCCCTTGCACAGTACAAAACTTCGGATTGCACGACAAAACTGTGACCAATATGTCAAGAAACGTTCGTCGGATCCTGCCAACTGGTATCGTTCGCGATCCCCATTCACGGCTTTAGACATGCTCGAGCAATACACCACTATCTGCGCCATCATTGTAGATGAAGTTTTATCTCAAGAGCGAGAAAGGAGCAAGATCAGCATCAGCTATGCCAACCGGCCAATCGGCTACGAAGTAATAGCGCGTTCTTATGAATTTTTGGACAATGACAACAAAAACCGTGAAAGGAGGACAAGTATTACGGCCGCCCCCTCCAACATAGATCTATCGCAAATTCCCATAAAACAGGAAATTCGGGCCACCACCGCCAAACTCGAATTGTTGTGCACGTCCATTATCGGCGTGCGTAGTTATCGTCTTCCTCACGAGTTATTCCTCCGATCAGTGTACACCGCAACTGCTTCTGAACGCAGTAAAGTGTTGCGTGATGAGACTTGTTGCACAGGGAAGGAGTAATAGATACCAGCAACCAGCTCCAACACTGCAAGGTCTCGCCTAGCCACAGTTCAATTATCCTTTTCGTCCCATGAGCCAGCATGAGAAAAACGTATACAGGAACATGTCATGGCAAATACTCTTGAAAAAGACGGTAGGAGACCATATCAAAGCGGTGGCGGCACGAGATAGCATAAACGTCTTATTATTTTCGATGAAGGACACGAAAGCTCGAACTAGTGAACTGCATGGCGAGGAAGTTCTGTCTGCATACTGTAAGCCGAACAAATGGACAGAGGAATATACACTGACGGTCTGTTGTGGAAAGTCATGGAAGAAAAAGAGATAGGGAGCGATGATAAACACGATGCCATATAATTAAAGGCTCCACATCTTCTATGTCTTCAAGTATAGGTGGTTAGCTGTGCAACTAGGTCAAGGTGCAGGCCGCGGGGTTGAACGAGGGATGGCGAAGGACATTTGAGACCCGGCGATTGAGAGTAGCCCTACTAGCGCTTGCAAAAGAGAAACAAGTATCAGTGACTGAATGTCACTGTACGTGACCCCGGAGCCATCTCCCAAGTTCGCAGCCAACGAGTTCTTGCTTTGATACTATCGGCCAGGTCAGCTGAGATCGTATCGCAAACGTCAGACATGCCTATTCAATCACATTCGTACTCTGAGCCTCTTCACCTTGAACGCCACTCGCTCTCATCGACCAGCAGTGTGCGGCGTACACAGTGAACAAGGTACCCTCTCTGGCACAGGCGTCTGAATAGTTCTCTTGTTCCACGAGACTCGATTTGTACATGAGATCGGGTTGCACGGGCGGGAAGGGGGTCAGTAGACAAACAAGAAATCTCCCGCGAACCAAGGTGCCGAGAAGCCCAATATCAGCCAACCATCAGAGCCAGAACAATTTGCGTCGCCAGTGGACAGATGAAATCATCTACGTTGCTGACCGCGTGCCACAGCCTTTGCATTTCAAACTGCCGTTGCAAGGGGGTCAATTGTTGATAAAGGTCGCCGCACGTTGACAGAAGTGGATTGTCCCCTCTGCTTATTGACTATGATGTTGCTACTTTATGCAGTTCTTTTCCTAAACTCCATTCTGGTGAAGGCTGGACGGAAATTGACGAATGGATGGGATGTAGTTCCAGGCATTGAAAACAGTGGGCCCACGCTCAGTCGCGTTTACTGGATAACACCAGCAAAATGGGTAAGCATAGTTATCATGTCATACAAGACTTTGCGATACGGAATCAAGGGCACCGGCAATGGCTCTCATCGGAAACCCGGTGTTGTCTTGTATAAGCACGGTGGATATGACAACTTTTATCGTGTTGCAAGGATGGAAAGGTGCAATGAAGGTGGGCTTTCCGCCGACCAGTTCTTCGCGCCCGGTGCAGTAATGCCGCAACGTAAGGCTAACCTCCGTCACGCAGAGAGATTAATTAACAATTTTTAGAGAATGCTAGGGACCCTCCCTTGAGCGAATATCGGATTTTTCCACACGAGGTCCATCTTATAGAAGGGAAACCTGAAGATATGAAACTTTATGATGGGATTGTATTAGAAATGCCAACAGAATGTTTCCATAGATTTGTGGTGGTGTCTGGAATGGTGGATGGATGGGATGCATCTAGGGTACATGCGCCCTTTCACAACGCCGTTTACTGGATACACGCACCAGATTTGGTGAGCTCGGTTATCATTTCGGACCAGTACCGTGTCTCAACAAGGCTTTCCGATAGGGAATCACGGGTCCACTAGCACTAAACCTTTACTTACCCTGCGTCGTCATTGGTCTGTTTCTCAACGAGCATCAGCACTTTGTAAACCAGTACCTTGTGATAATGATGTCCAGAGAATGGTATTCAATTGGGGATGGACAACGTGCCACAGACTTCTTTGGTGTCAATGCAAAATGTAAGGCGAACCTCCATCATACGGCGAGATTAGTTAACCCTTTAGTAGTAGGCCTTCCACTACCTGAGTTAAATGATATAACCAACTACTATATATATCCCGGGAAATTTTTTCGGGTCGAAGGCCGTCCTGATATCATGAAAAAATGGGGAAGCAATGTAATTATACTGTCAAATGGCGGTACGGATCTATTGGGAACTGTAGGCGAGTTTGATTGGTCAACATCGGAGCAATCGAGCCAACTAACGTTCGCATTAGTACATCGCATCATGGATCATCGAAGGATGGCAATGGGTTTGCACTTATACCGACAGTGAGATAGGGAGAGACAGATTAAGACTTGGGTATTTGGATCGATGAACTGGACAGGAAGGAGTGAGTAGTATGAGTCTCGCCGACAGGGTGAGGGAGACAGTTACTAATCGCGCGCCGAGGCATACCTCTGCCTAACTGCCATATGCCTGACCAACTCTTCCTCCAACGGCCTCATATATAGGCGGCCCGAGACGCTGAGAGCGATCCTCTGCAATTCTCATGGCGTGTATATACCCGCTACCTGCCTGAGGCTGATACGCAGAACTCTTATCTATATCCCACGCTATTTGCCCCCGTCTCCCGCTCGTTTGTTCTTCGCCTATCCTCTCCGCCGTTCTCCACTCACCGCCTGCATCCATCCGCCCCCTCGTCTGTCGTTCGCCTATCTTCTCATTTCAATTTAATTGATCTTACACTCGCATATACAATGTGACCGCAGTCACGTTCCCTGCTTTTGCATCTCATCTGGCTGCTCCCACACGCCCCTGCCGTCTCCCTCTTGCGTGCCCCCTTCTTTCTGTCTCCCTACCTATCTCCCTCCTGCGCGCCTACCTCCCTCCACCTGCCCCCCTTTTCGATCGGCCATATCGTGCTTCGAAATGGCCTTGATTTGGAATTTTGAAGGCGCCGCCACCAACAAGTGGGTATATGCACAATATTTCGCCTTTTTTGACACTTACCCGAGCGCATCTTGACCAGATCCTTGTGTAAAATACTTTAGTAACATGTTTGACAACCAATCCAAATGGTTTCAATCAGAGCGCCAGCTTTGCTCCCAACAATTTCAATACTTGTGGCTTCTCTAACATCCAACCACCGGGAACCCCATTGAACTCAAAGACTGGGAAGCACAAGGCTGCAATCCCATCCTCGGACCGTCATAGCAGAAGCAGGAAAATCTAATGGTGAGTGGCGCATTCATGTTGAAAAAATGATTTCTCATACCGTGACTGCAGCCCAACGTCACAACCTATAAGCGCATTTGAACCGAAATTGACCAACGGGGCAAGGGGAACTGGCCAATCGTCGCCAGGCCTGGGCAGGCCTTACCAGGCACTAAGGTAGAATGTGCCCAGTGCAGGCGAGAAGGCAACCGGCCCCGAACCTGCTCATCCCTCAGCCTAAGCTGACGCTTGTTGAATATTATAATTACATACAACAATACATGTGAGCCTGGTATCTATCTTCATGTGGCATTTTTGTATAAGTGTATCCGATGAGTAGACGTGAGTATCAACGAGAGATTGATGCATTTATCGATGAAACCATTGTACCTTTTTATTATGTATTTCGTGAGAAAGGGAGAGAAACTAGACACTGCTGGTCAACCATAACGTCAAAAGTTGGACTGGTTCTTCCCTAACGGCGAACAAGATCATGAATCGATGCCATTCTGCCGGCCGTTTCACATCCGCGTCACGGATCTGCTGGGCATAGGTTGTATTCTGGGGTGGAAAATGATTCAGTACGTTCTTCCACGCATCTTCGTCTGTTGTCCAGGATCCAGACGTCATTGCGTCAAAAACGGCAGCAAGTGCGTCGACTGCAAGGATGGGAAGGCCAGATTGAACGGAGTTCCTCAACTGCACACCCGTTTCAAACGCTGAGGCGATAGCGTCAAGACGGTGCACGCTGACATGTTACAAGCGAGTATACCTCGATCCAAGAACAATTGGCTTCCGCGGCTTCTTGGTGTCGAATGGCAGTAAGAACTGTACATCCGAAGACGGAGGGACCATCTCCTTTGCAGATATCGTGCTCGACGTCACGTCAGAATGTATTGGCACTCCCGACATGGATAGGTCGATGCACTTCTGTTCAGCAATCTGCTGAGCCGACGAGTTCTTGCTTTGACACTACGGCGAGGTCATCTGAGCATATGGTATCGGACATGTCTATTCACTCACATTCGTACTCAGAGCCTTTGAGAATGTTCTTCACCTTGAACGCCGCCCACTCTTATCGACCAGTAGTGCGCGGCCGGGGGTACACAGTGAACAAGATACCCTCTCTGGCACAGGCGTCCACATAGTTCTCTTGTTCCACATCCAGAAGACTCGATTCGTACATGAGATCGGCACCGATGTTGTGCTGTCACAGGTATGTACGTAACCACCTCGAACCTTTCTTGTAGATAACCGGGGTGGTAGGACACGACGTGCACGTCACGGCGTCGTGGACTCCAAAACCCAGAAGACCAATTCTCCTTCACTAGGGTCTTGAGAGACGCGTTTTGATATGACGTAATGGCAGATGTGATTTTGTCAATGGCGATACTGATACCGACGGCGCATACTAAATCAGCCTTGGTCTTCGATGGTGAATAATGCGTAATCAAGCTCCCGTATCTATTCACCATCATTAGCCAGAGGACAAAATCGAACCCAGAGCAAAGCCGTTACCTTCCACCTGCGGCAAGGGATTCCGTTGGTTTGCTCTGGTCACTCATGGCGTATTGCACGGTGTGCTTGATCTCGCCCACAAGTGATTGGATGAGACCGACGAATGTGGAGGATATTGTCTCCAGTCTCGCCAGTAGATTTTCCATGTCATCGTCTGCACGTTTACATCAGTGAATGCGATTCAATTTGTGAGTTATCGACGTACCCGTGTCCGATAAAATCTCTAATTCGTCTGCTGTGCTTCTCAAAAGACCCTTCTTGAGCGATAGAGCACGCGTCTGTGACTGTGAGGCGGTCGATTAGGGCTGCAGGATATCAACGACGCTGCTCCGTTGGCCGGGAGGCGGGCGGGTCAACGCCAACTCGATGACTGTTCGAATATATGAATAAGCATCCAACTGGTAGCATAGCACCACCATACCCACTCTTGGCATGACTTATGCGAATCTCGTAGTTCGCTGCCAAGTTAGGGAAACTGCTCAGACACTCGTTCGCTATGGAAATAATCTCGGCACTAGCGGGTGATGATGTCAAACACAGCAGGTTTCAACATCTTGGGGTGTCCCGTCAATATGGAACAGCTTGATGCGTTTCGCGTTGGCACGAGCCGCGAGCCGCGCAAACTTGAATGAGACGAGGTTCTTAAGATCCTCCGGGTCCGTGATGAGCATCCCCACGCAGTCGAAAGATGGCTGATAGCCGCTCGCCGACGATGCCGTTGAGAGTGGCATGGCCGGACACATCAGCTTCGTAGTCGTAGAGAAACCCACGGGACGGTTTGGGTGGCTAGTTGAATAGTGATGATAGTTGGAGGTGGAGGAGAGTCTGGCTTCGCTGTTCGGGCATTTAGTCAGGATTAGTTGAACTTGAAGTGTGCTGCTGGCCTTTCGAATCAACCAACATTCACCTTTGAGTCTGTGATGTTCCTCAGGGGGTCAATAGTCCAAATGAACTTGGAAACCATTTGGCTGACGACAGTAGGTCTGGTGACATCTTGCCAGCTGTGGAGATGCTTTCGCCGGGCCTGGTGAAATTTTTGATCATCGGATTGTAACCTCACGACAGGCCTGGCGACGCCTGACCAGGGCATACCAGGCCTGTCACACTTCGCCAGATTTTAAACTTTTTGTAGATGGCAACCAACCATAGGCTCAGAGCCAGAACAATTCGCATCACCAGTGAACAGATGGAATCATCTACGTTGCTAACCGCGTGCCACAGCCTTTGCATTTCAGGCTGCCGTTGCAAGGGGGGTCAATTCTTGATAAAGGTCGCCGTACATTGACAGAAGTGGATTGTCCCAGATTGTCCCCTCTTCGTATTGGCTTTACTCAAAGTTAATCAAACAAGTTCCAGGATGTTGCTACTTTACGCGGTTCTTTTCCTAAACTCCATTGTGGTGAAGGCTGGTAGACGGAAATTTGTGGATGGATGGAATCCAGTGCCAGGCGAACCCAAGCTCGGTCGTGTTTACTATATGACACCAGGAAATTTGGTAAGCTTAGTTATCTCCACACGAGCATGTCTTGACAAGACTTTCCGATACGGAATCAAGGGCCTCAATGGTGCTGGCCATCGGTTACCCGGTGTTGTCTTGTATAAGTTCGTTGAAGGACACAACTTTTATCGTGTTGCAAGGTTGAAAAAGGACAATGTTGGAATAATAGCCGGACATTCTCGTACGATAACCATGGAACGATCTTATAGAGATTAGATATACTAGAATATACTAGAACTCATATACGACGTATATAAAATGTAGTACATACTGTAGGAATATCATCGGTTTTACCCCTCCGGTCGTAGAGCGAATTGCGCTGCTGCTAATAGGTTATGGGCCCCGAGCTACATTAAACCTAAAAACAGAAGGAAGTATTGAATTTCTACAAAGGAAATAAATAACTGATAAGCCACGGTTAGGAAAAATGTCTGAGACCGTTACCATTGGAAGTTTCAAAATCGAAACGCTGAAAGGCCACGACAATTGGCTGGCGTGGAAGCAGAGGATTATAGGGATCCTTGAAGAGCTCGAGCTCGACGAATATATTGAAGAGGATGCTGCGGCACCAAAGCCGAAAACCGAGGGCCGCCGACAGAAGACGAGGCTACAAAACTGAAAGCATGGACAAAAAACGATAAGAAAACAATGACGAGACTAAGACTTGCTATTGCTGACTCCGAACTAATTTACGCATCAGGAGCAAAAACCGCGAGGGAAATGTGGAAACAACTTTGCGCGGTTTACGAGTCAAAGGGGAGGCTCGGAATACTTGCGGCGCGACGGGAATTGTACCGAATGCAAGCGGCCGACGATTTTGACATGCGACAACATATTGCGCAGTTACGAATTTTACAAGAGCGACTACATTCAATGGGGAGTGTCATTACTGATGAAGATTTCATAATGATACTGATTACATCCTTACCGGAATCATGGGACGTTTATACGTCAGCTTACTTGGGCGCGTTGGGCGACAAACTGACAATAACATCATTTGAATTAATTGCAATATTAATTTCGGAAGATAATCGAAAGAAAGGAAGAGACGGACCATTGGGGAACACAATGCAATCGAGAAGTAGGAATACGCGTGGATATGGAAACCACAGCGGACGGCGTGAAGGCCGAAAGGACATCGAGTGTTACAATTGCAAGAGAAAAGGTCACATGTCGCGTGACTGTTGGGCGCCAGGCGGCGCAAAACATGGGCAAGGCCCAAATGGTAAAGGAAAAGGCAGGACTAATCAAACTCAGGACGACCAAAACGAGGATAATATGAACGACTCACTGAATGACTTAGCATACGTCATTTGCGCAGCTGAAGGACAAGATTTTGCAAAATCCGACTGGATTTTTGACTCGGCAACAACGTCGCACATATGCCCTATACGAGAAGTTTTTACCGAATACACTGAAATTAGCTCATCTATTTTAGGGATAGGAAATGCGGCCGTACGAGTAAAGGGACGAGGAACGGTTATAGTCGATTTTAATGTGGATGGAAAAATCATCCCACACACACTAACAAATGTTTTGCACGTACCAGATGCGACAAATTGTTTAATTTCGGTCAGCCGGTATGATAAATCACGCGGCGCTACCGAATTCAAGGATGGACGATGCACACTGAAAAACAAAAATGGGAAAATCGTTGGGAAAGGTATCTTGAAAAATAAATTATACTTACTTTTAGCCCGGGCACGAACCATCAAGGGAACAACATTACAATCGTCGATCGAAGGCGAAATCGAGCGAACGATGACCACAAATAACAGAAATGAATCATGGGAGGAATGGCACAAACGATATGGCCACGTCAATACACACGCAATTCAACAATTGGCGCGTGAAAACATGGTCACGGGGCTGTTTGTTGATCGAAAATCAAGCACAAACATAAATTGCACAGCCTGCATCGAGGCAAAGCAAGCACGACGACCATACCCCAAGGAGGCATCCCATCGGTCACAAACGCCTGGCGAGCGCACTGTAACGGACGTATGGGGACCAGCTAGAATCCGATCAATAGGCCGATGGCACTATTATATATCATTCACAGATGATTGCACGCGATTGTGCAATGTTTTATTTTTAAAAACAAAAGATGAGGCTTTCGATAAGATCAGACAACATATACTACTAATAGAACGGAAATTTAATAGGAAACCAATGTCTATTCGAATGGACAATGGAAAAGAACTCATAAACGAACGGCTCAAAAACTGGGCGGCCGAAAATGGTATCACAATAGAGCCAACGGCGCCATATTCACCATCGCAAAACGGAATCGCCGAACGCTTCAATCGGACTTTATTGGAGCTAGCGCGCGCAATGTTAATTGCGAAAAAATTACCAACATTCTTATGGGACGAAGCCGTCGCCCACGCCGTTTACCTTAGAAATCGCGCGCCAACAAAAGCGCTTGACGGAAAAACACCTTATGAAGCATGGTATGGGATTAGACCCGACGTATCACACCTGCGCGAATTTGGAAGCGAAGTATGGGTACTCGATGAATCTCAAAGTTTATCAAAGCTAAGTGCAAAATCAAAGAAAATGATATTAACTGGTTTTATAGATGGATCTAAATCTATTCGATACTACGATGCTAATACGAAGACAATAAAGGTATCAAGAAATTTTACATTTACTAATACTAATACAGAAACTCGGAAAACGACAACGATTAGCGGTTTCCGAACCGAGGGGGAGTCAGGAGTAACCGGCTCGCAAACCATAACAACCACACCATCAGGGCAGCCAGAAGACGAACCAGAATTAATACCATTACCGCCATCTCCCCAACAATCCTCACCACAGACACCACCACAAATTCTGCAACCGCTACAACCACCTCCGCCACCGCAAAAACCATCTACGTCAGCCGAAAACAACAAACCCCTCACCATTACTGCCTTTTTCAGATAGGTTGGCCCACGCCGGAATTTTCCGAAAAAAAAAACCCACGCGAAATGAAGAAGACATAACTTGCCGAAATCTTAGCCAAAAGGCTTAAGGAGTAGCGGATTAGATTCGGATTAGCTTACCCTTTCATTTTGAAGCAGACCGAACTTAGTAGCTGTGTGTCTCGGATGGTGTGGTGTCTGGGTGCTCGGCTTCGTGAGAATCTTGTTACAGTGACATGACAGCTGAACAGCGGACGCGCTTTCACTCATGGTGAAAGGTAAAAAAACCTCTAGTGACATCCAGTGCATCATAGTCCGGCTCTCCGCACTCCTATCTAAAGAAGATATCTCAATTTACACTGGTGTATCACACAGGACTGTCAAGCGAGTACTACAGCATTTTGAGGAGACTGGCACTATCCCGGACGAAGGAAACGAGCAACAAAGAAGGTCACGGGTACTTCGTGATGAAGATGTCAATGTAAGCATGCCTTTTCTTATTATCTGACGCATTTTACCATTGGATCAACTAGTTTCTATTTGCAACCATTCGGGAGACTCCTGACTTCTATCTCGACGAATTACGAGACCTTCTTGCAGTGAACTGTGGCATCCGTGTTTCAAGGTCAACAGTTTGGCGAACTTTGAAGGCTGGAGGACTCACAATGAAGAAAGTGCTGTACTACCCTTTCTTTTTGACGTTCAAGTAACTGATTTGTATTGATATAGCTCACACGCACTGCAATTGAGCGGTCGCATGAAAAGCGGCTCGAATATACAACCAGAATCAGCACTTACACTCCAGAACAGCTAGTTTTTGTTGACGAGAGCTCTGTTGATCGCCGGACGACTTATCGAGGGAGGGCTTGGTCGGTTCGTGGGACACAGGCACACCGCAAGGCTTTTTTCGTGCGCGGGCGGCGGTAAGCAAATACGTTCAAGTTTCTTCAGTAACTGACTCCTTGTTCTACTACCGATAGGTTTTCTGTCCTTCCCGCTCTTTCATACAATGACGGCATCATGCACTGTGAAATTATTGAAGGTTCATATTGTACGGGAACATTTCAACGCTTCGTAAATCGCCTACTTGATTATATGCAACCATTTCCTGCCCCGAACTCTGTTATCGTTATGGATAACTGTCGCATTCACAAACATCCGGATATCCTCGAAATGATTGAAGCAAGGTCAGTATTATAATCAACCATTATAAATGGATCTGATATCTGATAGGGGCATGCGCTGTGAATTTCTCCCTCCATACTCCCCGGATTTCAACCCTATTGAGCTCGCGTTCTCAGCAATGAAATTTCACCTCCGACGAAATGGTGATTTAGTGCGGATGGCAATGACCGAGTTACCAGATGAGGAGATTTTCTTATGTCTTATGGATGCATTGTATACAATTTCTCTCGCAGATTGTCGTGGTTGGTACAAGTATTGTGGTTATTAGTATTCCTATGAAATTTTATGTAGTTGCAACTTGCCACTGGGCTCATTGTCGTAGGTGTGGACAGCGTGTTGTTTCAGGATTGAGGGCGTCAGATTGATCACTACCAGCACACTGTTACGTATGTAATTTGCCTCGCTCACTGTGCTTTCCACTTGCTTTCCCATGCCACGCAAAAAAAAGGTGGTGCCAGAAAAGATAGTAGCTGCACAAAACAGTGAGTCCTATGACCATTAGCAGAATGTAGGAGACTTACTACGAGACCACCAGTAGATGCTGATACGGGTGCAACAAAGAAACCAAATGCTTGTCAACGCTGCAGGGAACGCAAACTCAAATGCGAACGCTTGAACGGACTCAATGCGGCATGCAAGAGATGTGAAGCAAGTGGGAAGCAAGTGGCAGATCAGTGCATGACTAGTCGCAGTACTAGCAAGCCACCTAGTCAAGGCCGCACAACCCGTGGTCATAGCCTCCCGCCATCTACTACTATCGCCATGACTGCCCAGCCCCCACGCCAGGCTGAGACCCAAACAGCTACTGGCAGGACGAGTCGAAAGCGTGGCTATTCTGAAACGAGCGACTTTCAGTTTCAGGGTTTAGGCCAGCTGCAACATACCCGTGCCTGCAAAGATAGTGACTCAAATTTAGGTCCTATCCCAGTAATCAAGTCCCGCCCAGCACGATCTCAGCCTCAGAATAGCTTGGGTTTGGAAGTAATTAGAGAATCAGATGAAGATCAGCACGAGGACAAAACCCAACCGATGGATGACGACCAGGATCCACATCAGACAACCACACCATTTATGTATACATGGTCACCTTCAGGCCGTGATACAACCTTGAACGAAGAGAGTGACCAGTCGAATAGCGGGCACAGTGATGACTCAGACTCATCAGATGGTGACTCTGTGGAAATTTTGGAACCATGTCGTCGGAAGCCAACTACGGTCCACCCAGGAAAGAAGGGAGCAGGGCAAAAGCCATCTAGCAAGAGGGCTGGCAGGACTGGCAAAGGAAATGATGGTTCAGAGGAGTCAGATGGTAGCAGTGACGATGACCCGGAAACTTGCGGTACGTAGTACACAGCATATGTGGTGACATGGGAAGTTTCTCACCGATATTTCTGATCAGCGTTCAAGATTCCTGCTGCCGTGAAGAATTCTGACGGTAGTTACAGTCCGTTTAGCCTTGAATCTTCCATCTCCCTCTCGGATCTTCGTAACATTATAGCTGAGAGGTTTGACAGACACCCAAATATTGTACAGTTACAGTACAAACTTTCAACTGACAAAGCGAAGGCCCCGTTGACTTCAATTCAAAATGACAATGAACTTCAAATCTTTGTTGAGCGGATGAGGGCTCTTCTTGTCCCTCAGCGGCTTGCTAGTGGAAAAGTCTCAAAGCGTGCACCAAAAAATATCACCATCTATTTCGAGGATCCGACAGCAGAGGGGAAAACTGCCGATCGCTCAGACAGTAGTAAGGGGAAGAAGAAAGCATCGGTAGGGTGTCATCATATTTTTGGCATGCATGCGGCTTACTGTATCTTTCCATAGAATGAGTCAATATCTGATGCGGCATCACGCGCTTCAGAAACAACAACAGAAAAGCGACAAAAGACAATCGGCGAACTACAGAAGAGGTGGCGGTGTGAATATCACTCAAAGGGCTCAGCAAAAGATATATATTGTTATATGGAACCGGATGGGAGGTGCTTTGAGCTAACCTTACAGGACTTCAATTTCTGGGCAAATCAAGTGGTGTGTATTTCATCATTGCTCACGATATTCGTTGGAAGCTGATCCACTTGATGATCCTCTAGATTGGTGGGGATACAACAGTAGATGCAAAGCCATCAAGGCTCCTTCTTCGTGATGCAAGATCAACTCGTATACGACAATCAACAAAATCTGATGAATTTTCCGGTTCAGCTCCCTTCCAATTGGGAAACCAGAACTTCATACCCATTCCCATCATGTTTCCTCCAACATGGCACGCGCAATACCCTCCTGGAGTCAGCACGGCATCAAATCCACAGCCTCCCACTTTCGGCGTGGCTCCAATATCAAGTCACAGGACTCACGGCGCTGGTCCTGGGCCAGCCTCTCACTCTGACCCTGAATCACTTCAAATTGAGCGGTGGTTTGAGGTGCTTGAGAGCGATATGATGCGCAATCAGAGGGGAATTGAATTCGGAAAGTTTGGAAGAGTACTTGCGCAAAATGGTTTCACTCGCATTACTCAATTGTCACGCAACATCATCAGCATCAAAGAATTGCAGGACTGGTTGGAAATTGACGCAGGGACAGCTGCATTCATTATGGAGCATGCCCAGGAGGATGTCAGTCGGTTCAAGGAAGCAGGAGGGCTGCTCTACTAATTCATTACTGCTGACTCCCGAGATTTGGCATTATTACACTCGGATTACTATACTTTAGAAGTACTCGTATTCGCGAATCTAATCCGCTACTTCTTAAGCCTTTTGCCTAAGATTTCGGCGAGTTATGTCTATTTTATTTCGCGTGGGTTTTTTTTTCGGAAAATTCCGGCGTGGGCCAACCTATCTGAAAAAGGCAATAAGATTCCAAACCCAAAATTCCGAAAACCAGAAACCGACAAATCCGAGGAACGGCAAAAGCGCTCAAAGGCAAAAGATATCGACTACAAGATGGCAAATAACCCGGATGCGCGGAAGCCTGCAGAACATTTTGCGCGAGTAAATCTCGCGAGAGAAGTTTTCCTTGACATTGTCGATACCGCGCTAAAAACTACTATTACAGACGATACACCCACTAATATACACGAAGCGCGAAGTGACGTAGATGTGGAGAAATGGGAAAAAGCGATGGAGGAGGAGTTGGAAACAATGAGGACGATGAAGACTTGGGAGCTTGTGGATTTACCACACGGACGCAACGCCGTAGGATGCAAATGGGTCTACACAAAAAAGAGAGATGAGAATGGCCACGTAAAACGCTACAAGGCACGACTAGTAGCGCAAGGATACTCGCAGCGACCCGGCATCGACTATAACAACACGGGAACATTTGCGCCGGTCATGCGCTTTGAAAGCTTGAGGACTCACCTCGCTCTCGCAGCCGTAAACGACTGGGAACTCCGTCAATATGACGTCAAGAGCGCATACCTAAATGGCCAGCTAGACGAAGAAATTTATATGAACCAACCACCGGGATTTGATGACGGAACTGGTCGTGTATGCAGGTTATACCGATCCATATACGGACTCAAGCAAGCAGGAAATACATGGAATCGGGAATACACGAACGCAATGAGTAAGTTGGGATATACTCAGTTAAAATCAGATTACTGCGTATTTTACAGAAGCGACGGGGATATCTTCTCTACCTTATTACTATGGGTAGACGACATCATTGGGTTATCAAATTCGAATAACGAGGCGATGCGCGTCGAAAAAGAACTGGCGGAAATGTTTGAAATAAAGAGCATGGGCGAGCCAAAATTAATACTCGGAATCCAAGTCAAACGAGACCGGGAGGATGGGACGATCACCATTTGCCAAACCAACTACATCGACAAATTGCTATCACGATTTGGACTTGACAATGCAAACCCAGTCTCGACGCCAATGGACCCCAACATAAAACTCGACTATGAACCAAACGAGTCAGACTCGGAGACAGCCCCAGTAGAAGCAACGCACCCATACGCAACATTAATCGGATCGCTCATATACCTTGCCATAGCCACGAGGCCCGACATCTCATTCGCGACGCAGCGCCTGGCACAATTCACGCGAAATCCAAAACCGCGGCATTGGACAGCGGTTAAGCGGATATTCCGCTATTTGAAAGGAACAAGGGAGATGGGGATAAAGTATGGAGGAGATGGAGAATCGTCAGTGGAGATGTACGCAGACGCAGACTGGGCAAATCACGCAGACAGGAAATCAGTCAGCGGATACGTGGTGAAGGTAGCAGGAGGCGCCGTGGCATGGAGCTCGAAAAAGCAGAGCAACGTAGCTCTGTCAACAGCCGAAGCAGAGTATGTCGCAGCCGTCCACGCAGCAAAACAGGTGATATGGTTCAACCACTTATTTTCCGAGCTGAGCTACTTGTTTTCAGACATACCAACGATACAAAGCGACAATCAAGCAGCCATCGCCATCTGTCACCATCCAGAATACCATGCGCGCACGAAACATATTGATATTGCGCATCACTTCATCAGAGACCTCGTACAAGGAAAAGAGCTCGAAATAAAATATGTCCCTACAGAAGAAAATACGGCGGACATTCTAACGAAAGGACTACACCGCCCTGCGCATGAGTATTTGACAAGGAAACTTGGGTTGTCCGACTAAGGGGGAGTGTTGGAATAATAGCCGGACATTCTCGTACGATAACCATGGAACGATCTTATAGAGATTAGATATACTAGAATATACTAGAACTCATATACGACGTATATAAAATGTAGTACATACTGTAGGAATATCATCGGTTTTACCCCTCCGGTCGTAGAGCGAATTGCGCTGCTGCTAATAGACAATACGGGTGGGCTTTCCGCCGACCAGTTCTTCGCGCCCGGTGCAGTAATGCCGCTAGGTAAGGCTAACCTCCATCATGCAGAGAGATTAATTAACAATTTTTAGAGAGCGGTGGAGACGCTCCCTTACATGAATATCGTATTTTTCCACACGAGGTCCATTCCATAGAAGGCACACCCGAAGATATGAAACTTCTTGATGGGGTTGTATTAGAAATGCCAACAGACCGTTTATATAGATTTGTGGTGGCGTCTGGAATGGTGGATGGATGGGATGCATCTAGGGTACATGGGCCCCATCACAACGCTGTTTACTGGATACATGCTCCAGTTTTGGTGAGCTCGGTTATCATTTCGGACAAGTGCCGTGTCTCAACAAGGCTTTCCGATAGGGAATCACGGGTCCACTAACACCTAGCCTTTATTTACCCTGCGTCGTCATTGCTCTGCGTCAGCAGTTTGTAAACCAGTACTTTGTGATAATGATGTCCAGAGAATGGTATTCAATTGGGGATGGACGACGTGCCACAGACTTCTTTGGTGTCAATGCAAAATGTAAGGCGAACCTCCATCATACGGCGAGATTAGTTAACCCTTTAGTAGTAGGCCTTCCACTACCTGAGTTAAATGATATAACCAACTACTATATATATCCCGGCAAACTCTTTCGGGTCGAAGGCCGTCCTGATATCATGAAATCATGGGAAAACAATGTAATTATACTGTCAGGATACGGTACGGATCTATTGGGAGCTGTAGGCGAGTTTGATTGGTCAACATCGGAGCAATCGAGCCAACTAACATTCGCATTAGTACGTCACATCATAGATCATCGGATGGCAATGGGTTTGCACTTATCCAGAGGGTGAGATAGCCTATATTGTATTAGATATGATCAACATGGGACCTCCTTGATGCATTTTCATTTGTTTGCCATGATGGTCTGTATTGGACAAAATCCCAAAAACAACATCAGCAAATCTGGAGGCTTTCTGCACAGGCCTCTGCAGTGTTGAGCAGCAATCATATGTCTGTCAGACATAGTTTGTCTCAGTGGTCATCACTGTCATGAACAATGAGCTCATATGTTTGTCAGACATAGAGTCATATGTCTGTGATGACAAGAGTATTGTATCACTGTCATAGACAGTGACCAGACACCTCTCCAGGTGTTTTGAGTATTGTATCACTGTCAGAGACAGTGACCAGAGACCTCTCCAGGTCTATGTGCTGCGAAATTGGACAAAACCGTTTTTGGAAGGAAAAATGTAGATGATCATCAATGATCTTCAGTGATTGTCCATTATCACCTGTGTTCGTCATAGATTATGATTAATGAGCATGTACACTAGTGAACAGAAGTGATAGTTCATGGTCCATTCTAAATGCCTACTTTCTTATCTGCAAAGGTGCTCATGAATCAAACATACTACATAATGATCTTATATGTAGATAATGTTTTAACATTGTTTCATGTTTGCTCACCATTGTCAACAACCAATCAGGAAGAAACAGGTTCAGATGGCAAAAGCTATTAACAGTTGACTCACGTCTGCTCACTATGGTTCATGATAACTAATTGATATTCATCAATGATCACCAGTGATCATGGCTGTTCTGGACGAGGCACGATGAAATGAGATGAGTGCAGATGATCATTTGAGATCATCAATGATCACTATATTTTGTCCAGTTTCGTGGAGCAAACCAGGTCTTACTCTCATAGAGAGGAGATACTCACATGCTGGTAAGCAGGAAAGAGCAACTGAACATATATTTTCTATCTACAGGTCTTATATACACTTTTTAGTGTATGTACATATTTGTGGATAGAACTGTAATTAAATATATGTAAATAAAAGAAATATCATAAAAGAAATACCCTCTAAGGGTCAAACCAGTGATAGCCACGTTGAGGGCTATGCTTAGGGGTATTTGGGGTGAAGATCATTCAACACCCCCCCATAATCTGTACAGTCATGTACTGATTAGCAATGATCTTCTCACAAGTCTGCAAGAAGAGATATGTATATTCTTTCAAAAATCTTTGAAAGAAATATGTCCAGAGATTCCCTCACATCTCCATCTCTCTTTTAGTTGCCAAGCCCAGGCTGTGGTTTTTTAGGAGGTGGAGGTGGGGATTGCTCAAATTGGCAGTGAGACAAGTGCTCGCATTCATGTCCAACATTGGAGTGTCCTCCAATCATTAGGATTGGTTGTTGTTTTTTACTGCAGGGATTTTTATTTTTGCCCATAATGATAAAGCTGTTCAACAGTCTTTGGTTTTAACTGGAGTAATCTCAACAGTGATAGACTGTTCCCTTTATTGCAGTAAAATGAAGCAGTTTAAGGCCCTACTCCAGGGCCATCAGTAATCAATTTAATGATTCTGATAAACCTAACATTGGTATAAATTTTTGAAATAATATTTGACCAAGATTTTTAGTCAGAATATCTGCAGGATTTTCAGATCCTTTGATGAATTGTAGTTCAATCTCTTTGTTATCTATGAGTTTTTGTATATGATGATATTTGATATCAATATGTTTGGAACATTTTTCAGTAACAGGATTATTTGCAATAAATAGAGATCCCATATTGTTACCATATATTGGTGCAATTGTTATGGGAAAATGGATTTCTGTAAGAATAGATCTAATCCATTTGTTTTCTCTAGCACAGTCAGATAAGGCCATATATTCTGCCTCTGTTGATGATAGTGCCACTGTTTTCTGTTTTTTAGATGTCCAAGATACTACTCCTCCTGATAAAAGAGTAAAGAATCCAGATGTGGAATGACAATCATTTTTATCTGAAGCCCAATCTGAGTCTGTATAACTCATTAAGCCAGATCTTAATGATCCATTGTATTTTATGTGGAGATCCATGGATTTGGCTAGATATCTAGCCATTCCTATTGCATGTTTTAGATGATCTGATGATGGATTTGCTGAAAATTGCGACATTTTTATAACGGCAAAACAAATGTCTGGTCTTGTTCCGATCATCAGATATAATAATGAGCCAATAACTGATTGATATTGAGATCTAATCACATGATCTAATGGCTGATCATTTTTAATTGGTTCATATCCAATAGGAAGAGGAGTATTTGTGTGAGTAGCGTCACTCATTCCTAATCTATGGATTATTTTATGCAAATAGGGTTTTTGATTGATGGTAATGATATTTCCATTTTTCTTTATCTGAAATGATAAGAAATTTTTCGATTGACCATCAATGAGATCTCCTAAATCTTTAGATTCCCATCTATTCATAAATTCCTGCTTTTTATGCAATGTTATGATTCTGTTGGATCCCAAAAACATTGAGTCATCAACATATATTATCGCAATGACTATGCTGGTTCCTTGTTTAAAAATAAATACACCTGCATCAGAGTGTATTCATATGAAGCCCATTTTTTCCATTGACTCATCTAATGATTTCCACCAAGCTAATGAAGCTTGTTTTAATCCATAAAGTGCATGATGTAATTGATATACCATGCTTTTCTTTTCTTTATTGATAAAACCAGGTGGTTGTCTCATATATATTTCTTCATCCAGTTTTCCATATAGGAAAGCAGCAGTCACGTCTAGAAATGATATATATAGATTTTCTAGTGCTGCAAGTGCAAGTATGAGACAACATGTCTCATATCTTACTACTGGTGAGAATATTTCATCATAGTCAATGCCATCTATTTGGGAAAATCCCTGGGCAACTAGACAAGCTTTTTTACGTCCATCATCTTTTTGGACATAAACCCATCTGCAACCTATAGCCTTTCGGCCTTCAGGGAGATGTTGTAGATTTATTATAACACCTCTTTTGATGAGCATGTCCCATTCTTTTTGTTCAGCGTTAATCCAGTCTTGTTGTTCACTGACTGGTAAGCGAAATATTTTGTGATGATGTTCAGGTACAGCTATATTAGCTGTTTCTTTGATAGGAATTGCACATGATAATAATTTATTGATCATGAATTGATCTAATCTCGTTTTTCTATCAATTTTTTCGATTTTGACTGGATCTAAATCTCCATAGACATTATCAGGTTGATTTACTGATTGCCTAGTTCTAGTTGGTCTTGGAGATGAGGGTCTTGAAGGAGCAAATAAATCATCTTCAATTTCTCTTTGATTGTCTGAATCATCACTTTCAGAATTATCTGAATCATCACTTTTAGAATCATCATTCAAACTATCAGATCCCTTTCCTTTGGGAGATATACTAGATTCATCAGATGAGTTATTATCACTATCTGACTTCGATGAATCTTCATCTTCATCTGATGTATTATGTTCTTTAGATGTTTCATGAGGTATTTCTGGCATGAGATCCTCAAACTCTTCCTCTGGATTGAGGAATGTGGGAATTTGATCAGAATTTTGACATTTTGGAAATTTTGTTTCGTCAAATACTGCTGTGGTTCCCATAAAAATGGTGTTATTTTCAGGGTTCATAAATTTATACCCTTTCATTCCATTTTTATATCCCAGAAAGATCATCATCTTAGATCTGGCTTCAAGCTTATTTTGGAAAAGTCACAATCCCTTAGATTCAACGCCTGCTTACTGTTATGGACGATGCCCTCGTCGTGGTTTGTTCTAAGTCAACAGTGACAAGCAGAGTCTCAGTCACTCCCAGCCACTGGACAAAGGTCTAGACGCTAAGTCAAACAATGACAAAGGTCTTTAGAGAACGATGAGAGAGAAGAGTGCTGAAGTTGATCATTGTTTGAGAGCAAAACTTGTCTAAGTTGGAACTGGAGTTACTCTACAGTACATGGGGTTTATATATGATTAGAGAACAAAGGAAGCTATAAAAGGAATGAGGCAATGACTACCTAAGAAAGGAAATGTGAAGGTAGCTATGAAAGGAGATAGCGTCCAGGCAGTGCGATGTGCAGTTTAAGGAGAAATGATGGATATGAAACGATACATGAAACAGGAAGACAAAACGAAGAAGAAACTGTAACATTACCCCCTTTGTATGCGAGAAGTCACCAACTTCTACCAAGAATTCGTCCAGCGTGATCCTGTCTAGACTCTAACCATTCAATGATGTTTTTGGCGTCTTTTTCTGCCATTTCCATCTGCCATTGCACCATTTGAATTGCTCTCTGTATTTGTTTGGCTTGCGCAAGCATCACATCTCGTTTGTCGTAGGTGAGTGAGTGGGGGTTGGTGGTGAGGGTGAGGGTGGTGACAAAGTTGAGGGGCTCAGAAAACATGTTGAAGTACGTGATGAGGTTAGTGAGATTCTTGCTGACATTGTTGAGCATGGTGTTACAAGGTTGGATGATGGGTATATGCGTAGGGGAAGTGGGAGTGGTGGCGAGTTCTTCAGGATGCTCGTGAAGAGCGGGGAGGTCGGCAAAATCGAAGTCGTCTATGGTGATGGTGGTGGAGACAAAGACCTCAAGTGGGAGGTCATGGGCGATGGCGGTGAAGGAGGCGGTATCGACATAATAATGGCCACAGGCAGTGACCAACAGGGCAAATAGGAGGGCGGCAATGTAGGTGATGGTGATGAAGAAGAACATTGTGCAAGCGTATGAAGTTGGGGATCTAACACTGCCAGAGGCGTCCTTTTATGTTCAATTGAATACTTTGTCATCCCAATTGACAGTTCAGAGTTCTCCATCCGTGGACTGATAAGTAAATGTGGATGCTCTGATGCTGGGAACATATTCAAGTTCTTCATCAGATTCTTCTGATTCGCTAAACTCGTTCCTGGTAGTGGTAGAAATTTCGTTTTCAGGGTCCGTTTCTGTTTCAGGAGTGATATCTTGTGGCACAATACTTTTGGGTGAATTGGGTATAGTGGGTCTGCCTGTGCTGTCGAATGCGTCTAAGAA
This sequence comes from Amanita subjunquillea, assembly GCA_020011035.1. Classification (NCBI taxonomy): domain Eukaryota; kingdom Fungi; phylum Basidiomycota; class Agaricomycetes; order Agaricales; family Amanitaceae; genus Amanita; species Amanita subjunquillea. The sequence continues at coordinate 606,194 of JAEBUT010000028.1, forward strand.
ATCAAGACTCTTGAGTACTCTGTTGAGGTTTGAGATTGCGTCTGGGAGTTGTCGAGCAGTGACCCATCTGCAGATTTCCATTTCTTTGCTAGCGTTTCCTAGCCATTCCACAAAATCAAATAGTACAGGGTCTTCTTGGTGGAGGGCCGCCTTGGTGTACACATTGTTGGTATGATTTAAAGGTCTGTTGGGCGATGGGAGGTAGGGTGACATTGCGTCTGGATAGTATGGTAGTTCTTCCGGATCGAATGTAAGATCCATATATTTCGGAAGGTAGTGTAATCGGGCATTGAATGGGATCTCGACATGTCCCTGTGGATGCATCGCGTGTCCATTAGAAAGTCTGGGAGTCTTGTAGGTAACTAGTTGAGTTGTGAGGGTTTGGATGAAGTTGATTAATTGAGGTGGTTCTAAAGGAGTGATCGGAGGATGAGGAATGGGAAATGTGATGATCCGTCCTTTGAAGCTTTCATAAGGTTTTGGGGAGTATCGTCCTCTGGTGGAGCAGTATCTTTTTGTATAATGAATGTTTTGTTTGAGAGTTTGGCGGTTGCGGTATCGAGACATGCGGTTTCATAGCTGTCTTCTGAGTTCATATGCCTGTAACACGTCCGCAGCATTGCTTAAATTGCACTCGGGTTCCCAGGAGTTGTCATTTGGGCTGTACCCCTTCCATTTAACCAAATACTGATATCCTGCTCCGTGTTTTTGATGCGTGAGAATCGCTTCTACTTCAAACTCCTCTTGTCCATTTACGAGATCAGGGGGTGGAGTTGTGTAATTTGATCCATGCATTTCAGTTTCTCTATATGGCATAAGGAGAGACATGTGAAAGACTGGGTGAATGCACCATTGTTTCGGTAGCTTGAGCCTATACGTTACTGGTCCTAAGACTTGTTCGACTATAAAGGGTCCTTCTGTTTAGGCGCCAATTTCCTAGATTGATATGGTATATTGAGGTTTCTATTTTCGAGCCATACTTTGTCTCCTTGTACAAATTTGATTGCTTTGTCCCTGACTCGTCATGCCACCATTTGTCTTGCTAACTCATGTGCTGCTAGCGCTTCCTCTCTAGCTTTTCATAATAGTTGTAGGTGTTCTTCAGCGGCAGGTGTTGTCATTTTTTGTATGGCGGTTGGTAATGCAATGGGGTTTGTTCCATACATGAGGTGGAATGGGGAGGCTCTAACTGAGTCATGATGTCGATTATTGTGAGCAAATTCGAGCTCTTTACACTCCCCCACACGTTCCCAGTGGACTCCCGGTGCAGTTCCGGGCATTCCCAGGAATTCCTGGGACTGGGGTGGGAGGCAAAAACCATCTTGATGCAGCAAAAATGCGAGGAATGGGCCAGGACTGTCCAGACCTGTCCTGGCCTATTCCTCGCAATTCCTCGGGATTCCCAAGGACTGACCTCATCAGGAGTCCCGCTCAGTAAAAATCAACAGTCACCACTAGTCACACCACAGTCCTCTGTAGTCAGGACCAGTCAAACTCCAGTCAGGACTAGTCATGTACTGGTCAAAGTTGATAAATATATTCAGGTTCAGTTGATTGTATGTGAATATGGCCACATGTTTCCATTCTATCATTGTGGTATGACATGTATCCACTTGAGTTATCAATTAGGCAGTGATGTTATGTATAGATTAAAATAGTCAGGCAATAGTCAACAGCAGCTCAATTTAGTCAGCCAACAGTCAACTGTAGTCAAGTATGGTCAACATATGGTCAAGTGTAGTCAAAAGAAAGTCATGCATAGTCAAGTATAGTCAAAAGAAAGTCATGTGAAGTCAAATTATGGTCAAGAAATGGTCAAATTGACTAAGATTGGCAGATGCTCCAGACAGGTGAACAAAAATGTGATGAACTGGGGAGAGTGTCAAGCAATGACCTGTAGAAATGGTCTTTTGTTGAAGCTGGGGCACAGATTGCTGGACAGTGAGCTGGAATATGCTGAGTTGTGGAGCAAGCACCAAGAGCAGGACAGGGCTTCTCTTCATTTCAGAGTCATGGGGTAAGAATATGCTCTCAGCAGCTTCAAAGGACCCTTTCTTACATCAAGTGATAGTCTGGATGCTCCAGAGTCCAGACACTGTAGAAGTGGTCTTCAATTTTGAAGCTGGAGTATGGATTGATTGATCTGTCTAAGTCCAAGCATATCAGTGATCTCTATGGTGTTCATCACCATTATCTTGAAGTCTTGCTTGTTTGCAAATACTAGTAAAAGTGCATCATGAAGTTCCAGAGCCCAATGATGATGGGTGATCAACATAGTTATTATTGTCTTTATCATCTTCATAGCCAGCATGAGTGCTATTACAAGTAATCTGTTTTTTGCAGCTGGATCTAGTCCCATTCACTTGTGCCTTTTTTTGCTGCTCCTGTCTAGTCCTCAACCTGGTTCAATGCATGTTTGAATCATTGTCCACCATGATGAAGCTACCAAGTGATTCAACCTCATTTTGATGGTGACCAACATATTTTCTTGGTTTGTGTTCTTCCTTGTCATTGTCGTCTTCAACAGGATGCAATTTTGAAGAGTTAGTTGCTTCAACAGGATGCAATTTAAAGAGTTAGTTGCTTCAACATCATCATCAAAGAGTTGGTCTGCTCCACTCCATCTGTGATGATTCTGGAACAAAAGTTCTAGTTGTCAGTTGCACCAATGCTGCAGATCAACAGAATAGGGAACAAAAAGTGGATCAGAAACATTTATTATCTTGCATGTACACTCCTATTTCTGCATTCAAATGCATACACAAAATTATGTACTCCTTACACCAGCAAACCTTCTACTGCTCATTATTCACTTCTTCCAAGTTAGTGCCATCCAAGCCAGAGCCAATTCCCTTTTCTTCCTCAGACATCCAAGCCAGGCTTGGGTGCTTTCTGAGTGGATAAACAAAGATCTGACCAGACCATACCCCAATTATATCCACAATATGTGAAACCTCCATTACACTAAGCTGTTGGGACCATTCTCCTCTCCATATTTTTAAAGTTTTTACCATCTTATCAAGTTCCTGAAACACAACCACACAATGATTTTTTTTCCCTATCTTTGGCACATCAAATTCAAAAAATGCTAGTGCCTTTCCAAATATGGGCTGACTACCACTATTAATTCTGGCCTCAAAATGGCATCTTGATCGTTTTGGTTGCTCTCCACTAGTTTCACTTAATTCACTACTCAAAACAGTGCCATTTGTGAGGTTGCACTTTCCCCACCTGTTGACAGGAAACATAGGATTAAACTCTCCAAGCTGTATGCAGCTCTCAAATATTGCAGACAGCTGATCATAGTATGCATTTCCAGGTGTTTTCTCTTGTTTTTCAATTCTGATCTTACCAAATAGCACAGATTTTTTCTTCTCAGGTTCAAGTTTGTTGCTGTGCAGATTGGGATAGTACAATAACAATACTTTAGTAAGCTCTTTCTGAAAGAAGATGTTTGCCATATTTGCAAAAGGAGATTTTTTTGAATGGATCTTGTGACCTGCCTCCCCAATTGTCCGCTCCACTGTGGCTTGTGAACCAAGCCTGATTGAGCCATACCACCTGATGTGCATAGGTACATGAACAAGTTGGAATATGCATAATTTGCACCGCAATATCTTTTCAGGGTCATTTCCAACATACAGGGATTCATATTGATGCAAAAAATCATTGATTCTTTTTTGGTATGTTTCTAATTCATCCTCAGATCTTTCTTTTATTGTCATTGCAAACTCCACAATTTCAACAAGACAGGAAAAGTTGTGTAGTACTTCATGATCAAATTCCAATTCAATCCCAATTGGAAGAATAAACCAATATAGCAGTGCCATCCATTCAAATGCCTTATATTGGCTTTGCCTCTTAAGATTGGGATCTCGCACAGGGCCACAGAATGATGGAGGCAATGTCTTCATGCCTTCTACCACTTGGCACCCAAATGCTTCAGCCTTTTCTTTTGAGATATGAACTGGATCACTTGCTTTGCTGAGAATTGTCCATGTATCCCATATTAATGGCATTATATTCTCAAAGAATATATGAAAGGGATCTAAAGGAAAAAATGATGGGTGAATAAATGCAGGAGATGCAGCTGTAAGTGGCATGCGGGAAATGCCAGACATCCTAATAATTTCATTATATTGGGCCTTGCTTGTGGCAGAACTGAGCTTCTCTATTATTTCCCAGTATTTATCCTCAGTTCTGATTGGTAGTTTATCCAGATCATAACAAGGAGGGCGTGTTGGATTGTAATTCTCATTGTCAGGTGGGGAGACAGGATAATAGAGATGCTTTGCTCCTTTTTTCTTACTTGAACGAGCTGCTGAAACCATACTAAATCTATCACCATGGACAGCTGTATGCCCTGCCATTCCATTTAGTTTTGCTGATCCTAGCATATCACCAAGCACCATGCATATGTAAGCATGATGGACAAAGTGTGAAGATTCAACAGCATCCCACATCCAAATGCCCTCACTGGCCTTTGCCATGTCCACAAACAGAGGATGTAAGAATGACTCCAGATCACCTGGGCTATTTGGTCCTGGTACTATGAATGGCACCAAGGTGTTGTTAGTCTTGTACCGTATCTCTGCTGGGAGGTTCAATAGAATTAATAGAACTATCCAAGTATTTGATAGTTTCTTCTTAGCCAATTGGGCACCATCAGTTGATAAAGCCAGTGCTATGTCTCTCCCATCCCCAAAAGCTTCACATTGCTATAAAGGTGCTCCTGTACAGCTGAATCTCCAAAATCAGAGTATTTCTTTGAGTCTGTATTCATTGAATTTATGCCCTGATGAAGGACACTTATCACCTTCTGCAGCAACTTGTCCCTGTGCCGTAAGAGTGTTGATGATTGCACATTGGCATACATTGCCTTAATCACATCAAAGCATGATATATAAACCATTTGTGCCCTGGGTTTTGATTTTCTCTTGTATCTAGGTTCATTGCATTTGTCCTTATCTTTGACATAAGGGCAATTTGTTAAGTTTGAATGTGCACCTGTATAAGCTATGCAGCTATTAGGACAAATATCAATTTTATAGGGCCTCAATCCACTGAGGTCCATTGCTAACTTTTTAACTGCATGCAATGGTAATATTTCTACTTGTGTTCCATCTTGCAACACTTGTGCATGCAATTTATAGGCCAATTCTGTGCCATTGGATTTTTGCCAGGCAATATAATGTTGAAGGGAAAGCTTCTCATCAATATTTAATTCCCTTGGGGGGTTTAATCCTAGAGGTGCCTCCTCAGGACATGTATATTCCCCCTTCAACTCTTGTTGCAGTACATCCCTTTGCCTTGGGTATGTATGACTCAATGTATAATGTCCATCTTCCTCTTCCTGACTATTCCCATGAATCTCATCCTCCAAGTCCATGCCAATTCCACAATGTGGACCCTCATCTTCCTGCACTTGAAAACCATCTTCAGGAAGATCCAGGAAATCATTTACATCTTTCTGAGATTCTGCTTCTGCAAGCTCATCCCACTCATCATCACTATGCAAGTTTGCCTGAAATAAATCATCATCTTCATCTCCATTGATATAAAATGAAGCCATCTCATTTCTATCCTGGAATTGATGAAAGTCTAGAAAGTTTCAGCACATTGCTATTGCAGTAGTAAAGTAAAATACCCATTTCAATATCAGGTATTTCTACATAGTTTATTGTATAAGTTTAGTATATCATATGTAACAATGTTGCTCATGCATACCAGTGAATTCATGTATAGCTGTGTCCTGAAATAAAGAAGGTTCTGAATAATCTTAGTACATTTCTTTGACAAGAATGTGGAGAAATACCCATTTCAGTATCTAGATCATTGGCCATTTCTAGATATTTTTATATGTATATCCCTGAATCCTGATGCATGTATCTTGTTAACACATACCATTGAATTCAATATCACTGCCTTGATTCATCTCCAGATCACTACCCATTTCTATACAATTTATTGCATATGTCCCTGTTGCATGTTTTTATAACTTATCACATACCATTGAATTCAATATTGTTGCTACTGCCTTGAGTCTGCTGTCTTTTGGCCTTCCCTAGCCATTCAGCTTAGTTAAAAGAAAATGAGAAAATCTATGGTCTTCACTCTCAGTGGTAATTGTATTTTTTGTGATGCATGATTGCAACATATGCCTGACTTCTGGTGTAAGGTCTAGATGGTGTAATTTTATAGTATCTTGTCTAGTATGTAAGGCTATTGTGTTCAAGGTACGTATTTTCTTTGATTTGCAATTTGAGCAATGGCACAGGACTTTCTGAGACATAAAGGGATGATGGTTGTGCGATAAGAGATGATGGTTGTGTGATAAGAGATGAGGCTTTAATTGACTCTGTTTGGCAGAAACCTCAGATCGCGTCTAGAGTTTGTCATCAAAGACACCAAGTCGTCTAGTGGCACATTTTTGAACTTCAGTCCAGCAAATCAAGAAAGTAGACCCCACCAACTCAAGGATGGCGATATCTTGCAGCTCAGGGTCGATTATCAGGGCGGCGCTGAGGATATCTACAAGAGCGTGAAGATTAGAGAATGGCAGGCCGGCGCTAATGCTTTCAAGTGTGTTTCACGCCTCGTTGTTCCAGCCATGGGGTACTGATCAAAGCCATTCAGCACTGCAGTGCTGAAGAACCTCAAGAACCTAAAGGTGCAGCCAGGTTGTTCCTCACAGCGAACTTGATTTAATCACACTAGCCCTATCGCCATAATGACTGTAAAAGCCATCGGCATTGATCTTGGCACCACATATTCGTGCGTAGAGGCGTAGTTATCTTTCCGATTAGAAGTACTCACGTCTCGCAAAATGATCGCGTTGAAATTATCGCCAACGATCAGGGCAATCGCACAACTCCATCTTATGTCGCCTTTAGCGACACGGAACATCTGATCGGTGACGCCGCTAAAAACCAGGCTGCCATGAACCCTCACAACATGTGATTATTAGACTATCTAGCTAATCTGGTCTGCACTCTAACATACAGTGACTCAAAAAAGCGATTCAATGTTTGGTGCTTTTGGACTGTTTGTAAAATATCTCAAAAACAAAGCCAAACAAGGGTAAACCATGAGGGGCTGAGTAAGAGCAGTACAGCAGGGCTACATACTGATAAACAAATTATGTAACTAGGTACAGTATCCATGGAGATATGGGCAATTTAATTTGATGACTCATTGAATCACTTTTTTGAGTGTGAATAAGAAATATAGGAAATGGTTATTCTAGTACTTTGTATTACCCCCCTTTGCTTTTATCACTGCTTCCACCCTTCTAGGCATGCTTTCAATTAAGTTCTGACACACATCTAGCTCTATATCATTCCACACCTCTCTGCCACTCTCCCAAATCTGCCAAACTCCTTTCCAACTGCATTTTCATATGATGCCAGAGGTGTTAAATGGGATCAAGGTCTGGAGACTGGAAGTCAATCTAGAAGCATGATATTAGTCTCTTCCATCTAATTTTTGGCCTTTCTGGAGGTGTGCTTTGGGTCATTGTCTTGCTGGAAAATGACTTCATCTTCAGCAATACCAAATTCTTCCAAGCTGGGCAGCAAGTGACTGTCCAAAATCTCCACCTACTGATCAGCATCCATCCTCCCCTTAACCTCTGCAAGCTCCTCCACACTATTCCAGCCCATACAGCTCCATACCATGATATCTCTACCCCCAAATTTCACTGTTCCTTGTACCTCCCTTTCAATTGACCCCTCCCCCACCTGTTTCCACACCCACTACTTACCATCTGACCAAATTACCCTCTTCCAGCCCTCCACTGTCCACTCCCTGTGCTTCACAGCAAATGCCAACCATCTCCTCCTGTGCACTGTGGTGAGCAGTGGCTTTCTTCTTCATTACAACCTTGAATGAGTGTTTCTTGAGGACATTCCTGACTGTCTGGGTGGAGACTGGATTGGGAATGATGGTGGTTATGTGCCTGGTAACATGGACAGCATTTGCAGCCTTACCAGTGGTGATCTGTGAGAGGATGGACTGAGTGGCAGTGGCAGAGGGCTTGGAAGGACAACCAAGATGAGGTGTTTGTTGATTGGGAAGAATGTTTTGGAGTACTCTGGAGACATTAGGCTGGCTAAGGTCAGTGTGAGAGGCAATATATTGGGTGGAGTGACCATGGGAGGCAAGGGAAATGATGTTTTCCTTGTGAGCAGCAGAGATGGGGTGCATATCAGAAGTGGGGTGCCCTGGCATGTTTGCACTGCTTATATAACATTAATGTCAAGGTACCATCATTTTTATAACCATCCATCATCAGTTTCAGGTCATAGCCCCTGATTCATGTCAGTTTCTGATGTTTCTGATGCACACTCAAATAAGTGATTCAATGAGTTATCAAATTAAATTGCCCATACCTCCATGGATACTGTGCCTAATTACATAATTTATTTATCAGTATGTAGCCCTGATGTACTGCTCTTATTCGGCTCCAGGTAGTTTATCCTTGTTTGTCTTTTCTCTTCAGTTATTCTACAAACAATTCAAAAGCACCAAACATTGAATCACTTTTTTGAGTCACTGTACGTGAACAGTGTCTTTGACGCTAAGCGCCTCATCGGTCGGAAATTCGACGATGCTGAAGTGCAATCTGATCTTAAGCATTTCCCCTTCAAAGTAGTGAACAAAACTGGCAAGCCATACATCGAAGTGGTATACAAAGGCGAGAACAAACAATTTGTAGGTCCCAACATTCGAAAACCTGTGAAGGATGTCTCATTTCGCGTTAGTCACCCGAAGAAGTTTCTTCCATGGTTCTGACGAAATCGCGGAGTCGTATCTAGGGAACGCAATAAACAATGCAGTTGTGACTGTTCCTGCGTATTTCAATGATTCTCAGCGTCAAGCGACAAAGGATGCAGGAACCATCGCTGGTCTGAACGTCCTCCGGATCATAAACGAACCAACCGCGGCCGCTATCGCATATGGTCTCAATAAGAAAGTGTCCGGGGAACGCAAGTCCTAATCTTTGATCTGGGAGGAGGAACTTTTGATGTATCACTTCTCACAATAGAGGAAGGCATTTTTGAGGTCAAGGCAACCGCTGGAGATACCCATCTCGGCGGTGAGGATTTCGATAACCGACTTGTCAACCACTTCGTTCAGGAGTTCAAGCGTAAACACAAGAAAGGTACCGGTCTTTTGGACATGTCTTTTTTAAATTTGGCTGCTGACTAGTTGCCAGATCTCACATCAAACGCCCGTGCTATCCGTCGTCTGCGCACCTCATGTGAGCGCGCTAAACGTACACTTTCTTCAGCTACACAAACATCCATTGAAATCAATTCCCTGTACGAGGGCATCAACTTCTACACGTCCTTGACTCGTGCTCGTTTTGAGGAACTGTGTCAAGACCTGTTCCAAAGCACTCTTGAGCCCGTCGAGAAAGTGCTCCGTGATTCGAAGATCAACAAGAGTAACGTACACGAGATCGTATTGGTTGGCGGTTCTACTCGTATTCCTCGTATTGTCAAGCTTGTTTCCGACTTCTTCAATGGAAAAGAGCCTAATAAGAGCATTAACCCTGATGAAGCTGTTGCATACGGTGCTGCAGTTCAAGCGGCCATTCTTTCCGGTGACACATCAGAGAAAACTCAGGATCTTCTACTTCTTGATGTTGCACCGCTTTCACTTGGGTAAGTGCTTGATTTTACTCATTCGGCGTTGTCATTCAAACCGCTGTTGTCGGCCCGAACATGCAAGCCACTCTACCAACCGTCGCGAATGGAAAGGTTGCTACCAGGTCTTCGAAATTACAGATATCAGATTGCTGCATTTGTAAGTGTCGTTTTTTTTTCCGTATCAAAATACCTAATCCTAATCTAATCCTAGGTCTTTTCTCTGTCACGATCCGCCAGGCTCTCTTCATGTATCTCGCGAAAACTACGTCTATCCCGGGCCACAGGTGGTGCCTGATCCTTTGGTATTATTGTCGGCCATGTGATATGCGTTTCAGCAGACAGAACGCGCAACTTTTGCGGGCGCCTATCTCTCAGTTGAATGACTTCCATCGGTCGTTTTTGGCCACGGGATGCAGTGCGCAAAACGCGTGACGGCGTGGAAGAAGCATTTGGAGCAAGGGCAAGACCTTGTAGGTGATATGCGGGTCCCGGAGCCGGAGTGGTGGGATAAGAAATTTTACGTGTTGCCTGGAGGAAACGTAGTGGTTCATGAAGAGGATTGGGGGAGTGTAATAGCATTTACTTTAAGGTGAGGCACGTTGCTAACCGCCATGGGGTTCAAAAGTCAAACTCTGATTGGATTTTTAAGCTCGTCGGACTTTCTAAATGAATTATCCAACCTATCAGTGAACTGATCAGGCTGCCTTCCCAGAGGCTATAGCTCCGTCAGCTCCTTCCACACCCTCTGCAAGCTCTGCTGTGACGACAAAAGGATACAAATTCTTTTCAAACGCCTCGACGCAGCAGTGGCCTGTTCCTGACCGAGACGACGTGGTTTGGCAAGCCTGAGCCCTACACTGCTGTTGTCACACGGAAGGAGGTGTCCCGCGATTCAGTTTCTATTCTCTCGCTGCGCGACATGCTGCTGTCCTGGACGCCGGCCGAGCTGGGGGTGGCAAGTCCACATACTGCGGCGCCATTGACGCCCCCGTTGGTGCCCCCGTTGGCATGGGCCAAGCCCGATCTGGATCCCAACGCACGTAGCTAGCTTGGGAACGCGTCCACCCAGCCCCATCTCCCTAATTGGCCCTCCTCAGCAACTGTTGTTGAGAGCTGCACAAATAAGCTTTGCCCAGCGCCATGCTGCACATATCACGCCTGGAAAGAAACCCATCAACTGCTTGGCAGGAGCCAACGGAACAGGGAACAGGCCTTGGGGGAGAAGGTAAGCCCTTCTTCTTTCCTTTCTTTATTTCATTCTTTGCTGATAGCCTCAATCTCATACAGATCCATTCCAATGAACTCAAGGACTCAAGAACGGAGTCCTTTATGTATTCCCTCATAGATCATGCAAGGCACGTGGAATGCAGGCCACTTAAGTTGGCAGGGCGGCGTGAGGCAGTTACTCGCCACAAGTAACAAATGTCAGTCATGTCGAGACAGCAATCCGTCCATCCCATTGTAGCGCTTTCCGATGGATTTCCAAATACAGCCATATTACATAATCATTTCCCTATGTTGAGCACATCAAATTTTCTGTCTTCACACATGATGCAGGATCCAGAGTCGCCTGAAGATCCTGAAGAGAATCCATACACAACCCAAGATGATGACAATCCATATGCGACCCAAGAAATGCCTCCTTCTTTGTTCAACATCCCGCCTACTCCCACAGGCTCGCTACCTCGTCAATCCTCTGCATCCGCCTCACGTTCTCACTCCCGTAATTCTTCCTCAAGCTATCCACATTTGGCAAAGCCCTATGAACGTCTTTCTCAACAGAACCGCACTCAATTTACTGTGACATCACATTATCCATCACTCCCTTGTGCCCAGCCTCGTCGTTCTTTGCTAATGAGTTCAGAACCTAGCAGTTCATCACGGCCACACAGTCCGTCTTTTTTGCCACCAACATCAATGATACCAGCTGGCCGGACTCAACGGTTTGGCTCATATTCACCAGTGCCATCGGACAGCTTGTTGACGGAACAGCTACGGAATTCAAACATTGAAGAATTACTTTGGATCCCAAGTGTATTCCAACTGTACCAGCACTGCTCTGCACTGAAGGAGAGCGCAGATTATGCACATGAAGCCGTGGAGGCATGGAAGAAAACAACATCTGTCCTAGAAAGGGTAGTTTTCCAAACGTGAGTCCCGTGCATTTTTTAAATTGAAATAAGCTTATCAAAGCCTTAGAACACATGAATCACCACCTAATGATCACATTTCGACACAACAAGTTCCTCCAGCTTCGTTTACTCAATTCGGAAATTCATCGCAGCGTCCAATGAATTATCCCCAAGAAATTCTCTGGACCTTTGGTGATTGCAAGACTGACGCAATGGTCAGAATGACGCGGCAGAACCCCAGCCGACCAAACATGAGGCTAGCAGTTCGGACCAAGAACAGTTCGACTGTCGATGCGAGCGTCTATGATTTGATCCATTCATCAGCACAGTCAATTGTTACCGCTCTCCTGATGCCTATCAAGCCACATAATTTCCCAAAAGGCAAGAAGCTCACTCCCTATTTCAAAGCCAATCATGAGCAGGAATGGACAAATGCTGTCCTCCAGCTCGAAAAGCAGCAACCCCTTTTGGCGCTATGCACTGACCATTGGAAAGCAAAACATATCCTTCAAAGTGTTTTGCGAAACAAAAAAGATGGGCATGACGACGACATAGACGATGATGATGAGAGTAGCAAAAGCGAGAGTGAGCAGTCAAGCAAGCGCCCACGAGCACAATCAGATGGGAGATCGACTGGCAAACGGTTCAAAGCGGTCAAATCACCTAACCACCACACATTGCGCAAGTCCATCTCTTGTATATAATTGGTTTTGTATTGATCATAGTACATGCCTTTCCTAGATTCATCAGGCGACAAGAACCAGGCCACGACTTTTGTACCTACTGCGACGCAGGGCTCTACTCAGCGGAGACCACGTCAAGGAAACCCAACATCACCTAGGACATCACGCAAAGGAAAGAGCGGTGTGAGCTCGCCACCACGTACAGCTGGGCCAAGCAAGCCGAGAGGCCAACCATCTGCTCAAGCACGCCAAGATGTTTTGGCGGCCACGCCCACTCAAGCATACCAAGATGCCACCCCAGCAGCCGCGCCCAGCAATAACAATAACGATGGAAATATTGATCAGGGAAGTGGGTCCGATGGTGCCAAAGGAGGTGCAGATATAACATTCATTCAAGTCAAGGCAACACCCGACAATCTCCTTGGTAAGCGCAAACGCATTGGACAACATTTCACTGATTGGATCAAATAGAGCAATTCAACGTGAAATTCCCCTCGCTCGAAAGCGGTATTGACCTCCTCAAATCCATCAAGTTGTCGCCATCATTTGGAGCGGCTCGCCTTAGAAGCCGTTCAAAGCCTTATTCGCAACGTCGATACGGCGGATCCAAATTTGGCCTTTGACGAAGACGAACTAGGTAGTAACTGGGGCCATGCACAATTCAGCGGGCGGTGGAGGGACGCACTCACCGAGTGGGATGACGTAGGATCGCCTAAAGTAGCATGTCAACTCATAGCTGCTACCATCAAGACGACATTGGTAGCACGTGTACTTTGCCGCAAAGAGGAAGCTGAGCGGAAACGGAATCAGTTGCCGCCTCTCACGTACCTTAGTGATACATACCTTGACCTATTGACTACGCAACTTTGGTCTCTGTGGAAAAATGCGAATGGTGTAAGTCATCTATTCAATTAATTGAGTTCGTTCTGATTCATTATTCATGTAGCCAATCTATAAGGAGAAAGGAAAACAACAGCATGCCAGTACCACTGCCGACAATAACACTGACGCAGCTGCCAAAATAATCGCCAAAACAACCGCCAAAACAGCCGCCAAAACTCCAGCACCACAGCGACCTCCCAAACTGCTCAAATACCCAACGGAGAAGATGATGAGCTGGCGACCCCAAGTAGCGCTACAATTGGGGTGCGTTTGCCAATCTTCAATCCTCCTGGAACTGATACTCACAATGCCTCGCAGCTCCTAACCAGAGACGAACTCTATAAATTAATACAATCTCACAAGTTGGGTGCAGGTGCGAAACTTAAACAGGGAAAGAAGCAAGATTATGTCTATGTCATTCAGTCGGCCCTCGAAGCGAGGTCTTTACACTAAGCCACGCATTCCACGTGGACTCCACGTGGACTCCAGGCACTTTACCTGGACTGTCCTTGCATCTCCACAACCCAACATTTGGCAGGGAACCCCAGCCAAACTTGACCTGGAGTCCACCTGGACTATCACACATATTCCCTGGACTTTCCCTGGATTTGCAAGGAGTCCCTGTCCCTGGACTGTCCAGGGACTGGCTGGAGTCCAGGTGCTGCTCAGAGCCTGCACCCAGGTCAAATGTTTGTGACATGTGTCACAATGGCCGTCACGACGCGCTGTTGGCTACTGTGTGACATTACTGTGTGACATATCACATTTGGCAGGATGACTAATCATTCCATTTTTGTCCGACACAGCCTGCGCGCTGCCACACCATCGTCGCACCACACAATGAAGTCCCCGCCCCACCCAGGGACCCTGTCACCGAGGAAGACCCACAGTGGTCGCAAGCGCGCCATGTCTGTTTTATCGGACAAATCAATCAAGGCATCGAAGAAACGACGCGAGGAGGAGGACAACAACAATGACAACAGTTTTGATGGCCATGAAGACGACGATGAAGGAGAAAAGCGAACGAAACGAGGAAAGCAACGGTGCGTAGTGCGCTGCTCGTTCCTCGGTCCACCCTAACCCAACCCACAATAGCAAAGTACCTGCCAACCGGTAATGTTTTTTTTTCAGCTGCTTTTCAGCTGCTAACCGCCACCGTTTGCCCTCGACGACAGCAAAGCGTCTAACGCGCGAGCCAGGGAGGAAATGGGGATGAATAAAGCACCCAGTCAAGCGTATGTTTTTTTCATTGTTGATTCTAATACATTCTGACAATTCCTATCCTATCTGCTCCCCTGCTCTCCCCCGGCCACGTACTCTCCTCGTGCCACCCCCCACCTGTCGCATTATGACGACCACCCAACTGTCGCATTCCGACGACCGCCATCCGACGACTACCCGCCTTCCCTTTGCAATGACCGCCCACCTTCCCTTTTGACGACCACCCACCCAATGACCACCCATCCAACGGCCGCCCACCCAATGACCGCCACCTGCCAACCGTCCCTTGCCCTGTCCGACGTCTATCCGCGACTGCCCACTCCCTGTGCAACCACCCACTGCCCGACGACTGCCCACCACCTGATGACCATCCGCGACCGCCCGCCCCACTGTGCGACCCACCCACTGCCCAACGACTGCCACCACCTGACACATCCGCGACCGCCCACCCCCTGTGCAACCCGCCCCCGATGACCACCGCTGACAACTGCCCACCTGACATCCACGACCGCCACCCCTGTGCGACCCGCCACTGCCCGACGACTGCCACCACCTGACAACCATCTGCGACCGCCACCCCCTGTGCAACCCGCCCCCCCGCCCCGACGACCATCGCCTGACAACTGCCACCTGACGTCCACGACCGCCACGACTGCCCACCCCTGTGCAACCCGCCACTGCCGACGACTGCCCCACCTGACAACCATCTGCGACCGCACACCCCCTGTGCGACCCGCCCCCCGCCCGACAACCATTGCCTGACAACTGCCCACCTGACGTCCACGACCGCCCACCCCCTGTGCGACCCACCCCCCCCCCGACAACCATCGCCTGACAACTGCCCACTGACGTCCACGACTGCCCACGACCGCCCACCCCTGTGCAACCTGCCCATTGCCGACAACTGCCCACCACCTGACGACCATCCACGACCGCCCACCCCTGTGTGATCTGCCCACTGCCCAATGACTGCCCACCTCCTGATGGCCATCTGCGACCGCCCACCCCCCTGTGTGACCTGCCCCCCCCATATTATCAATTTGTATATTTAACCCAACCTTCTCTGTACCATGCTGTTGTTGTATTATGTTAAATTGTATATTTGCCCCACCTCTGCCCTGTCCTCTGTACCACTGCTGCTGTATTATATTAATTGTATATTTACAACTTGATCATTGTATAACTCAATGCATGCCCTTGCCCTACTTACAAATAGAACATATCCTGTTCAAAAAAACAAGGGAACTTCAACAAAAGCACCTACCAAGTATGAGTGTTGTATTTACTTATTTTAATAACCAATACCTGCCATTACAGATCAGAGGAAATTTTAAAAAGTAAGAAAATCTCAGTTGCTCCTCCACCTCGCAAACATGGAGTACACTACTTGCCTTTTTCTGCACCTCAATCTAAATCATATCGTGAACGTCTAGCAGATGAGGAGGAAGAGCAGGGGGAAAAGAATCTGATGAGGAATCTGATGACAGTGACAGTGCTGAGGATCTATCTGCTGATGAGGATGTTGCTGCAGGTTCAAAGAAGGTAGATGTGGAGGATGCACTTGCAGATATTGAAGAAATGGAGGGTAGTGATGACCAGGATGGGCCTGAGAGGTCTGGTGAAATTGCTTCTGCTTTGGACAACATGGGCTTGAAAAATCTGGGGATATGAGATGGTCTCTCCCCCTCCAAGGTTCTTCCAGGGTCACAGGAGGAGTGTTGAGGGCAGAGCTATAGGCAATGTGCTAAATCTGGGTGATGCAGATGATATATTGGAACCTCATATCCTTGCTAAAGGAACTATCAAATTGTTTTCTGACCTTTCTCACAAACCATCTCAGCATAAGCCTACTTTCACTTTCAACACTGAGGCTGGGCCTACATTGGGACCAATTCTGGAAAAGTTGGCAAGGGACTATTCCCCTGTAAGGCACAATAACTATCGAATTTATGTGCATGAGGGAGGAGTTGGAATCTCAAAGGTCGTTTTAATCATGCTGTGGAAGATGATAAACCAGTTTCATGGGTGACTGACAATGATCAGTTTGCACTGTCTGTTTGTGCTGAGGGGAGGGATATATTTGCAGCTCCTGCTGAGAAACCTGGTCCTGCAGCCCTCTGAGCAAGGCTGCTACCAAAGAAGGGGACTTGTCAAAGCGTGAACTTATCACCATTCTCAATATCACTGAGCACTTGGCTCAGTCACAGAAGAATCCTGGCATAAGGCTTAATTATGCCAAGTACAAAGAGTGTCTCAAAGCCCAAGATACCATGAGACGGATGGTTAAAGATGGGACATGGCCTGCTGACATCAAGAAGCCAAATGCCACAAACATCATTGAGTTGTTTGTGTCCAAGAGTTACTGGCATAACTACATGACTCAGGCATTTCATGACATTGCACACTATCCCATACTGAAGGATTGGCTTGAAGGGAAGGAGAAGGTCTGCCTGATGAGGAAGTTTGGGGAGCAACTCAAACTTCTTATACATTCTCTGACTTGATGAAGGAAAAGGAACGGAGGAAACAGGTTGCAAAGGGGAAAGGGAAGAATAAGGCCAAAGAAGATTCTACCAAAAAGAAGCATAAGTAGGTGGAATAGTACTGCTCTTTGTCTGAAAGTTGTAATGTAACAATATCAAAGTTGTTTTTTTGTTATGCTCAATCATTTTCTCAAGTTCTTGATGGTCTGGATTTGGCTAGAGATTATCACAAGTTTGCCTTTAGTTGCTGCTGCACCCTTGAACAACAAATATTCCCAGATATACCTTTCTCAATATTCAGCAAGTACATTGAAGAGAATTTTGATTCATCTGTGTCATTGTCAACAGTGCTGATGCTACTTTTCACTGTGACTGAGAACACAGATCTTCTGAATTTGCATTTTCGTCAAAGATCTTCAGATCAAGCAAGAAGCACATTGGCAACTGGATGGATCAGGAGTTTGGCAGGTGAAGTAAAACAGAGACTAGAGAAAGAAGATGCTTCCCTGTTGAAAGAATCTGATATGGAAGCAGAGAGCTCAGATCATCAGATCACCATCACAATTGGATTAAAGTTGGATGGACTTGCAAGGCTATTAGGGTTAAATCCACTCAACAAGTCAGGAAAATTCAAAGCTAAATTAAAGCCAGTCTCAAACAAAAAAGTCCATGCAGTTTACACTTTATGTCCAGAAACCCCACCTGTAGGACACTGGCTTGCCAAAGAAAGTCATTATACCAGTGGACCAGAGCAAGGATGTGCCCCATGTAAGGTTGATAAGAAATTTTGTAGTGTATGACAACACACCACTGCTCTCAGGACACTGCAAAGGATGCAAGACTATTTATTATGCTGATCATGAAAGAGCAAAGCTTGAACATGATACTAAATGTGAAAGGGTATATTTGAACTCTGCAAAGTATATTAAAATTGGACAAAGTCTCTGGGTGGACAGGGCATTCTCCAATACAGTGTTGAGTGGGATATACAACCTCCATGCATCAGCTGCAGCATATGCAGAGTTCTGGAATAATGCCTTTAATATGGACAACTCAGCAAAAATAAGCAGGAGACATGTATGGCAAGCATTTGTGCAGGAGTCAATTCGCCTTATTGCATCTGCATCACAAACCAATTTAACAATCATGGATGGCCTACCAATTGATCAAGTGACCAGAGAGGCATTTGATGTATTGGGAGAAGGTGGTGTTATCAGATCAGCTGATCAACACTCTTGCTCTGAGTGCACACACAAGTACAGGAGTACTGCAGAAGTGGTTCTAGAAGCCAATGCAAATGAAGCAGATATGGTTGGGATAGATGACAGGGACCTCCATTTGAAGGCAGAGAAGAATACAAGAAGTTGATGAAGTGGAAGAAGCTGCCCTGTTAAAATGGTAGTAGTGGATGGTATTGTGATGGGGCATACACACTGTGCATTTGAAGATTGCAGTGCAGATTTAGGCAATGCCCGTGGTGGTGTCTACTGTCCATTCCATGAACTCTCACATGGAGGTAAATGCCATGCTGCTAATTGTGAGAATGCAAATGTAGCAGGAACCCTTGCCTGTGAACAGCACCAAGGGAAGTGGAGGAGGCACCTAATGAATCATAGGAAACAGGTCATGGGTGGTTACAGGAGGGCCTTGAGAAGGCCTGGTGACACAGTGCCTTGGACACCTCAAGCACCACATCAGGTGCACCCTCATGATGAAGAAGAGCAGGAAACCAGAGGCAGGGATTGCTTCATTCCACCAAGGATATACTGTGTTGAGACACTCTGTGCTCCATGTGGTGTGGTGGTGGCTTGGGATAAGTTTGACAAGGCTGAGTCACCAACTAACATACTGAACTTCTTGGATCAGTATACCCTGAAAAAGACCAAAGGCCTGCATATGTTTGTATTGACAAAGCCTGCATGGTGTTGCGCAAATGTGTGAATGATCCTAGGCTGCAGGAGTGGCTAGACACAAGCAGGTTTATTGTTGATGCATACCACTACATCAACCATCGTGCAACAGATAACTTGTGCCGGACTTGGTGCAATCCTGCACCTTTGAATGGATCAGCACCCAACTTGGTCATTACAGGGAGAACTCCACAGGGGCAGTTATATTACAAGAGAGCATTCAACACTCAAGCCTGTGAGCAACTGAATGCATGGCTAGGTGGTTTTGAGTCAATCCTGAAAAGGATGACATCAGGCAATTTTGACTGGTTCTTGCATACAATGCTGTTCTATCATACAATTCAAGTTTTGAAGAGACAAAAGGCAAGGGAAAAGAAAGAAGAGAATGAAAGTGATGAGATGATGAGGATGATGAGGATGATGAGGATGATGAGGATGATGAGGATGATGAGGATGATGAGGATGATGAGGATGATGAGGATGATGAGGATGATGAGGATGATGAGAATTTGTAATTTTAATGTATTTTGTAGTGAGAATGATTATCAGAGTAGTGAGAAAAATGATAATTGTAAGGAGTCCACAGGGAGTCCACAGGAACTCCAGGTAGATCCTCTTACTTGATTTCTTCAAGTATGCTTCCTAGGCACACATACAACATCCAATACATACATACTACATTGATTGATCCTCAGGGAGATGTAAAACATAAGTCTAAACACCTTTTTGTGCATAGCCTGGACTGCACCTGGAGTCCAGCAGGACCAAGCATGGAGTCCATGCACAATTTGCATTTTGGCCTGGACTTGACCTGGACATTCCCTGGAGTCCAGGGAGTTTACCTGGACTCCACAAGGACATGTGGGGGAGTGTAAAGTACTGGCAGTTGTCTCAGGTTTCTACAGAAAGTCAAGAAACCTGGTTCAGAAGTGGTTTGAACCAGCCCCTTGTGCATATCTCCATCATTACATGGCATAAAAATATAAACTAATCTGCACCTTGTAGATGTGAATCAGGGCTGTCTAATGATGTAATTTTGATGTAATTTGGACGGCTAGTCCCTGAGTTATTGATAAAGTAAGCTGGACAGTGGGCAGTGGAGTGGCCAGAGGTGCTGTGCAGGTAGGGGAAGTCAAGGGTGTGGGGTGAGTTGGGAATGGTGTAGGCAAGTCATTGAAGGTGCAGGTGTGTATTTGGGCTCAGAGTCTGAGTTTAGTCTGAGTTCAGTCCGAGTTCAGTCTGAGTTCAGTCCAAGTTCAGTCCAAGTTCAGTCCAAGTTCAGTCCAAGTTCAGTCCAAGTTCAGTCCAAGTTCAGCCAGGATTTGGTAGTCACTTGGACTGGGCTCGGACTGAGCTTGGACTGAGCTTGGAGTCTACTCAGATTCCTCAGACTATTCGGACTGGACTCGGATTGTACTCGGAGTCCTCGGACTCAGCTCGGATTCCACTCGGACAAGGGGGGGAGTGTAAACTGCTGGTTCAGTCTGAGCCCAGTCTGAGTCCTAGTTGAACTAGGACTGAACTAGGATTGAACTCAGTCCTAGCTCAGTCCTAGCTCAGTCCTAGCTGAACTATGACTGAACTCAGACACATTCTCACCTTTTCCCACACATATCCAACATGTTCCCACACAGTTGTCCACATTCCCACACACCAGTTTACATTCCCACACACATTCCCACATGCCAGTTCCTGTTCCTGCATACCTGTTCACATTCCCACAAACCCATTCACATTCCCACATACCTGTTCATGTTCCCACACACCTGTTCACATTCTCACACACCTGTTTACATTCCCACACACATTCCCACACACCAGTTCCTGTTCCTGCATACCTGTTCACATTCCCACAAACCTAATCACATTCCCACAAACCTATTCATGTTCCCACACACCTGTTCACATTCCCACTTAGTAGGGTAAACAGGATACTCACCTCAGTCTCGTGTACTCAGACTGAGGTGAGTGTACAACACTGGATGGTATTTACACATAGCAGGGTGGTCAGCTTAACAGGTGTTGAGCAGCAATCATATGTCCGTCAGACATAGTTTGTCTCAGTGGTCGTCACTGTCATGAACAATGAGCTCATATGTCCGTTAGACATAGAGTCATACGTCCGTGATGACAAGAGTATTGTATCACTGTCATAGACAGTGACCAGACACCTCTCCAGGTGTTTTGAACTGTCATAGACAGTGACCAGAGACCTCTCCAGGTCTTGCACTCATAGAGTGGAGATACTCACATGCTGGAAAGCAAGAAAGAGCAACTGAATGTATATTTTCTATCTACAGGTCTTATATACACTTTTAGTGTATGTACATATTTGTGTATAGAACTGTAATTAAATATATGTAAATAAAAGAAATATAATAAGTGAAAATACCCTCTAAGGGTCAAACCGGTGATAGCCGCATTGAGGGCTATGCTTAGGGGTATTTGGGGTGAAGGTCGTTCAACAACAGGAGAGTCAGAGAGGCTTGTGAAAGGTGTAAAGTGGTATAATGACTGCGTGTGTCAAGTGCATGGTTGTAAAGCAGTTTGTGATGTGAGTGTCATGATGTGTACTCTCAACAATGCACAGTCATGGAGTAATAACAGAACATCTGCCAATGAAGAAGAAAAGAAACTGTAACAACAGGTGAGCATACAGGTAGACAAGATGTGCAGTTTAAATAAATGTTTTGACTCAATTGGTTTAAATAGTAACACTAATTTAAAATTTGATATGCAAGAGTGAGCAGTTGAGAAGACATAGGGAGCAGATATGGCTTTTGCAGCTACAGATTAGCTGAATGTGGAGCTGGCCAAATATCTTAACACCAGCTATTGTTCAACTTGTCTCAGAATTTATTTCATTTCATGGCATTTTTCAATTCTTTTGAATTTGACCATGAGAACTAAATTGAATCATAGGTGGTTTCCTGATATGGCAATGATTGATCAGGTGATTAGTCTCAACCAGTCTCACCCCAAGTAGTGTAAAAGTGGATTTTTATTTTATTTTATTTTTCATTTCAAGTGTAACAGTTCAATTCTATTTGTAATAAAACTATTAATACATTTATTAATGTCATGCAAACAGAATCGGGGTGGTGCAAATGGCGTCGCATGGGTGCAAATGGGAAACACAGGGGCACTGGCAGACATTGGTGGCCATGGGCAGACACATGGCATTGTTGTCAAGACGTGGTGAAGAGGTGGTGGCGGCGGCGGCAAGGTGGGTGGTTGGTGGTGGGCTTTGATGCGTGACACGTGACAGTTGCAGTCAGCACATGAGTGGGTGGGTGGGCAAGCGAGGGGGATCAGGCAGGGTGAGTGGGTGGAGGGGTGTGCATGGATGGGCTGGTTTTTAGTTAACCTTTCAGCTCGTTGTAAAATTCGCAAAAAAAGTAAAAACATATGACAGGGCCCAGACGAATAGGTTCGTTTGGGCCCAGTGGTTTGCGGCCAGTGGTGGGAAAGGTGGTGGTGGGAACGGCAGCGATGCGAATGGCAGTACAGTGGGCGAGGTCCGTTTGGAGTGGGCATGGGCAGGGGCGGGAGTGGTGGGTG
The DNA here is from genome assembly GCA_020011035.1 of Amanita subjunquillea. NCBI lineage: Eukaryota > Fungi > Basidiomycota > Agaricomycetes > Agaricales > Amanitaceae > Amanita > Amanita subjunquillea. The sequence continues at coordinate 628,719 of JAEBUT010000028.1, forward strand.
GACAGGTGGTGCAGGTGACTGGGAACTGGGGCTGGGAGGGCGAGCGGATCGTTAGGGGTTGGTTAAAAGATAACTAGGTGGAAAGAAACAGTTAGTCATAAAAAACGAGAGAAAAAATAAAAAAACATACCAGGGGCCCAGTGAGGGTGGCATTTGGTGTGTATGGGCGTGAGCAGGGTGGGCAAACAGAGCAAATGGGCGGGTCCGTCGACGCGGCAGGGTGGTCGTCGGGAGTGGCGAGTGGCGGTGGGGGTGGTGACCGTGACCATGTGTGGTGGCGGCGTTGACATGGTGGTGGTGGCGGCAGTGACAGTTGGCGTGTATGGGCGTGAGTGGGTGGGTGTTACGATACTGGACGCTTGCTCTTATTTTTCTATATTTTTCTATATTTTATCTGGAGGCCTACGGACGCTTGGAAGGATACCAATACACATAGGGGCTTGGGGGATCCGTTATGGAAGGACCAGTTAGGTAAGCCATGGGTGGCTGTACAATGGTCTAGGCATAGGGGTCCGGGCGAGTCTGGCTATGGAAGGATCTAGGCTGTTGCTGCGCGTACACAGCCTTGGAGGCAGTGTAGTCTGTGCGCACAGACCAAGACCAAAGGTATATAAGGAGGGCGTATCCGTAGGTAGGAGTCCTAAGACTCTAGATAGTTTGCTCTTACCCAGCTTACTGGTCTACTGTGTCAATATTACTCCGTTTCCCTCTCTCCCTTTGTGAGACCTGTGGTTGTGTGGGATTCGTCCTAACATAATCTAGAGTCTTTACTACCACACCTCTCGCCGTCGTTGACAACCACCTCGGGCATCGTTTGCTCGCTGTCGTGCGCATCCTCGACAAGTTCCCTCAAGCCTGCGCGATGGACCTCGGTACACGTTACACCATGTGACTACTGAGCCGCTCTCGAGGATCACCATCACCATCGACAACAGATAGACTCGCTGATTGTCATCAGTGACTACTACCGAAAGGTTGCTGTCGATACAAAACATTTGGACGAGAATAGTCCTGTGAGATTGAAAGTGCGGGCAGGCACTGGTCTACAGGCTATACCATTTGTTCGGAAAAGCTCAGGAACAAGCGAAAACAATCTGGTAGCATGCCGTGTAGCAAGGAGAACAGTCTCGAGATACCAATTACGTATCAGATCTAACGATCTGAGCATGAGGACACTCGAGTGAAGCCCCAGGCACCACGCTATTAGGTCATTTGGTGGAACTAAATCCAAGAATTGAGTGCGGGTGCGTTATTGACCGCATCAAAGAATATCTGCATTAGGAAGTGTAGGTATAGAAGAAGAGTCAACAGCCTTTTTTACTTAAAAGGTCTAAGGCAACATCAGGGAAGCAACTATGGCTTCATTTTTCAACTACATCATCCCCCACGCCGGCCTCACTCTCGTGCAGGTCGGAAAACGATTTGGAATCGAATGGGGCGCAGGAGTGCGCAGAAGAAATTACTCGGTTGGTCACAGTTTCTACCGACAATAGGCAATGGGATGCCCACATATGGGCCTACTATACATGGCACAAGGCGCAGTACAAGGAGCGTTGTCTCCAGCAACGACAACGAGCGTTTCAGCTGTGGCAGCTGGAACAGGAAACCCTCCGCATTCAGGAGGACGCTTGGGAGGAACTTCTCAAGCAGCGCCGAGAGGAACGGCATTACCAGAAACGGGTCGAGCAAGAGCTCGAACAGATGGAAAAGGACCGGCAGACCTTGGAGGGGCTGCTCCACGACATGGATCCCGAATCGGAGATCCGCCAACGACTGTTCGACACGCCGTCAAACATCCGGCTCTTACTGATGGGCTGGAACATAATTACACTACGACACAACGGCTTGGTCTTGTCAGCCAAGGAGCGAAACCGATTGATGCATGCTGAAAACGGAAATATTAAAACTCGCAGCTATAATCGGGCAACCGCGGAGATCGCTAACCAGGAACGGCTGGATGGGAAACAACTCAATCCGTACATGAAGGCACGCCTCAAAAGGAAGGACATGCCAACTAGGTACAACACACCTTATCTGGTATCACCGCTCATCATGAATAACGACCCTGGCACATCACCCCTGCTGGGACTCGCCGACTTCCTCAAACTCGTTGGGGAAGATCTCGCATACACGGAGGACTGGGTTAATACCCTGGTTCGTCCAAAATTACCAAGCACGCCCATCACGGACATCCAAGAGGAGAAACCCTGGCGAAGGAGCGGGTACTGTTACATGTACCTGTTCAAGAAAGAATTCTATCACACGTTCGACTGGCCAGAGTGGCCGACAGTAACGCAGATACTATCCTGGGAACCGGAAATGCGAGACGAGACTGTCAAATTCGGTCTCCAGGACCATCACAAAAACAACATGTTCCATGTCATCGAGAAAGCTGCACTGCGCCCGCATGAAGACGAGTCCTATACTTGGAAGGACATGAAACTCATGGAGGGCCGTAGTAAATACAACAAGTTCGCCCGATTTGGCGGACAAAAAGAGTCCAAGAAAGGGAAGGCACGAGCCTCCACAATCTCGTCCTGGGTTGCAGGACAACCATCAACAGCGCGCTCGACGTCAGCGCCCATGTCATATGCTCAAGCGGTAACTGTCAAATCTGGACCTAGCAAGTCGCTAACCAGAACCGCAGGGGCAGACGCCAACTGGTATAACGGTACCATCCCTTGTGCTGCGGATTGGGAATCCGCAGATCCTGAACCCAAACAGGGGTTCAATGAGGAAAAACAAAGGACGATCAACAACTGGAAGCGGGAAGTTGAGAAGGAAATAGTAATTCCTTACCCGTACCCTTGTCCTGCTCACACAAAAAACGCATTGCATCCGGATGTACCCGGATATTGTTACCTCATTTTAATAAAAAACCAGTTTTGGGACATGTACGAGTGGCCGGCGTTTCCACAAATCCAGGAAATCAACTTGTGGGACTACAATCTTCGTAACACCCACGGTCGTGTGAATATCCGACGCATGTATGGATGTAGTGACTGCTACCATATCGAGCGTGTATCCAAAGGACCCAAAGGATGGGACATGATTGCATCGCTAGTACGGTCCGGTCACAATCGAAAACATATGGGAGCAATTGAATGGGACACAGGGGCAGACTGTTATTTCAAGAGACCCTGGACAGCATTTCTGCATAACAGAATTCCGGGATATTGCTACTTGATTCTGATTAAACATTGGTACTGGGATGCTTTCAATTGGCCTGCATTTCCTACAATTGATAAGATCCTGTCATGGCAACCGGCATACAGGGAAAGTACGGCCATCATCGAGACAACAATAATGCCAGAACTTGAGCGAATTCATGTATCCAGCCGAGAACATGGAATGCATGGATGGGAAGAAATGTACCAATTGAAAGGAAATGGATTTGGTCAATACACTGTGGGCGCATCACGAAATAATAACCTAACGCGGTTCTTGAGTCGGGAAATATGCCAGATCAGGTTTAACGGTCCGGTCACAATCGAAAACATATGGGAGCAATTGAATGGGACACAGGGGCAGACTGTTATTTCAAGAGACCCTGGACAGCATTTCTGCATAACAGAATTCCGGGATATTGCTACTTGATTCTGATTAAACATTGGTACTGGGATGCTTTCAATTGGCCTGCATTTCCTACAATTGATAAGATCCTGTCATGGCAACCGGCATACAGGGAAAGTACGGCCATCATCGAGACAACAATAATGCCAGAACTTGAGCGAATTCATGTATCCAGCCGAGAACATGGAATGCATGGATGGGAAGAAATGTACCAATTGAAAGGAAATGGATTTGGTCAATACACTGTGGGCGCATCACGAAATAATAACCTAACGCGGTTCTTGAGTCGGGAAATATGCCAGATCAGGTTTAATCTTCCTGGAAATCATCCAAATAGGCGTTTCCAACAACAAGTGCAAAGTGTGGTCAAGATCTTTGATTGTGTAACACCCGCAATACCCGGATATTGCTACTTGGCATTGTTCAAAGAGGAATTATGGAATCGGTTTGAATGGCCAGCGTTCCCTACTACACATTGGGTAAATCAAGTCGATCCGCAGTACCGCTCGAACCAACCTGTTAAATTTAAAGTGGTTCGACAAAATAAATGGGTCGGATTTCATGTGCGAACGAGTGACAATGGGACCAATGGGTGGCCTATGATCCAGGCAATTGTAAATGGAGATCTTGGGCATGTGGAAATCGGTTTTGGATGGTCTGACACGATGACTGCATACTTACATGCGGCCATCAATCAGTATAATTACTATTTCGGACCAAATGCAGCTCAGAGACCGGAACCATTAACCGTGGAAGGAGGAGCCACGCCGGCACAAGTAGCCGAGCATGAGGATCAAATAGACGCATGGAACACCGGAACCACACAAATGGCAGCACACATGGGAAACCTGGTGCAACAGCCCGTAACAGAATATCAAAACACCCGACCTCCTCCTCCTAGTAGATCATTGGTGAAATTAGAGTTACCAGACCACTTTGAAGGTGATGCCGCACAAGTGGATGCGTGGTGCAGGGCCATGGACGTATATTTTGAGCTGGCTCACGAAACAGATTACGGCAGGCGAATCTACATCACGTTAGGACGTATCAGGAAAGGAAAGGGCGATCGAGCTGGGACCTGGGCTGCTGTTAAATTAAAAGAACAAATTGACAGCAATACCGACTTCAATCAGAAGGTAGCGGAAGAAGGGTGGCCGGCTAATCTATCCTACCAACAAAAAAGGGAAGGACATTTCGTCCCTGCTTCCATAGGAGTAGCCGCGCATTACCAACGAAATCCCCAAGTCCCAAAACCTCCCTTTTTGGGATGGGCCGATCTGAAACGGCAAATGCATGACTTTTTCATGTCAAAAGAAACTCGTGAACATGCTGTTGAGCAAATTCAGAAGCTACAACAAGGAAGTCGCACCGTTGAAGATTACATTATTGAGTTCAAGGCTCTGTTACCCTTGACCGGGTGGAATGCCAGCACAGCTAAGGATCACTTCCAGAAAGGGTTGAATCCAAACTTAGGGTTCGAATTGATCCGAGTGGGAGATCTCGATGCAGGAGATACCCTGGAACAGATCATGGAAAGGGTCACAGAGTTGGCGTGCACATATCGAAGAGCGTGGGACGCATATGGCGATTGACAAAAGAAGACGCCATTTAAAGAGGATTATCAAAAACCTCAACCAACGTCACGCACCTATAAACCGGCCCAGGCGTTGACATCTACTTACGATTCCAATGCAATGGATGTAGATAAAGTAAAACGTGCACCGGGTGCATGTTATAACTGCGGAAAGAAGGGTCACTTTGCAAGAGAATGCAAAGAACCCAAGAAACACACATGGGCCAAGAAAGGAAAAAGCCGCGTTAGAGAAATAAAGATCGAAGAGCTCACAGAGGAGCAATGGAAGGAATGGGGAAAAGAAAAGGGTTTTGGCGACAGCCAGTAGGCATGTGCTCCGCGCTGCTGGCTAATAGAGTTTCGGTATCAGACAATGATTCTTGTGTAAAAATACCAGAATTGTTATATGAATGTTCTCCCCTCATTCACCGGATACGAAACTTGAGTGTGAGCGTAAAAACAAACCGGCTAAATCCATGGACCCCAGAGTGGGTATTAAGGCGAATTTGGCAGGAAGATAGTGAAACTGCCGTTCGTTGCTTAAAAGAATGGGTACCGACGAAACGAGTCAATGAGGTCAATACCAAGTTGGTAAATGACCTAAATAAATTATCAGAACAAGAAGCACTATGGAACCTGACTCAACTGCAACAACAGTTGGTTCATGCAACAGGCAAACAAGAAGTGGATTTACACTGTGTGATTACAACAATGGACACAGGGGAAACCCTCAACGTGTTGGCGTTAGTTGATTCAGGATGTACGGGTTCTTGTATTAACGAGGAATTTGTGGAGCGACACAAATTAAATAAACGACGGCTTATAAAACCATTACCAGTCTACAATGCGGATGGGTCCCGGAACTCAATGGGAAGCATTGAATACATGACACAATTTAAGCTGTGAATTGGGGATCATGAAGAAATAATTGAATGCAGCATGGCGCGTTTGGGCAAAACAGATCTGTTCCTAGGTCATGATTGGCTGAAACATCATAATCCAGCTATTGACTGGAAGCGAAAGGAAGTTCGATTTACGCGGTGCCCAGGAACTTGCTGGACAGCATCGCAAGTGGAGGAACCAGAGGACGAGTCAGATACAATGGAGCAATTAGAGGAGGGCAAACACCTATTAGCCATCGATATTGGGGAACCAGAGTTACGACTACGGTCAGTAGCAACCAATATAGCCGCTAAGGAATCAGAAGCCGCTCAAAAGCACACATTAGAGGAAGTAGTGCCCAAACACTACTTAGGACACCGAAAGGTCTTTGAGAAAGAGACCTTTGACGAACTACCACCACGACGACCATGGGACCATGCCATTGAATTAATACCGGGATCTAAACCAGTGGATTGTAAGATTTATCCACTTAACCGAGATGAACAGGCACAGTTGGATGAATTCCTGAAGGAAAACTTGGAATCAGGACGAATTCAACCGAGTAAATCTCCCATGGCATCTCCCTTCTTCTTTGTAAAGAAAAAGGATGGCAAATTACGACCGGTACAGGACTACCAACGATTAAACAAGATGACAATAAAGAATCGCTATCCCTTACCACTTATCGGGGGAACTAGTGGACAAGTTGTCCAAGGCTAAGATATTCTCCAAGATGGATATCCGTTGGGGATACAACAACGTTCGCATCAAGCAGGGCGACGAGTGGAAAGCGGCGTTCAGGACTAATCGGGGGCTCTTTGAGCCATTAGTTATGTTCTTTGGGTTAACCAATTCCCCGGCAACATTCCAAACCATGATGAACGACATATTCCGACAAGAAGTTGCGGAGGGATGGGTGGTCATTTATATGGACGATATTTTGGTGTTCTCATCGACGCAGGAAGAACACACAAAACATGTCAACCGTATTCTAGCAAAGTTGGAAAATCATAAGCTGTCATTGAAACCGGAAAAGTGTTGGTTTGATCGTCCGGAAATCGATTTCCTGGGTCTTGTTATTAGTGAGGATTCCATTCGGATGGAAAAAGGCAAGGTACAGGCGATCGCAGAATGGCCAACACCTACCTGTAAACGGGAGTTGCAGCAGTTTTTGGGATTTGTGAACTTTTACTGACGCTTTGTGGAAGGATTTGCATCAACGGCAAAACCGTTGACCAAGTTAACTGGAAAGAACAATTGGCTCTGGACCGAACTACAAGACGTAGCCTTTCAGGGGACTGAAAGACCTTGTGGTGAGGGAGGTGGTACTCAAAATTCCAGATGACGAGGGCCAATTTCACATCGAAGTGGATGCATCCGATTTTGCGATTGGTGGAATTTTGTCACAGCAAGGAGAAGACCAATCCTGGCAGCCAGTCGCTTTTATTTCAAAAGCCTTAAATGACACTGAGCGAAATTATGAAATTTACGACAAGGAAATGTTGGCGGTTATGCATGCTTTCTACGAATGGTCGCACTACCTAAAAGGCGCCAAGGAGATAGTGGAAGTCTTGACAGATCATCAAAACCTAACATACTTCCAGAAACCGCAAAATCTCAATCGGCAACAAGCACGATGGGTCACGGATCTGCAAGAGTACAATTTCATCATTAAGCACCACTCGGGAAAATCCAACTCCAAAGCAGATATTTTGTCGCGACAAACCGATCATCATCCAGGAGGACCGGATAACGAAGGGGTCATTTTACTCAAAGATGATCTGTTTGCCAGGGTTTACAACGATGATAGGGCCATCGAGGATATCATCAAGGACATTCGTAATATTCCTAATTGTCAATGGGAGACGCAAGTGAGGAAAGGACTGCAGGAAAATGATGAAAACTTTAAGATCGCCAATGGATTAGTAGAGTGGAAAGGTCAAATTTATGTACCAGCCAATATACATACTTGCAAAGCTTTGTTAGCCATCTATCACTCATGGGGACATCCTGGGATCGATAAAACTGTTGAATTGGTAACAAGGGATTTTTGGTGGCCTCAAATGCGTAAGGATATCCAAAACTACGTCACGGGATGTGAAACCTGCCAGAAAGTCAAACCCGACAGACAGGCTCAAGCGGCACCATTACACCCTAATGAGGTACCAGAGGGACCATGGGAGATAATCTCCATGGATCTGATAGGCCCATTACCGGAGTCAAAGGGAAATGACATGATTCTTGTGGTAGTGGACCAATTTACCAAAAAATCGTATTTTTTACCCACAACCTCCACCGTCACGTCGCAGGGAATTGCCACTCTGTTCCAGGACAACATATTTAGGGAACATGGATTACCAAAGAAGGTCATTAGCGATTGTGGACCACAGTTTGTGTCTAAGTTCATGGATGACTTGTATGGCATGTTGGGAATTAAAGCAAACCGCTCCACTGCGTACCACCCACAAACAGATGGGCAAACAGAATGCGTAAATCAGACGATCAAGGAATTCCTCATGATGTTCGTCAATCACAGACAGAACAACTGGAGCGACTGGTTAGCGGTGGCACAATTTTGCCATAACGATCGGGTGCACTCGGCGACAGGATATTCACCCTTCTTTATGAATTACAGGCGACACCCGTATAAAGGGCTCAATCCGACTTACATCCCTAAAGTGGTCGCAGTCGAAGATCTAGCAAAACAGGTCGAAGGAATCCACGCTAACGCGACCACTGCTCTGGAGAAAGCCGCCGAAACAATGAAACGGAAGTACGACGAGTCGAAAGCTCCTGCGCGCCAATACCAACCTGGCGATAAAGTTTATCTAAGCACCGTGAATCTCCCTACGCTACGCATCACCAAGAAATTAGACAGTAAATTTGTGGGACCCCTGGAGGTCGTAAAGAAAATCGGACAATCAGCGTACCAGTTGAAGATTCCAGCGTCCTGGAAAATCTACAATGTTTTTAATGAGATCCACCTCAAACCATATAAGGAACCGGTTTTTCCTGGTCAACAGGAAAAAGCAGCATCGCGCAAAGAAGCGCAGATGGTGGAGGAGTCGCAAAACAATGAATACAAAGTGGAGGAAGTAATGGACAGCCGTGTCAGTGGGCGCGGTGGTGGATGTTTGGAATACCTCGTCAAATGGAAAAATTATCCAGTTGAGGAATCAACTTGGGAACCAGCAGAGAATTTAGACAATGCCAAGAAGGAGTTTCCGAAAGTGGCAGAATCACATGGCAATTCCTATCGCAAAATGGCTGTATGGGTGGGAGGATGGCAAGTTTGAGCGCGAATACCTTGAAAAGCTCAAACGAAACTGGCAGCGCTGGAAAGGCAACGGGCACGACATTTATGCCGAAGAAGACATGCAGCATGAGTTCGTTAGGAACTCAAAATGATTTTTACGACACGCGTGGCTTCCCGGGACGTGAAGCCTTAAGGGGGGGGTCATGTTACAATACTGGACACTTGCTCTTATTTTTCTATATTTTTCTATATTTTATCTGGAGGCCTACGGACGCTTGGAAGGATACCAATACGCATAGGGGCTTGGGGGATCCGTTATGGAAGGACCGGTTAGGTAAGCCATGGGTGGCTGTACGATGGTCTAGGCATAGGGGTCCGGGCGAGTCTGGCTATGGAAGGATCTAGGCTGTTGCTGCGCGTACACAGCCTTGGAGGCAGTGTAGTCTGTGTGCACAGAGCAAGACCAAAAGTATATAAGGAGGGCGTATCCGTAGGTAGGAGTCCTAAGACTCTAGATAGTTTGCTCTTACCCAGCTTACTGGTCTACTGTGTCAATATTACTCCGTTTCCCTCTCTCCCTTTGTGAGACCTGTGGTTGTGTGGGATTCGTCCTAACAGTGGGCAAACGAGGCGAATGGGCGGGTCCGTCGACACGGCAGGGTGGTTGTCGGGAGTGGTGAGTGGTGGTGGGGGTGGTGACCGTGACCATGTGGTGGTGGCGGCGTTGACGCGGTGGTGGTGGCGGCGGTGACGTGGTGGTGGCGGCAGTGATGTGATGGTGGTGGTGGGGGTGGTGACAGTGACCGTTGGTGATGGTGTGAGAGGCGGCAGGTGGTCGTCAGAGGGTGGTGATGAGCGTGGGGGTGGCAGTAGTGGTGACGGATGGTGGCGACCATGGCGGTGGCGACACGACGTTGGCAGTGGCGACGATGGAGGCGGGCATGGTGTGGTGTGATCGATCACGCAACCACAGTCACGTCACCAGCATGCAATGCACGGCAGTCACGTGTGGGTCATGTGCAGCAGTCAACAGTAAACGGCACGTCGCTGCCGTCATGTGGAGCCTTGTCTGTGCTCGTGTCACAGTGTCACAATATGTATATATATGCTGTGGCTGACAAAACTGCCCCCACACTGCTCAGAGTCCACTCGGACTCTGAGCACCATCAGTCCTAGGATTTCCGAGCTCATTCTGAGACTGGGCTTGGACTCTATTAGGACTGACCTCGGACTACGAGGCCGAATTTGGCTGGGTTTCCAGCCAAATTCACTTGCAAACCAAAAAAACTCGGACTCCGAACTGAGTCCTTGTATTCTGAGGACTGAGCTTGGAGTCCGAGCATCTTAGGGGGCTAAGAGTAAAATGCTCAATGCACTCTTCCTGTCGTTTGAAGCCGAGTTGTCGAGGGGCGAGGACACCACCTTCATCAACTTCTCTACCAAGGTGTTGAGCCATGACAGCCATGAGGACCTTCTCCACACAACTAATCATAGTTATACCTCGGTAGTTTGCTGGATTCTCAGGAGGACCAGACTTATACAATGAGACGACTTCATTGTGCCTCCAAGAATGGGGGATTTCTTCCATCTCCCACGCACCTGACAGGATGTGCCACAGCTGTTTTCCCATTGGAGTGAGTGGATTCAGATGCATTTCAAACACAGCAAGATCATAGCGAATGAAGTCCGGACGTTGCCAGTCCTCTTCCTGTCGTTCAGCATGGGAAGCCATACTCTCTTCAAAAACAAGTGCTTTGAGGACATTGATATGTACTCTGTCCCCACCAGGAGCAGTATTCCTGCTCATGCTCCTGATAGCATGGATTACCTCAATCCAAGACAAAGGACCATTCAAAGAATGGCGTTCCTCAGGATCAGGGCCTGGCCACACTTGTTGCCAGTATTCGTCATCATCAAAGCCCAAGTGAACATTCTGTACCAAAGTATAGTAATGCTCAGTAAAGGCTAAGAGAGCTTCCTCCACCGTACCAGCCACCTCCCCATTATACTCAACAGGGGGGGACCATTTCTGCAGGAGAAGGCCCAGACAAATGATCCTTAAGGACTGACCAGACTCGTTTCAAGTCTCCGCTGGAAAGGTCAGCCCCCAAGGTGGTGAGATGCTTTGCATGTCTGAATCACTGCCACTCTTTCAAAGCTTGTTGAAAGCAGGAGTGTGCTTGCCTAAAGGCCTGAGACTGAGTCCCAGTTTTGGTCCTGTGAAGGGCCAGGTCCTGATAGGTCTTATGCAAAGACTGTAATTTTTTTGGCATTTGAGCTCGCTGCTCAGGCCAGGCCCATTTGCGAATAAAGAGCTGCCTCTCTATAATATCACAATTGGCAACAAAGGAATCGACTGCTTCATCCAAACTTTCAGCAGTATCACATTCCTCAACCGGCAAGAGACTCCATCTATTATGATGTGCAAGCTCCTTACTATTCCTTCTAATCAAGACACAGGTAGGTGATCAGATGCATCCCAACCCTTATTCACTTTCAGACGGTGGAGGACAGAGGACCACACACTTGGCGTCCCAAGCATATGATCCAAGTCTGAGGGTATACGAGTCCAGGCATAGCCCAGATAAGATTTCCTTCATATTAAACACAAGCCACTGCAAGCGTTATCCACCTCTTGAGCCCAGGAATTCAAGTCCCAAGCACAAGGATACAAGAATGAGGGTCAGAACTCAAGATCAATGATTCAATATCATGCAAACATCGCCAGTAATCCGCTCTTTCACAGTGGCAATTTCCACCAGAAGGGAAGTACACACTGATTACATGCAGCATGTGTTTAACTCCCTTGAAACCAAAGACCTTAACATGAAGTATGCCTAGTGGAGCTCCTTCATGTGGGATTCTGTACGCACTAAGACATTGGTCTACCAATAAGACCTGTCCACGGAATCCCTCTTCCTTAGCTTGTTCAAATGAAATGACGCCCCAGATCCTAGCCGGGTACGACCTGGAAGACACTAAGGTCTCCTGCACCGCACAAATGACAACATTTCAACTTGTGAGGAACTCTGTCAATTGGTCCCTCTTGGAATGGAAACCATTTACATTCCAAGTGGCAATTCGACAGCACTCCAGCATAAGGCTTTCTTTCTTCCAATCTATCTGCTGAGGCTTTGGAAGAGCCCCATCATGCCACAACTTCCAAACTGCAATACACCACAGCTTGGTTGTGGACAGCTCAACATGCTGGTTAGGTGCATCGTTTTGAGCCAAGTACTGATGTACCTGATAGACTGAAGGTGTCCTTCTGGGCTTTGTTCTAGCAAGTATAGCTTGAATCAAATGCGCAGACGAGTCCTGCTCCACCCAGATATCAATCCGGGGTGCTTGACCTCGATGGACAATTTGTCTCATTGTATGGTGATGTGCTATACGACAGGCAAAACCCAAACCCAAACCTCTCTGTGCACAAGCACACCTTCAGTGAATGACCAAAGTGTCGTTTGAAGCAAGGTTGAGGCAGGGGGAAGGGAGAAACACATGTCTCAAACAGCTGGGGGCGAGTCCTAGGAGGTTCTCAGACTTGGCTGACTGTTTCAAAGCCAAATGGCATCAGGGATGTTGTAAACGAAGTGAGTGCTGGTCAGGGTTGGCGATCTTGAGGTGACAAGGTGGGGTCGAAGGTGATCCAAGGTTATTGAGTGTGGCAAGGAGAATGATTGTGGCTGATGAGGAAGACGAGGTGAAGACAACGCAGAATCTTGAGGCAAGGGCGAAACGAGGCGAGTGCAGGCTGGGTCAAAGACAATACTAGGGACCTAAACAAGACTCAGAGGCAGCAAAACTCGCACCAAGACTCTGAGGGGAGGGAAGCAAGGTCAAGACTTCTTCTCTGCTTTTGACTAAGACATGCACAGGCTTATATATCTATCAATATGTCATATGGGGGAAACTTGAAACTCAGTCCAATATCTGTGATTTGTAAGGTCCGCTTGACTACCATCTTCTCGAACCACAATCAAAGCATGATGATGGGAACAGGTCCATGACAATGGAAATGCACATGTGCACCAGGCACCAACCAGGAATACTTCTCCACCAACATTGCCAATGTTTTCGACACTCAACCAGCGCTCCACGGATATTCGGGTATCCCGGTCAAAGTTGCTTGTGACTGGATAGCGACACACTGCCCACGTTGCAATGCCTTCATGGTTTCTAGGCTTCATACTCATGACAGAGCAGGTCCTCGAGCCTTGAATGCAGCACGCCTTCTCGATTGATGACTGTGTATCGTCCGAGGGTTTGTCCGACAATGACTAGTGGTCCTCCGGATGCTATCTCCCTTTGGTAGCCTTCCTGATTGAACGGAGCTGTTGATTAATTCAAGGTGGAACCTGCTTTGGCTGGACG
>JAEBUT010000029.1:0-98838 GCA_020011035.1 Amanita subjunquillea
GTCGAAGGTCTGTCAAGAAGGCAAGGAGGCGGGTTGGGAGCCCATTGGAGTGTACTGCACTCCGTTAGGCTGTTTGGCACAGGGTGAGTGCGCAGCGGCTTGGGACTCTCCTGAAATACGCCAAACTGATGATTCTCCTTAACGATATTGTACGTTGCACGCAGGGTTCAGACACTTCCCTTTACACGATTCCCAGCTCTCGCAACATTTATTCGCTACTCTGTTCGTCCAAATCAGGATAAGAGACGCTTGAATGTTATGATGATTATCTACCATACGATGATATGCAATTTACCCACGAGCAGTCATGTGTGTGATGAGTGGGGGGATTTGCCTGAAAGGGTCCATGGTAGACTGGGAAAACGATGAATATGTATTCTGAGCACATTTGCGTTTCAAGGTTTGCGGGGGAATGAAAGGGAGATGACGTCATACATCTGATCATCCAACAGAGATCATGAAATTAGCATGCTAACTTGTTTCGACCACTGTGAGAAGTGCATGCGATAGATCTCCTTGGACTTAGGCGATTACAAGTTCCGTCTCGAATTTACTGGATCCACCAGCGTCCACATGATGGCGTCGCGGTCACGAGATATGCTCATCAAGTGCTCTGGGGGAGAATTACTTCCGAAGCGCATAAGGCCACTCAGGTCCTAACTCTGTCTTGTATCACACGTACAACGTGCAGGGTCTGTGCAAGCTAGTGAAAAGGCACAAGTGCACCATAGCAGCTACAAGCAGGGTCGCTGTACCTAAGCCTAGGAAAGACAGCACTGCGCCAATAACGCCCATACGAACAGCATCGGCACGCTGGGTGAATATTGAAGCAGATGCTCAGGCGAGAGGAAAGACAGAGAACGAGAACAAGGGAAAGTCCGATTCCAAAGGAAGGACGGTCACGCGTCACGTGTCACAGATCTATTTTTTTTGGACCGCGTGACGGTTTCAATGTCGTGGCGCCAACTATTGGCGCGTTTGGTCCCTGTCATAAGGATATATGATCTTATAATACCCCACAGTGGCTGGGGTTCGTTCGAGAGTGTATGCTCTGGCCAAACCGTCTGCTCAACCCTGGTCGTCCAGCACCTTTGTGAGTGGCTTGTGGTGGTGTTGACGATAAAGCATCAAACCTTGGACATCATGGAAACCGCGCGGAATGGTCGTGGATGATCGTGGATCAGTCGAGCGACCCTTAGTCATCCCGTTGTGGGATTATCTGTATTTTTAAGATAAATTGGATAATTCTTCGCGGAAATCCATGCCAGGGTCCCTTGACGCTAGAATATCAATATACTAGTACGTACATAATACCATACGGCGATATTTTGGATAACCTTCTTTCCTGCATCACGTTTTAACCCAAGCTCTCATCCTTTCGTTGCTCCTTTCCTCGCATCTTGGTCCGACCATTGGGCTTGAACCATGTCATTCTCTGCAAGGTACTCGACTTCGCCCATCGACGAATCCAGCTACGACCCCATCACAGGCTCTCATGATCCCCGGAGAAATGGGGATACCGGTGGACATATGGCCCCAGAATACCGGGTTCATGGATTAGTATCTTTGACCGGCGCAAGACCTCCACAAAGCCTTGTATATCCCCACAGACGATTATCGGACCCCATCGTCAACGTTCAATCAGGTAGTTTCTTCAACGATGACTGGCACGGTGCCCCTCCAGAGTGGGTGTATGATCTCTCTGCGCACACCTACCAGCCGTTAGGAAACTATCCAATTAAGCAGGTAACGTTCCGTCTGCATAACTTCCGCCTTGGACTGCCAAAGCTAATTAGACAACGTGGCGACAGTCCGAATACACCGTCGACATGCAAAGAAGCTTCACCGACATGCCTTCTATTAATAATACCCGCCTGCACGACCTCGAGGAACATCACATCGATGCACACCTCGGGGTTCCTCCTCCGGATTATAGTGAAAGCGATGGGGGCTGGAACCTTCCACTTTACGACACAGACGGCTACTACGAACGTCACCCTGCCTCGCATTGTCTGTTGTACCCCCATCCGCAGCAACCCATCTGCGATAACCAATATTCGACGTCAAATAGCCTTCAGGAAGTCCATGGATACTCCAAGGATCATAGCGTGAGTCGTTTTTTTTACCTTCTCGACCTCCCACTAAGGCCGATCTCCTGCCTCAACAATAAAGTCATCCCAACCCAATCATCCACACGTGCCGCCTGGGATGCATATCGATATCTCCACGGCCGATAGTCATGGCCAACACGTTGGAACATCTATCTCACTTAATCTAACGATGGACGGCGATTGCACGATGCTAGATCCCTGTGAGAGCCAAAGTGGGTGTGCCGGTCTGCCCCAATTGGTACTCCATACCGAGCGGCCGCCAATCTCGTCCTACTCTGAACTCTCGGCTCAGATGACATACTACGACGCGCTAAATTCCTCCTCACGGCAATCAAAGACGCTAGGATCGGCGACTGCATCTGTATCCGTATCCGCACCCGCACCCACACCCGCACCCGCACTTGCAATCGCCCTCGCCCTCGCCCCCGCATCAACGGGAACGGGAACGGGAACGGCCAAGCCGGCGGCGCAGGATTCATTAAGGCCGCTCAAGCGTCGCGACACAGGAGCTGATTGGAAGCAGACTCCCAGGTCGGCCTCGTCTGCTAAGGAGGGACGTCCGTCCCAGAAACGCAGCCGCCGCCGCCGCCACCGTCCAAGACAGCTCCGCTGCCCTTTGAAGCGTGGACGCCTCCCCAGTCTCAATCTCAATCTCAATCTCAATCTCAGCCTCAGTCTCAGTCTCAGTCTCAGTCTCAATCTCAGTCTCAGTCTCAACCTCAGCGCAAGGCCGGTGATCGTGTGTCGGTCAAGCATGAAGAACGGCCTTCACCCCCGCTGTCTTCCCGGCGGAAACAGCAATCATCGCCAAGCTCGTCCAGACGTTCGTGTTCGAATGAATCTCGCCGGTCTCGCACGTTGTCCCCGAGTAGCAGGAGCCAAGGCGTCTTGAAGACGATCATGATGAAGAGAGGTGGATCGGAGCAAAAGAAGCAAAACCTGGCCTGCCTGTTTTGCCGAGAACGTAAGATCGCGTGTGGACGCCCGGCAGAGGGTAGCCTTGATCCTACTTGCAAGTGAGCGGTTTTCCCCGTGTGGCCTTGTGAATGCCGGAAACTGACGAAAAGCCTGCTACAGCCAATGTTTACGACGGTCGCTAGTATGTCAATATCCTACCGAATCACGCCGCGGACAGCATAAAAGAAACGCAAAGAAGAGCATCGACAGTGGACACGACGCGCATAGATCAAAGTAGGTAATCTACGAATCTCTCGTTCGTGATGGCGTGGTATATGGATCCCCTCTCCCTCTTGGTGCATGCCCTTGTTCTCTCTTTGTCCCTTTTCCTCCGCTGTATTCCCACTCGGTCGCAATGCTGTGCCAATATCGTTAGAAACCCCTCTTTCCTAGTAACGTCATATTTATTAACACCCTTTCCTATCCCCGCATATCCTTCAAGCCATGTGCATATGAACCACGACAAAAAGTTATCTTGTTCCTGATCATGCTGTGCACTCATCTTGCTTTGCTCTACTTCTCTCATTCCCCTCCTGCTTCCTTACGTCTTGGTACATCCTGGAGCTCATTTGGTAGTAATGGTCATATCCGTACACGAGCGAATTTACGTATACATGAACAAAAATATAAATCAAGTTTTTGCGAGCCTCATGGACATGTCGTAATATAGCATCATCATCCTCTGCCCCTTTTCCCGAATAACACACTAGTACGACCCTGTCATCATCATCACTGGTTATTCTTAGGCTGATGCACAGTTCTGACAGCATAAGTAATCATCTCACAGTGCTCAACCACCACAGGACCACTGATGCGTTTATGACAATTCACACGTGGGCAGCGGTCCCGCGCAGTGCCCATCCAAATATACTCGACATGACTAGTCTGTCGGTCGCATCAGCGGAAAGACGCGATGACTCGCATATACTCATACGTCGTCGGTATGACTATACAGTGAGATATATTACTACGATGTCGAGAACAACCCACCGTTCTTTACACACAACAACAATAACAACAACGACACGCAGGCCCCACCAGACGACTTTGAGGGCAACTATGACGCGGTCTACACGGTCTGTACAGACTTTGAAGGAATCAAAGAAGGTAGAGTTCGCGTTTCATAGCGAGTTGTTAGTTCACATGAATTCACATGCCTCGCATACTAGGCGTTCAAGGCAAGTGCGGTCGAAGCAGGGATTGAATGGAAGCCTGAGATATATGCATTGTGGAACCAGGTCGTAGCCGATATTGACAGGGTGAGTGCGGAACGCTGAGGGTAGCGGAATTAGCACCGTTTCTGAATTGGCATAGGTCAAGGCTCGCAAACCGCCCCTTGTGTCCGCACGCAACCCACGCCGTATGGATGGCGTAAAGTGGAAAGGGAGCGCGTTCGTGTGTCCGACAAGAGTCAACGACGGTGATGTGGATGAAGGAAGAGCCGCCCACGATTTGGGGTGGGGCGATGAACGTCATGACGATGGAGATGTTGGAGCGGCAGATAATGCTTCCAAAAGGGTCGTGTGTCTGTTGGACATGGCACGGCCAGGGAAGCTAAAAGGTAGTTCCAGATCCGTATGCTCAATGCCCGCAAGCTGAGTTGAAGCGGCGATAGGCATCAGGAAGGAATTTGAGGTTGTGGATAACTTGCCCAGAGTTATCGTTCTGGAGGACGACGAAGGTTCTTGGGGTTACTGGGAGTTTCCAGAGGAAGACTGGGAGGAGATTCTCGTTGAAGGAGTGAGACCTTTCAAGAAATCATTTGCGGAGGTGCTGAGAGAAGGAGGATGAATATGCTAACCGAAATTGGGTTGCGGGTCAACTGAAGAAGAGAAGAGAACCTGACCGGCACGACGGCAGAATTTTGCTAGTCTGCACGATGCGAGTTATTTGTGCTCAACTCTGCAATTGTAGTGGTCGTAATTGAAGTTTTGGCTCTCATGGAATTGTGGTTTTGAGGATCGACTTGTTCAACATATTTTGACCGAATAAAAGAAAGGTGACCCTGACGCGTGACGCGTGACGAGCCACGTGTTAAAAGCCATTTAACTATAACTTGAACTGGAATTATCACCGCCGCTTGTCGTTTATGGCAAACTGAAAATGGAGCTTGTCCCTTCCTATTTCATCGTCAACGGTAAACCAGCATGTTTACACCTCGTGCATTCAAAGTTATCGCAACGTGAACGGAAAAGTATACCGATGACATCAAATTCGTCCAGACATGGCGAGGACGAAACCATATGAATTATCCTTTGTAGCAATGACATTCCCAACATTTGGTAGAAGGCAGCTTGACCCTGTTCCACACACGGACACCCCGCGTCACACGGGCATGACTTGCAAGCTCCCTTTATGGCTTTTTGCAGATGTTTGGCACGGTCCGCATGGCGATATCCTCCTGCCCGCAATTGTCGATGACAAGGGTAATATCATCCTAGACCAGTCATCCTTGTCGACGTGAAACGCCCTCTGCTGCTGATTTTCCCTCTGGGTGTGTCGCCGCAACAAGCTGGTGTGAACCCGATACATTTAATGACTTGAGTGTTCACTCCTCCCCCGTTCCAAACACTCGATGCAGCTCACTCCAGTACCGACGCTGGTACCCGTTCTAATTCATCAACCGTATGGAAGTCGACCGGGTGACAACTTATTGTCGGTAAACTCTACCTAACCCATCGGCTATCACGTTCGGAACGGCATCCCCAGAGAGGGTAAACCGAATCCTCGCAGTCCCGGGCAAGTGGGGGACCAATACAGGAAGCTGAGCCTGGCCTACTAGGCTATCCAAACAGCGGCCATGAGAATTACCCCTGAAGAATTTGGTTCGGCGTGGAATCATTGGCAATGTGTATTGACTACAGGGATCCTTCGGCGACTACCGAGCGGTTGTGAAATGGCTCATGACCCAACTTCTGCTGAGACGAACAACATGTACGGAAAGAGATCCTGAATCTGAAGAGGGTTGAGCAGTATCTTGGGCTCGGATAAAGGAGTGCCACGAGAATGAGAACGGACAGTCGTACAAACTTTTACTTCATCGTGATGAGGGATATAGGTCTGACAACAAATGAGATGGAGAGGGATGGACTCACGGCAGCTCAATTGATACACGCTGCACATGAATCAGGTCTCGCAAATATTATCGCATGATTCGAACGTGAGTTCGTCCACCTGTCATACTAGAATATGTGCTGATTCGTTCCTTGTCGTATAGACCCAATTGACAACGATCCCGATAAAGACTTGGGGACTTTTCATTTCAAAAGCAGGATGGAGATATCATTGGGTACATGGTTGGCTAGGATAGTGGACATGTCGATCAAAACCGCGTAAACCGGTTAATCTCAAACTAAAGTTCTTGGGAGAGCGCGGGGCAGCATACTCGTCAATCAAACTTGCCCAATGGTCAGATGATAAAATATGCTGGTCAGCCACTCCCAGTCGATTACGATCGCAACTTGGTCCAAGGCCAAAAATGCCAGAGTATAGCTATATTCGAGAGAAAGTAGGTATAGATACTATCTGAACGTCAAAGAGGAGAATCACCTGTACTTGGTTTGACGATTTGATAAGATAGAGATGAGAGAAGGAAAGATTCATCGTCAGAGATAATCGGTAAATGATGCAACACCATTGCGGTATCCTGTCCATATCTGCCACATGAGTAGGCGCTCGATGCAGCTGCAATAAGCACCATATCACCAACTTTTTTTGGCCAATCTGGAACCCATCAGGGTTGGGAATTTTGATCGTTGACCGTATTGACCACGTGTACTGGCATCAACAATTACAAAACAAACTTGGCGTATCGTGAACACTACGAGCATCGTAAGCGTATACTTCCCATCTACTAATCTTCACAATGACTGACCGCTAGATATGCACTGCTGAAGCCCTCACAAGTAGTACGCGTGCACGGATCGTACAAGACATGCCTCAAGACATTGTCCGAGAAATATTTTCCCATTTCTCTTCAACTCTGGCAGTTTGTGCAGCAGGATATTTTCCGTGGTATCTCGGTCACATCTGCGCAACATGGAGGGCCAGATTTTTATCCATGCAATCGCAATTCTGGAAAGATGTATATATAGAATGGCGTCAAAGAAGACGAGAAGGCTACGCTCAGCGTTTCGTGGAGATATTGAGATTTTTTCTCCAATGTAATCAAGGCTATCCATTCTCGTTCGTCCTTAGCACTTCATTATCTGACTATACCGAGAAAGAAGCTCCAAATATCAACCAAGTTCTGTTGATTCTGGTGTCAGAGTCAACTCGGTGGCAGGAGGCTTCAATGACCCTCAGAGCGTCAATGTTGCCAACGCTGTATCGCGTCAAGCACCATCTCCCTCTTCTACAATCTCTGAAATTGTCATCATGGTCCGACGATGGCAGCGACTATTCGATACCTGTACTTTACAGTGATATTTTCAAAATGGCGCCACGTCTCACCTCTGTATATGTCTATTGCCTTTCCGCATGGAGCTTTAACTGGTCCTCTCTGACGTATATCCATTTGGACCGTGCATTAGACCGTGGACTGCTCTATACTGTGCTTCCCTATGCAGTCCGTCTGAAGGGACTTGAAATTGGCGAGCCCCCAATACTTAGCCATTCGGAGATGTGCGCGATTGAACCGATCAAGTTACCCTGCTTGATCTATTTGATGATCTCCTCCAGCTTTCTAAAAGTGTTGGAGGCCCCTGCTCTGCTCGATTTGCAGACTCATTGCGGGAGGCAAGATTCGACACCTGAAACGAATATAATAGATTTCATCCGCCGATCGTCTTGCGCACTTCTCCATCTTCGCTTCACACATCGCGGAGCCTCTACCATGAAGCAAGTATTGCTACACATACCCAAAGTTCGATATCTATGCGTCGGAAATGTCACCGACATCTTCATTTGGCTTTCAAGCAATGACCCAGTGCCGTTGGCTCACCTCGAGGCACTTCGCGTCTGTGCAGGTCCCGGAATGATGGAAGCTGACGACATGGAAAGGCTCTCGCATATGGTTACGTCGCGGGGCCTACACACAAGTGATGACAGAGGAGGTCTGAAGAAACTGACAATCGAGGAATACCGGCAGGACCCGAGAACGATACATGGCGCGCTGGAGCGGCTCAGGTCCTCGTGCCGCGTCCACGGAATTGATTTCCAATACCCAACCCAAAGATTGTTTTGCAAATTCTGTAGCACGACGTTCTCTCATCGGACCTACGAGACGTTATGAGCAGCCGCTCTGTTCTGTTTCACAACAGACATCTCCGTCATTCGTTAAAACATTGTACTTACATGTTGTCAGAGCTGAGTACTCAGAATTGGAAACCGATGAGAAGTATGCACATTTTTAAAAGCCGTCATGGTCACATGTAAGATTTTTAAATTTATCTCGACGTCGACGATGACTGGACTTTTGTTCCTTGGTTCTCTGGACATGTTCAGGCTGTGCGTTCAAAGTTATTGCAAGGTGAACGGAAAAGTATAACGATTACATCAACTTCGTTCAGACATGACGAGGACGAAACCATAATCATCCTTTATAGCAAAGACATTTCCAGCATTTGGTAGAAGGCAGCCATTGTTGAACACCTGTTCCATACACGGACCCCCGGCTTCACACGGGCATGACTTGCAAGCACCCTTTGTGTTTTTTTGCAGATGTTTAGCACGGTCTGCACAAACGCTGGCGATCTCCTCAATGCATTGATCAGGATGCCCAATGAAAATCATATCGTGTGCACTTGGACGAACTGCCAAAGAAGATAAGCAGCAATCGCCTCCGCATCTGGCACAAACCCACTTCGTTTGATGTTAGACCAGTCATCCTTGTCGACGTAAAACGCCCTCCGCTGTCGATTTTCTCTGTGAACGCCGAACCACCTTGGGTGTTCTAAGCACAATCCTCGTCAATCCAACGCTGATGATAGACCGCTCGATCGTTTCATGCGCACCCGAAGAGCTCGATTGCCAATCCATCACTATGTCCACCAACTTCCTGTCAAGTGGCCTCGACTCGTGCAACAGCATCGTCATGCGCCAATCATACACGGGCCCTCCCAGACGCTTGTGCTCTTCCTCCAACACCTTCATATCATCTTCCCGTCCCTCAATCGCAATATGATACACGTGCCAACGTCCTTCCAAGCATGGCTGGATAGTGGTGAACTCAGTATCGTTTATCCTTTCAGACGAAAGCTGGTGTTTAAGATCAAAGTTCATGTGCGGTGTCGGACATTCGAATGACCCTTGCAGAGCAAACTTGATATTCCAGTGCCCGTCAGATCCCCGGACTTTCACGTATCCTCGGCATGGTCGTGGTCGCATGGGTTGTCTGTGGAGAGAGAATGTGAGACAGGACGACGTCCAGATCGATTGTTGATCTCATGTTCGTTGATCATGACATCACGGTTAGACACGCCCAGAAAATATTAAGAGCTCTTCGAGAGGCTGGTACACATGATTCCGCGAGTCTAGCTAGACCCTTCCATTGGGTTTCAAAATATTTGACGTTGGATACAGTCAGTCGTGCTTGGGTGCGGTCTATTCAGGATTTAGACCTAGAGGCCCGACAACCTTGCCCGATAAGGCTCTGAATCGGCCAAAGAAAACCAGTGCGAGGGGACCAGGAATGAGGGAGATGACGGATCAGACAACGGGGAATTGGGCGAGCGAAACGGGGAAGATGAGGGAGAGTCACCATTTTTCCTCTGTCGTCAGTCCGTAATGGGCTGGTCAGTATGGAATTGGCGATAAGAGGATACAAAAAGGGCTCTTCAATACGCACAGTGTGGATATTATAAATTTCATATATTCATTAATGGCATAAAGATGAATGTGCGTGTTGCAAATAAACTACAGATGCGTCTGATACCATTAAATATCCGAAATATCCGCTATAAATTTACCAAGACTGAAAACGAATGGGCCACGGCAAACAAAGTATGATCAGCGTATGATTAATCAGATTGTCAAGTGGACAAAGAAAAAGCAAAAAAGAATAAAAGAAACACTCAGTCACCTATCCACTCTCCACCTCCTGCGAGAATGGCAAAGTGACCCTGTCGCTCCATCAACTCTTCGTACGTTCCTTCTTCCTTCACCTCTCCATCATCAATAAGGATGATCCGGTCACACATCCGCATCACGGCCAACTTGTGCGTCACCATGATCGTCGTCCGCCCAACTTTAGCGTCTTTGATTGTCTCGAGCACCGCTGCCTGATTCGCTGGATCCAGCGCACTCGTACACTCGTCCAAAACCAAAACAGACGCCGCCCGTGCGAGAGCCCGCGCAAGCTGAATACGCTGCGCCTGTCCACCCGAAATCAGCGCCGCGTTCTCGCCCACGAGTGTATCGTATCCCTGTGGAAGCGACATGACGAACTCGTGCACGTGTGCAGCCTGCGCTGCGCGCTTGATATCCGCATCGCTGATCGCGTTATTGCCATATCGGATGTTGTCGGCAATAGAGGTATCAAATAAATTAGGATTTTGGCTGACGACAGCGATGTGGTGGCGTAGATGTTCAACATTAATCATGTACAGGGGCATCCCACCGACAGTGATGACACCGGATGATGGTTCGTACAGCCGTTGGAGGAGGGAGGCAATAGTCGACTTGCCGCACCCGGAAGGACCAACGATAGCCACACATTGGCTTTCCGCGATATGCATATTGATGTGCTTTAGAACAGGCACATCAGCGCGCTCGCGATACGAAAAATCGACATTTGCAAAGTTTATTGGGCCTGACACTACTGGACGTAGAACGCCTCGCGACTCTTCTGTATGTGTGCTGAGCTTGAGCAGCTTGTTAAAATCGTTGGTCGCTTGCACAGACTTGGAAAATTTGTGGGCTTCAAAAACATTCACGTATTAGGACCGTCAACACAATGTGTAGGTAATACTCACTGAACGCCATGAGTTGTGATCCGATGGAGACGGAGAACACGACAAGATTCAAAACTTCGACCATTTGGAGGTAGGTGTACGTTCCCTTTGCGACCAGAACGGCACCGACATAGAACAAGAGGGCCTCGGCAAGGTAAATCAATCCACTCGCAATCCCAAGAGTGCACCCTTCGATCATGGCACCCCGGATACCTGTCACTAGCGCCTCGTTTGCCGCATTTTCAAAGCGTGCCCTAAACGTAGATCCGATGGACATGGACCTGATAGCGCGAATGTTCACAATAGCATCATAAACCGTTTGTGCAACCGCCTCCCTCGCCCGCTTATTACGCAGTTCGCATTTGGCTGCCAATCCAGTTTGCAGAGCCATGGCACCCGCGAAAACGGGAGCGATAGCGACACCTGCCAGTGTTAACTGCCATCCTCTGATGAGGGCCCAGACGATGCCAACGCCAAGCATAGCTGAGACCACGAGACATTGGCCAATCACGACCGAGATCAGGTCACGCGTGTCGTCACCGTCCTTGATCAGGGTCTGCACAAGCCTACTCGACGAGTTTCGCTCCTTGTCAAAAAATGTCTTGTCCTGTGCCAAAATCTTTGCAAATGCGCGTTTCCGGATGCGCGTGACCCAAGCTGTCCCAGCGAATTCCATTATAAAGTATTTGGCGCCTATCAAGATCCCGTCGAGGGCAGCAACAGAAAGGACCATGGCTCCAAATTTGTTGATAATTTGCGTGTTATGCGCACCAATAGATACCTCAAACAGCAGCCTTGACAGGAGGAACGAGAAGAGAGGCGTCATCGCACCACTCGCGAGACAGATGAGGACGCCAAAGAAGAATATCGGTTTGTAGGGAATTGTCGGGAATACGGAGGTGAGCAGTGACCAAAACTTGGGGCACTCTTCCCCCACTGGATCTGCACACCCAACAGGCGCGACGTCAATCTTGACAGAATCAAGAGCGACGACCTTGGTGTCGTCCCATCTCGCACGCGGACGAGGTTGCCTCTTCTCGCACGACAAATTCGCGGTCCTCGTCATGGCGTCTTTCTCATCCTCAAATTCTTCATCGTCACACACGAGTTTGGTAGAGCTGCGGACACTGTCTCGACCGTTCCAAGGATCCCACACACCAACGGGATATACAGGCGAGGTGGGCGTAAACTGCAAGCTGAACCTCCGACTCGCCGCCGTCTTTACAGGACTTGGGATGTCAGGCAGCCCAAAGCTGGGGATAGAGAGACTCGCAGGGCGTTTTGAACCTCTTCTTCGACCTTGCCGTACAGCACATGCCATCTCCAAGTCCTTATCTTCCTTCATCTCAGCCTTAAACGCCTCTGGGGGAACGAGCCGACTGATTCGCTTCGTATCCCGATCACTGGAAGGCGGTTGTTTCTCCGGAGCCGAAGTAATATTGGCAACAGCCTCAAACATCCAATTTGCGAGAGATGTCGCTCGTCTTAATGTTTTCGTTCGTGCGATTGTGAGATGTTGAAAGGTAAAGGGAACCTCCATCGATCCATCGTCCGATCCGTCGAGGAGCTCAACAGGAAGAGTCTCTGCGTCGGTCTCGCCGTCCATATCTTTCTCTGGGAGATACCCACCCGTCTGCATCTGCGCGTCGAGCATGGCACAAAATTCGCTCTCCACTCTACATGTCGGATTCTCCAGATCGCTTCTGTAGCCTTGTTCGACGATACGTCCGTCCTTCAAAACGTAAACAAAATCGGTAGATTCAATTTGTGATAAATCGTGCGTGATCACAATTGTAGTTTTGCTCTCGCGCCAGCGCTTGAGAGCTTCAAATACGAGTATGCGCGAAGTTGCGTCCAGCGCGGACGTCGCCTCGTCTGTCACGGCCACATGTCAACGGCGATACACAGGCCAAATTAAGACACTCACCAAGTATAAGTACAGGAGGATTTCTCAATCTCGCCCGGGCGAGTGCCAGCCTCTGTTTCTGTCCCCCGCTCAACCCCACACCCGCTCCACCCAAACGCGTGTCGTACCCATCAGGAAGATCCTTGACAAATTCATGGACCATCGCAGCTCTGCACGCTTCCTCCACCACCTGCTTCGTCAACTCGTTCTCTTGCTCTTCCAGCCCAAGAACCACGTTATCCCACACGCTTCCATCCACAACCACACACTCTCCTTGACGCACACCCGAAATATGCCGACGCATCCACGATTCGTCGATATACCTTACGTCCTGGTCATCAAGCTGGATCGCGCCTTGCTGGGGGTGATACATCCTCAACAAGAGCTGTGCAATGGTGGACTTCCCGGACCCGGATGCACCGACGATGAATGTGGTTTCATGCGCGGGGAGGTAGATGGAGACGTCGGCAAGGACGGTGGTGTCTGGACGAGACGGGTAGGCAAAGGTGACGCCGTGCAAAGAGAATTCGCCCAAGCATCGGCTGGGCATAATACGCCGCAGCTGCTGAGAGGGGCGGGTGCGGATGCGGCGCCTCGCGGAGTGCACGGACCTGCGGGAGGGCGTGTAGATGGAATGGGTAGATTGGAAGCGACCGTGGCAGTGCTCGTACGGCTGGCGTCGTGATCTCGGACACATTTGTCCCCGGCAAGCGTGAGCAGCGAGGCTATGGCGTGTTTTCCTTTTGCGAGTACGATGAACTGCGGGATGCACATTTGTAGGTTGTTCGTCGCGATCAGGCATGCCCAAAACACAGCCATGATGTCCCCTGAGGAAACGGTTCTGTTTCTGACGAGTTTGGCGCCGAACCAGAAGCCCTGGACGAACATGCTCATCATGACGAACTGCGCTAGGCCAGATGTGGCACCCCATACTCCTGTCAGCTTGCAAGACGCGCGTTCTACTGAGTGGAATGTGGCAGAGGCCACGGACAGCTCATGTGGGATAGCATTGAATGCCTTTACCGTGACGATGCCGGAGATGGCGCGGTCGACGAGGGTCGCCGCGCTCGCCGTATGTGCTTCTTCCTTGGCCAGCAGGGGACCAGCGATAGACTGAGAGAGACCCTGAATAAATATGAGAACTGGGACGGCAGAGAGAATGACGAGGGTTAGGGCCCAAGAGCGTGAAAATGCTAGTGCAAGACAAGTGATTGAAGTTGTGAGATATTGTACAAGCATGCCAGACGCTAACGACGATGCCATTCGAATGTCATCCGTTTCCCTAGGTGATGACATAGATGAGTTACGTGTCATCAAAGTTGAAAACGTCCATACTTTGCAAACTTAGCCATGAGGCCGCCTGCACCAATTGGCCCAAGTTGTTCGTCCCCGTCGACGGGATGGACTAAGTGATCGGCACACATCTTGGTATCAAACCAGGACATTTCCTTTTGGGTGAGCGCAAGGTAAACTTGCCTCCGGACAGCCAAAGTATTCGTTTCCCCTATCCATATCCATAGACAGGATGTTATGCTGCTTAGAGCGAGAGAGGCAACGGCCAACGATATGAGTTCAAGAGCAGCCAGACCAACAGCGTGGAGGAGCTTTTGCTTAGCCTCTTGTGGCGGATGTGGCGTAAGCGGGAACTGAGAAAATGCATTAAATGTCTGCCCAACGACATAGGTCATGAAAGGCGCCACGCCGCCTGCAATAACGGAGATGATGATAGCAGGTAGGAGGAGGAAAAGGAAATGGCGCCGCGAAAGGAGAGAGAAGAGTAGTGGGATTGAGGGCATGAGTTGAGGTGCAGGATTTGGAAGAGTGGATTCGGTAGTTGTAATTGTATATACAGAAGATCGTGGAGAGGGTTGCATGTCGTCTGGTGTCGTTGAGGTCTCCTCCTTAAGCAGGGGCCGCATGATAGAGAATGGGAGAAAGCGAAGAATGCGCTCATCTCTGTCTTGACGCTCTCAGAACAATGGCCGTAGAACAATTGACGCTTGATTTGGTTCTATTTGGTCCTCCGAAAGACAATAAGCATCGCCGCATGCATCAGCCACCTAGGCCTGCGTGGGCTGCGCTGCATGCGCAGGTGCCTCTCTGAGCCTCATACGATGCGAGCATATCGCCTCTGTGAGCATCTCTCATATGAGTCGCCTGGACTAGCATTAGTCCACCTAGCTGTGCCGTGTTTGGACCTACGGAGCTTGCCAAATACATGACAACTACGCTTTATTTCGCTTCCATTCAAGCTCAGCTTGCCATCATCACATACGTTCAGCTTTCCAGTCTGTGATTTTGTCGTGGCTGCTTACCTCCAACAAAGCCCGTAAGGCATCCATCTTACCCTCCAACGTATTCGCTTCCTCTTCCATATCCCGACCCACCGAAAAATCACATGCCTCGCTTCACATTCCGAATATAAAATCAGCTCGTCCATTAACCTACGTCCCTATTATCATACGGAGCTAGTTAAAGAGACGTGGGTTTCACTTACTGAAACACACTTCTTGCAATGTCCGGCATGAAACGTGTGCACGGTTCCACTCCAGCTCGCCGTGCAAGTTGTAGGACGTTCGAAGCGTGCTCTTGCAAGTGCCTGCTCCTTGATACGCCTCTTCGCGCACCCGACATTACGTTCAAATATTGCTCATACCGGTCTCCCGCACGGTAAACATAATCAGAAATCACAGTCTATGAAATTACTGAACGTGGTCACACCCTAGAGCCATCAGCGACGTACTGTGGCCTCTTGAGAGGATGTGTTGTCGTTTTGGATGCGGCCTGCTCTGCTATACCACCGAAGGTGATCTACCCATTCCGTCAATGAGGTGAAGAGCGCCATTTGCACAGCGGCGGATCTGGCGAAAATAGCAATCTGGCGGAAGTGACGAAGTATCAGGTAATAGCTCTAAGCCGGCCAATTATAAGTGTGTCAGTAAAGCCCGATACACGCTTGGAGCGCGTGTCACCCGGCTACTTTTGATCTAGTATCCATCAGTAGGATTTCACACGCTTATACCATCATATATGAGACTGTCCTGATGTTCGTCGTCAATTCCACTTCCATCAGTAGGCTGGCCCTCTGTCCTGTCAACTTCTACCAGGCTGGTCCTCAATATGTCATCCATTCGAATACTACTCGCATTTTTACTCGTACTGTCACCATGTTTTGTCTACGAGGTATTTACAACGGATTTGACGGCGCATGACATTGCGTCGTTGATGGTGAGCTCTAAGCGAACTTCTCTAGCTCATTGTGACCACCCAGAGGATTTAGAAAAGGGCATACAATGAATCGGATGGCGATTGGGTCAGATATCTATCAGCCCGAGACCAGTACGATTCGGACCATGAATACCGACAACATCATCGGCCCAGCAGACAGGGAGGTCCCCCTCCGTCAAACAGAAGAAAGTCGAAGACCTCCAAGCCAGAGAAGGCTCCACCACCATCATCATCCGTATGTACCTTTCACCGTAAATCATTGTACAACCTACCTTCGTTGTCAGTGCCCATCACACGATATCGTTACCAATCTATGGGACGCCAAAGCTTCTCTGATCAAGTATGGCACGGACAAATTGGTCTACACTGTGCCTGACTGCAAGATCGACGGCGAATCACTTATCATACGAGTCTTCGGCGTCGAGACTCATCCGGACGCTATATTGAGGGCCCTCGAGCTCCTACGTCTAATACGCGTCAAACAGTTCGTAACTTGGGGCCGCGAAGTTATCCACAGCGACGGTAAGGTGCACAAGGAGGTCTGGTACGTGGTCCAGAAGAACATGGGCCGCGCCGCCGAATCCTGGGGTGAAGAACTCAACAAGAAAGATATTCCCAGTCTGAAGCATGAGGCCAGGAGATATTACGGGAAGAAATATGAGATTGAACTCCTCCAGAGTAAGTACCATGCTCCATCTTCTGTATGCGACGACGCCAATGGATGTGCGTGCATAATCCTTTAGATTCGAGAATGAAGACGATAGGTATGTTTATTGGCTAGGGGAGAGCGGATGGCATGCGGATATCGTTGGGTGGTTCCTGCCGATACCTATACCGCCAGATTTACCCGAGGCCGAAAAGGTGTCCATTTATAGTACAGCAAAATCGAAGCATCATTATAAAGCGTAGGACGCTTGGAGTGATGGGGCCACTTGCACACCAGCGGATCTGGCAATCTAGCAGAACGAGTATCAGGTAATAGCCGTAATAGCGTTAAGTCAGCGCGCAATTCCAAAAATTTAAGTGCCATGTCAGTAAAACCCGATACACACTTGGAACGCGTCCCGTCTGATTTTGATCCAGTATCCATCAGCACTGGCACGCTTTCACACGTTTATACTATATAAAAGCAGTCCTGATGTTCGTCGTCAATTCCACTTCCATGTCCTGAAACTCATCCTCATCATGTCATTTGGCATTCGATTGTCCCTCGCATTCTTACTCCTGCTATCAACATGTTTTGTCTACTACGCATTTAAAATTGATTCGACCACTGGCAAGCATGACATTCATGCGCCGTTGATGGTAAGCTCTAAGCAGACTTCTCCAGTCTATTTTGACCACCAAGAGGACTTAGAAAAGGGCGTACAACGACTCGGATGCCGATTGGGTCAGAAATTTGTTAGCCCGAAAAGTACCTCATCAGCGTCCTCCGTCGCACGGAACACCATCATCCGTACGTACTTCATCCTTCTTTTGTAAAACCTACTCTTAGTTGTCAGCACGCACCCGAATGTGACGATGACGGTATCGTTACCAAAGCATGGGAGAGAAAAGGAGCTAAGATCGAATATGGTCAGACAGAGGATGTCTACGATATCACCGTCACAATCGGCGGCAAAGCAGCTGTCATACGTTTCTTCCCCGTTATAGAGAGGCTGGAGCCGAAAGCTCGGAGGATTGCAGAGCTCGAACATCACGTAGCCGCCGGACAATTCATAGCTTGGGGCCGCGAATATATTCATGCGCACGACATGGAAGTGTGGTACGTAGTCGAGAATAAAAAGGGCAGCGCCGCGGAAGTCTGGGGTAAAGAACTCCAGGCCGATATTCCCTCTCTGCAGAAAGAGGCGAGGGAATTCTACAAGAGCAAACGTAAATTGAGCCTTTCACCAAAGTAAGTGCCATGATCCATCTTCTAAGCGTATGTGCTGACCCCAATGGATGTCCGCGCACAACTTTGCCTTTAGATTTGAGCATGATCCCAAGAGGTATGTTTATTGGCGACAGGTGTTAGAGCCACAGTCTCCACGACGGACGTCCAAGCACGAGTGGCATGCGGAAATAGTCGGGTGGTCGGGACAAAAGTCCATCGGTGAACCATTACCCCTTGTCGAAGAAGTGTGCATTCAATCTAAATTGTATGACCATGAGTAGTGCGCAATAGTACAGATATTTATCAGCTTTATTTAAATCGATTGACATTGTCTTACGCGATCGAACGACAATGACACCATGTGCCTATCGCTGGCTGAGAGGTCAAATTTGCCATTCTGAATTGTGACCGAAGATTCGTATAACCCAACGTGATTAAGGTCGTATCTGGCGTTTGATAAATCTTGCGTGTTCGACGCAGTATGGTCAACCCCATCAACGATTTAATGAGACTATTCGTAATTTGTAGCAGCCCATCACGTACTCGTTTCTCAAACTTACTCACAATTGGCAGGCGGCAGTTCTAACGATGGTCCCTTCCAACACCTTCTCGGCGTCCCCATTCTCGACATACCAAGTGTCATGTCTCATCTGTATCAACTGACCTCCGTAATCAGAAATTTGGGTAGGAAGGAACTCCATACAAGGACGATGAAGGTCAGAATGCTTGTACAGTGGTAGACCAGGATCCTGAAATATGGACTAGAATTGGGAATGCAAGTTGCCATTGCTTCTATCGTTTCGCGGGGCGGTCCAATATCCTGTTCTGAAATCCCAATAAGATTGAGTGACAAACTATGATACCTTGCTCGGAATGATCTATCAACAGCCTCTAGTGCGTAAAGACGTACTTTATGACTTGACCTAACTAAAAAAAAAAAAAAAAAAAAAAAAAAAAAAAAAAAAATATTAATGAACTTGACCTAACTTTCTTCCAGAGGGATCTAAAATTTTCATGTGAGATATAAACCGCCAAGACATCCAATCGCTGGCCGTAAAGTGGTATTTTGTTTTTATTCAACATTGATTCATTGTCGAACGTCAACAACTTGAACATAAATTGTGTTTGTGTGTGCGGTCAAGTTGCACTCTGAGGTTCAACATCCGCCTTTCTTCGGCCAAGCATGAATGTGGCACTACTCGGACAGACAGTCAATTTCTACCTTTGTCAGGCAAGCTAAGAGCGGCGTTATGTGTTAATGACCCTTCGTTTTATCCGATGTGGCGATGTGATGAAGGAGCGGCTAACGGCGGAGAGCGTCAGACCAAGGGCAGAGACGAGAGAAAGATATTGACGTTGGCTTGCTCTGCGCTACGCGTAACCACTCGCTGTTATTGATTCTACACCCAGATAATTTCGGGTTTGTTGGGAGACTGTTCTTGCCCTGCACTTATGTCAATCATGCCAGTTCACGCTCTCTTCAGGCATTGGACGATCCAACTTGACAGAAACAAGGAACGCCGTAACGAACATCGGGTCAACTGAATCGAGCAATCATCAAACAAAGAAGGCGGAGAAGGACAAAGATATTGCCATGGATAGATCTTCAGAATCAAATGTAGTACCATATACTTGTTCATGTCAAGCAGGAACAAAGAGCCATATCTGCTCCAATTCACCTGTCTTCCTACTATTGAGAGGAAACTAGATGAAAAGAATTGATCAGTGGATTGAAATATGTGCGACACTTCAGGATTTACGGCAGGATTATTATTGATATCAGTCACAGCACAACTGCTGATGATCTTGTGTTGATTAACTGAATCAGCACGGCGAATGCTACATGAATCACTTATCAGGAGAGTAGAGCAAGAGCGAGAAGCAAAGTGCTTGCTTACACATATCCAGGACTACCTTCATGTTTTTCTAGTAATACAAATTCCGTTCCTTTGAGAGAAAATCCTAGGTAATCTCCAACATCCGCAACAGCTGGTGTTGGGAGGGTTTGGTCACATGAGTGAGAGTAAAGCGTGCTGAATTTTCTTTGGCATATTTCAATTTGAACTAGTCGATTCAGATCAGATGATTACTTTGGATAAGCTTGCCTGGTACATACCTGAGAAGCAGGCTCATTCCGTACAGTGATGTGCCAGGGAGAGCTGACAGCTTTCATGTAAACCTTATTGAAGGCACTCTGTAGAAAATAATTTCCCTCATCAACTTCACACTTGGCATGGACATTGTCAGGGCAAACAGAGATATACTTCTCCATGAACCAAATTTGGCTAGCCATTGTCTGTATATATCTTACACCCTGTCATCTAACCCTCAAGAGTGGACTTACATCACTGGGAATGAGGCATATCTGGGTTCTGTCAGAATGGCAACATTTGATGAATAAGCAAACTTACTCCAGCTTCATCGTTGATACAGTTATCTGAAACGCTGACTGACATTCCAGTCCCTGGAATACGTAGACTGAAACGGATGAGAAAGCTGCCGACTACGATATCATATTGTTACTCACGACCAAGCAAAACCTCCAACGCTTTGAATCTCCCACGGAAACACATTTTGCAATCCAGTTAAACTGTCACCAGAAACGGCTATGGTAGCCCTACCACCAAGGTACAAGCTATTACCGGCATTCTGAATTGTGTAATGGTTGGCAGAAGGATCCACATTCACAATCCACTAAATGATCCATGAGCGCAGCATAACAACCTTATGTAAGAAAGAAACCTACACGCTGAAAAAGGCTTTGATCGAGTTGAGATCGAACATACACACTGGTGCTCCCAATGGCCTGTCCTTCAGGCATCGTGAGGAGGCTCTTGCCATTGATGTTCCGAATGTGGTAGTTTCCTGAATCCAATAGACACGAAGTTACAGGGACCAACCGCCATCTATATGTGTCATGGTCCTAGTTTGGAATTAGTGATATACCAATTAAGAGTGAAACATTGCATATGTACCTTGTATTCTCTTGTCACATGGACCTTAGAATTACTGTCATTGGTATAGCAATAGTATTCAAACCTGTCTTCAAGCCAGAGGAAAGTGATTCTATGCATGGTTATCAACAATCTTAGAATCAAGTACAATTTGCGTACACATATGCGCCGTCTTTGTACCACACACTAGCCAACGCGATAGAGGAGTCCAGGCGAGTATGTAGTATGAGGGAGCTATTAACCAGGGCAAGGAAATGATTGCTGTTTGCGACGTTTCGTATTTTGTACTTGGAGGTTCTGGGATCTTGTTCGAACTTCCACTAGTGTCAAGTCAGAGCCCAGTCACCGCGAGTTGCACTATAACATACGTATTGGCGGTCTGTCTCCCTAAGGGGTCGCAAAACGACATCCGTCTTTGACGTAGCAGTGGGATCAAAAAGTTCAAGACATGTCAGAAGTTCCACATTTTGGATACGATACTTGACACCAGGACAGGATCGATTGCTTGAAAGGCTCTTGCTGCCATTGGGTTGATGACAGTGCTCAGGACAGCAGTGGGAGGAGCAGAGCTTAAATGACATCAGGCTTTATATATATGTGATCATATGTTTATCGCATGGCCAACGGGTTGCCGTAGCTTTCATTTCCAAACACTAATTCCCAAAACGGTATACCGCCTAAGGTCCGACTTCGACATGAGGGCATTCGTGTTCTCACCCCAAGTTGCATCTGGGGTTGGAATCTGTCAGTGTCAAATGCCGTATCAAAGAGATCTAGTCTTGATATAGGCATCTTCCAGGAAGGAGCTAGGCTTGTGCACATTGCGTATAAGCGTGCATGCCATTCGTGTGGTAACAAAATGGCTGGCGAGATGTGGCTTATGCACAATGCAGGTTGGATGAGCTGGGGTGTGTTGAGCGAGTCAGAGGGAACCGTGGTGTAATGCAGGGCGGCGTACAAAAGGTAGATAATAATTCATTGTTATGGCTTGAAGTGGGAAGTCACGTCACGACTTGGTACACAGGCTGACAGCCTTTCACCTTTTGTGAATCCGGATGGCCATCAACCATATGCCGTCCGCCGAGTATAGCGAGAGCTCAGCGTTGGCAGCATAGGGGTCCGGGTCTGCTCCTCACATGGTGTCGAACCCATTATTATCGACCGCAACCTGCCAAGTCGGACGACGCCATCACCGCCCTCCCCTCGTCCACCACCGACCCAGCTGTCCGAGTCCAATCAGGCACATGTACTGTTTTGCTTCCTTTTCTAATTTCGCTCATTTGAAAATAACTACAAGTGACTCATACAAGACAGCCCGTCAGCGGCAGTTCTAATGCCAGCTCATCCACACTGGCGTCCCCTTTCTCGACATGCTAAGTGCCATGTCTCGTGTATATCAATTGTCTCTGTGATCAATTATCCGACTTATCTCCCACCCATTGGAACGAGGGAGTGCTATGCCTTCCCCTCGACGAAGGATATAGGCACATTTAAGTTTGGGACATACTTGTCCCAACTCCTGCACCAAACACAACTGAAGGTTGCTGCATAACGCCCAGTATTGATCGTTTATCATGTAGTTGAAGCAAAAATTAAGGATTTGACGTTTTGGAACAATGCAAAGCTTTGAACAAATTCGGGAAATTCCCACGGTTTCTGCCAGTATCAGAACAAAGATGATTGTGGTACGGAAGGAGAGATATTTTACCTGCATGCTTGTATGGCAGACCTCGATGATAAATTTTAAACAAGAATTTGGGAGAGCTGCCATTACTTCCATTGCTTCACAGAGCAGTCCTATATTCTCTTCGCAAATCCCAAGAAGATTGAGTGACAGATGGTCGTAATGACAGGAACCCTTGTTCGTCAGGGACGACATAATCTCTCCGCACACTCTAGAAATTTGGCCGGATTGATGAAGAGCGGGAAATATGCCCAGCATATTAATGCTGCCACTGGAAGCCCATGAAGGACAGCCTACCGAAAAGACTATCGGCATTGCAGCGCCCTGTGATGACGAGACGCCATATTGTCGTAAACCTTTCTGACTTCGGCCGCGGGAATCACGTCCATCTCGTCATGGTAGAGCCCTAAAAGGCGCAGTTCATGCTGGTTATCGATTATTCCTTCAAGATCGTCATAAGCGTGCCAAAACAATGTATGCAGTCGAAAGTGACAGTTTCTGAGCAGGTGTGATTCTCGCTTGGAATGATCGATCGACAGTAAGTGCAGAAAGACGTACTTTATGACTTGGGTTATCTCACTTCCATAAATGTCCAAAATCCGCAAATCAACCAAGTTGGGCATATTTTTCAGCCCTTCCGTCAGCTTATCCAGGACGAGTTCAGACGCATCGACTGCTGGATACGGCACCATGTTCAGTCGTATCTGAAGCTTTTTGACCAACGACGCCTTCTGTACATTGGTGCTCAGAGTGTATAACAGCGACATTTTCTGTGTTGGGTCAAAACCCGGAGTGTACACTGGATAGATGGTGTATTGTATATCAGAATAGAGAATGTGCTCCGCGATGTCGCGAAGTGAGGTATGTGTCCTCGATAGGCAGGCCAAATCGTGAGACGAGCATAATCGTAGGATCTGCAGCTGTAGTTCCGGGGCAAGGTCTCTCATGCTGACTCTTTGACGAGAGCGAAGGATCGAGGAACGGGCTTTCCCCTCATCCAACTTGACTATATAGTGTTTCAGATAGCACCGGCTATACGGATTGCCGGCCCCTATGCCCACTCCTGCTTCACGAACACTGTCAGGTGTTAATTGGAAACCCTAGATAGTATTATTGCTCAGCCTCGTATACTCGGACTGAGGTAAGTTGAGATGGAATGTCTTGTATTTATACGATAAGGAAAAGGGCGCACTGTTAAGCCATGGGACAATGGTCATTGAGCTAAGTGAGGCGTTAAGCGTGGTAAGATGCACACCCTCCAACAACAGGAAGTTAAAAAATGATATGAACCTTAGGTCATTAATAATGGTAGATACATTACATCTATAATTACATTAACATTCGCAGTGTTATGGTTGCAATGGTTGCAATGTTGTAATCGTAATCGTATATGTGTTTGCAGAAAAAGAAAAAGAAAAGAAGATATATGATGCGTGTGTATGAATGCAAATGACGGACGAGAAATGAAACGGAAACAAGGCTCAGCTCGCATCTTGGACTTGAACCTTGACAAACAGCGTCGAAAACAGGTACTGCGAAAGCTGCGCGTCATGCAGCGGTAAATGGCGATATCCTGTCAAAAAGGAAAACAAAACAAAACATTAACCAGGCGTCCTCGAGGATAATGACGAAGCGCGCGCGCGACTCACCGTGCCCCAAACTACCCAGCGACACACAATAAATCGCCAACGGATCCTCATCCTCCTTGACCTCCTGCCTCACCACAAACCTCACAAACACCAAATCCCACATATCCCCTACACACTCGAACGGGATCCGGATCTGCTCCTCCCACACAGGATTAAACCCATTATTCTTGACCGCACTCGTGCGATACGTCACCGTCCGCGCGCTCATCGCGCCCGAGCCCGACCGCGACCTTCCAAGCTGAACAACACCACCACCACCGCCCTCCCTCCCCCTCTCCCCCTCCCGCTCGTCCCCCATCACCGACCCATCATCCGTCCACGTCCAATCAGGCACATGCACCGTCACCTCCACATACGGATGCACCACCACCCTCTCCGCCATCTCCCGCCCACTCGAGTCCTTTGGCCGCGGCAGCTGCTGCGCCGAAATAATCGTCAGATCCAAAAAATGCCCCGTCCTCTTTCCCAACAGCGGCGATTTACCTCCTCCTCCTCCTCCTCCTCCTCCCCCTGGGCCAACCCAACCCTCCGCCCGCAGCGCAGCAGGCTTGAGAACGTACCCGCTCCGCCCATTACGCTGAAACATCGCGTGGTTAATCATATGGCCCAAATCGAACGTCTGCCAATTCATCGCGACCAGCTGCGCGCCACACGACCAGTACCGGTGCGGCTCATAGTTGGTCGAGCTCACCCTCAGCCCTTTGGGATAGATCCTCACCAGATGCGTCCGGCAGTGCTTGATCAAATCGACCATCCCACACCCGTCCCCGGCCTTGATCATCTTGTTCGCCGTCGTCTCCGAGAGCGAAAACATGTGCTCGGGCGCGTAGGTCACTTTCTTGTTGATCCCCTGGAACTTGACCCCGACGGTGTAGATCAGGAGAGACTGCAACTTGGGCGAGATCTTCGGCTTGGGGTTCCCCCGGCGGCGGTGGCGGCGGTGGCGCTGCTCCCGGTCGAGGCAGCGGGAGTGCGCATGGCCTTGGGCGAAAGGGAGGGGCTGAGGGGCCCGCCGAGACCACCGGCGTTCCCGGACCCATTGGCATAACCCGGACTCCCGGCAGACGAGGCGGACCTTCCCGCGCGCCGGACGCGTTGTATCACTGTTCTAGCGGCTTGGATGGACGGACTGAGGGGACTCTTGGGCGAAGTGCCGCCCGATGTCGACGTGGACACCCTCCTGGCCGGATCCACATCCACCACCGCCTCTTGCAACGCATCCGAGTCGGATGTCGTCGTCGACGACGCCGTCCCCGACTCGGTAAACACATCCGCCTCCCCGGACTCCTGCCTCAACGCCGTCACGTCCTTTGTCTGCCACCACCGATTGCACATCAGACCCCCCTAGGTCGTCCACTAACGTACCAACAAAACGCACCTTGAACAGAATCTTCCCCTTGAGCTCTTCCGGACTAGGCACCGCCCCTCCAACCTTCAACTTGGCCAACCCCGTCCCCTCCGCCCACCCAGGCGCACCCACCAATGCCTCCCCAAACACCTCCACCAAAATCTGGGCCACCCTCTCCTGGCCAGGCACACTACAATGCATCTCGGCCGAAATCACAATCGGGTACACCGACGCCACAAACCCGTACTTGCCAATCGCCTGACACACCTCGCGCAGAGACACTTTGGATGTGAACGTCTTGCCGTGGAACACCATCGGTTCCCCAACACCCACACCACCACTACCACCACCACTACCACCACTACCACCACCTCCACCACCTCCACTTCCACCACCACTTCCACCACCACTATCACCACCACCCGAGGGGCCATCGTAAATATCCACTTCGACGCTCCGGCAGCTGTGCAAAAGGGCGCGGATGTACCCTTCGATCGTGCTCACTCCCACAAGCTGGTGCCCGACGAGATAGGTGTTATGAGAGGAGGCGATAAAGTAGTCGGACAGCGGGCGGGTCATGTCGTGCCACACTTTGCCGTGTTGGTCGAGAAAGGCAGAGTTGTCGGCCGACATGAGGAAGGAGGTGAAGCCGTCGAGGGTCAGGGTGCCGCTGTTAGGGCGGGAGTGGTGTTTTGTGTTTGTGTTTGTGTTTGGGTTTGGGTTTGTGTTTGTGTTTGGGTTTGGGTTTGGGTTTGGGTTTGGAGATTTGCGGAAGGGAGAGGAAGGGCGGAGAGGGTGGATTGGGGGTCTAGGGCTGGTAGGTCTGGGAGTGATGGGACTGGCGCTGCGGCTCGGGCTTGGGCTTTGAGTTGGGCTTTGGGATGGGCTTTTGGGGGTTCGAGGTGGCTCTGCGTACTTGTCAAACAATTCTCTCAGCTCTGCGTGACCGAGCCTGGACTATAACATAACCTGGCGTTACATCCAACGATCAACGAAAAAAAAAGATGCCACGCAACCTTTTGCGACTCGCGCATAAAGTACTCGAATGTCTTGAATCCAAACCCGCCATGCTCGCCCTTATCCCGGACGAGCTTCTTATACAGTCTGTCTACTTCGGGGCGGCCCTTGAGCAGCTTGACGAACGACCTGAAATCGTCAAAGTCGAGGTATCCGTGGCTTTTCACGTCCGCTTGCTGGTGGGGGTCACAAGAAGCGTCAGCATCGGACCCAACGAGAAAAAAGGATGAGGATGGGGCGGCACACCTTGAACAGCCTAAACAAGTTCTCCGAGCTCGAATGGATATTCATCCTCTTACACAACCTTTCCACTTCTGGGAACCTCAGCCTCTCATTATCCTCCAAATTACTGCCCTTCCAGTACTGTTTCTCCCATAAGGCCTGTCTGATCTCGAAATTGCCGAGGCCGGACATGAGCTCCCTCCGGATAGCATAGAGTTTGCGCAGAGTGGTGTCCCACATCCAAAACACGTCCACCGAGGGCGCGATGAGGTGCAACGTTTTGTAGTTGCCGTCGAGGAGGTAGATAATCGTCAGCCAGCAGTCTTCGTACACTTGCGAGAGCTGGAACTGTTCTCGGTAGTAGCGGGCGTCGGAGCCCGACCGCATTTCTTTGATGTTTTCGATGGGAACTGTGGTCGTGGCGGGTTAGCGTGCGGGTACCGAACAAGGAAGCGAAAAAAAGAAAAAGAAAAAGGGCGTAACTGATTCGGGGTCGGACGGCAGGCTGGATGACATCCCACACGATCTGGCCAACGTCCGGGTCGAGCCTGACGACGACCTTTTTCCGCTTCTTGCTGGTGACTTTGGTCATTTGGGTGCCCTCCCTCAGCAGCGGGGGCACGTGGACGTTTGGAGGTGAGTCAGAAGCCACTGTGAGAGGGACGTCTTTGGACGCGTGTGTGTGGTGGTGGTGGTGCCAGTGGTGCGTCGTCCGCGCGCGTCCAAATGCCTGGATCTTGCGTAATGCAGACGCGAAACTGACAGCGGGGGATGTCTTGGAAGTGTCTGCGATGGTCTTGCTGCGCTCCCTCAGCGGCGGGGGCACATGGACGTCTCGTCTAGCAGCGGGGGATGTGGCGAGGTCGAGGTGGGCATCGGTGCGGCGGAGGCTGCGTTGGCGCAGAACGGGGTCGTGGACCTGCATGCTGGGATCCCAGTCAAGACATGGTAATGACTCGGTTTAAGTAGACGTAAACGTGTTCAGAATTCGGAATCTGATACCCTGAGGGCGCTACTAGTACTATTGCCCTCAACTTGGAATCTTTTTCAAGACCTTTGCGAGCGAGTCGTCAAAATCAGGAGCATGGACGATGGTCGCTCTCTGGGTCGCGAAAGGGGCCGCCGCCCTGAATTTCACTCGCCGAGGATTCGAGACTGTCCCCGACTATTCAATGAATACTCCGAGTCGTATCCCCGCGCTCATTGAACCAATATTTCAGTATCCCGGGCCTTGCGGGACTCTCTCCCTGTCACGATCGTTCAGGGTAAAAGGAGCGATCGCTATCACCCTGATCTTCTACCATTTCAACAAAGAACGACTGCAATCAGAATGGAACTCGTGTTCGTCTACTCAGTGCGAGTGATCGGAGCAATTCTGACCTCCACCCTTCACCGCGTACAAGTGCAAGGTTAAGATCTCCAACCTCAGGAACCTCTCGTAGCAATTAGTCGCTTGCAATGGTAACAGGGACGTTATCGGTCAGATTCACGAGGTGGTGACGGTGTCTGGGGCCCACTGGCAACTGATGACGAACCCAGGACGTACAATCCCTATCAAGGGCGCGTTCAACTGCACTCGATGGCGGGCCGGTTTCGTTACAAACTCTTACCAATTTTTAAGCCAGATCCCGGTAATCCCTGCTGGGCCAGATAGGAACAAGGCCCCATCTGGAAAGAATCCGTCATGTTGTTGCCTCTCGTCCTCGCGCCGCCGCATCTCTTCTTCGTGTTTCTCATACTCCCTCGCAGCCTCCTGCCGTCGCCTCACATACTTCCTCGTCGTCCCTCCTTTTAGCCAAGCACCAGAAAATCCTGCAGGACCCTCCAGAAATAAGGTCCCATCTGGGAAGAACCCATCACGTTGTTGCCTCTCGTCCTCGCGCCGTCGCATCTCTTCTTCATGCTTCTCATACTCCCTCCCCACCTCCTGCCGCCGCCTCTCATACTCCCTCGCCGTCCCTCCCTTTAGCCAGACACCAGAAAATCCTGCAGGACCCTCCAGAAATAAGGTCCCATCTGGGAAGAACCCATCACGTTGTTTCCTATCGTCCTCGCGCCGCCGCCGCATCTCTTCTTCATACTCCTGCTGTCTCCCAAACTCTCTTGGAGCCTCCTGCCGCAGTCTCTCATACTCCTCCTGCAGCCCCGTTGCTTCCTCCCTCACAGGATCTGGCCATCGCCGTCTTTCATACTCTTTACGCTGCTGCCGCATCTTCTCGTCATACCCCCGTTTTTGTTCATCGAACTGCGACTTCCACTTGTGTTCCTGATCTTGACGCCATCTCTCACGCTTCTCCTTCTCCTTCGCAGCATCAGCTCTGAACTGCTCCTGTGCCTTTCGTGCTCCGTCCAATCCTTTCTTCAATTCTGCCTTTTCGTTCTCCCATCGCGCTAATTCGCGCTGTAATCTAACTCGCTCCTCCTCGAGTTCTTGTCTCAAGGCGCTGTTGCCTCGCCGCATCGCGTCTAGCTCGTCCTTGAGTCCCTTCATTTCTTTGTCATGTTCAGCTACAATCCGTTCTACTTCTTCTCGACGCATCGACCCAGCAGCGGTGTTTTCAAGCGTCTTGCCTTGCAAACGGATCTCCTCCTGAATTTGGATATTCGTTGGATTCAGAGTGGATATATGTCGAAGAACGTTGCGAGCACTTTCGAGGGTCAGGTTGTGTGGCATAAAGCGAGCATGTCCTTCGACAAGGTCCTTGAAGAATCGCGTCTTGAGTTGCTCTTCTCGTTTATCTCCTTGTTCGCTGGATACTTTATCCCAGAACGTCGTCAAAACTACGATGTTTTCGTACGCCTTCGTACCACAAAGGTTACGAAACATGGCCAGATTACGACCAGACTGGCCACCGAATCTGGGATCGGATATCCGTTGGAGGTATACGAGGCCGCTCAATTTTCGTTTATCGTCATACCTATGTGACCAACTTTTGAGACTGAGGATATGTAAGAGTCGCAGGATAAACTGACGTTTCAAGTAAGAATTCTGCAATTTTTTTCAAGACCTTTGTATCGCTGATACCTGCGCGCGAGTCGTCAAAGCCGGGGGTATCGACGATCGTCACGTTGCGGCCAGTCTCTGGATCACGAAAGGGGACAACCTGGATTTCGCTCGTCTCGGACTCGAGGCTATCCCCGACATGAATGCTCGTATCACCAGAGAGGAGCTTAATGAACTAAAGCAATGCAGGATTTCAGTCTCCGCGAGCCTTGCCACAGGGTTTAATATTTAATGTTAGCTCACCGATGATTTTCCTGTACCAGTGCTACCC
Source organism: Amanita subjunquillea (assembly GCA_020011035.1). Lineage (NCBI taxonomy): Eukaryota > Fungi > Basidiomycota > Agaricomycetes > Agaricales > Amanitaceae > Amanita > Amanita subjunquillea. The sequence continues at coordinate 30,120 of JAEBUT010000029.1, forward strand.
ATTACCCTGTCATGTTCGTGTACCACCTTAGCGACGGTTCAGCAAGAGTAGGAGGAAACGCTCACGCTATCACCATATCATCTTGATGTTCTGACATTTCAGCCGCGAACGAAGGCCGTGAGTTGTAGTACATGAACGCTTGAAGCTTGATATATATAGTTTATGAGATCAATCAGGCTGAACCCGGATTCTGGGTTCAATAGCGCGGATATACTGCGCAGGAGGGGCTCGTGTTCGCGTCGTGTCCATGTCTTCTCAGGTTTCCACAGCGAATGATCGGAAAAAAACCTGCACGCAGAGTCCGCTTTATCTCAGAGAGGGTAACAAAACGCGGCTTCGGTCCAAGTCGCTTGTCACTGTGTGGAGATAATGCAACAAGCTGCCTGGAACCCGGATGATCAAAGTGCCTCTTAAATCTTAAAGGTGACGAATGTGATGAGGTGGAGGTGCCGTTCGCCGGCTCGCTCTCACGGTCTCATCTAGTTTGATACCGGCAAACACCGGCAAACACCAGCGTTCTTTACACCAGAACGTTCGTCACGGCATCATTGAGTTGGTGTTCAACATGAATGTTGTGGAGAAGTGCTAACCAATATAAAAAACAAGCATGTGCCTCTGTTTACACTTTGATATATCCTTCAGATTAATTTCTCTGCAGCCTGAGCTTGGCCTCGGACCATGCCACGTGCAGCAGTAGCCCAGACCAGACATGCTAACCAATATAAAAGGATCTCGCCAAGCGGGAATGCAAACCACTTTTTCCTGAATACGGTACCTAGGATGGGCCCCAGTCGGTTTCACTCGCAGTGTTCATTCAAAAACAATTCCGAGCTGCACAAAAAAGGTGGTAAGTATGGCAGATCTGTTTCCCCCTTCCTCTGGCGCTCCCATCAAAAGAGACTTGTCGGCCCATTTACAAAAAACGAATGACCCGTACATGGATTTCAGTGACCAAACGCAGAATCACCTCACTGACACCGTTCCTGCGTCGTGCCAGCGTGCAGTGCCTGTCGGAATCACCGCAAAGGGCCTTGTCACTATTCTCAGCAGCTGCTTCCTACGAGAACGGAGGTGTGGAGATAGCGTGACAGAAGGCGAGTGCCTCAATCTAATTTTGTGAAGAAATGTGATAAGGATGGAAGTCAGGTTACTCCGATCACTCTCTGTAGGAAGTACCTTGAAACACGCCGCGAACACGCATACTTGGAACATGAGGTCAACACGTTCAGATATGATAAACCTCACAAAATCAGTATATAAAGAACACCCGAACGCACAACCACAACAAGGTCACTCTCTACTGAAATGGCGGAACAACCAGATGACATCCTGATAGCGTGAGCATTTCCCACTTTAACGGAACCGTTACTCAACCGGTTCCCAAACTTGACAGGGTGATGGGTTGCACCGGTACAGGAAAATCATCGGTGAGCTCAATATGACATACGGCATGAGTTGCAGAGGTTGAAGACTTGGATCACACCAGTTCATTAAGCTGCTTTCGGGGAATACGAGTATTCGTATAGGAGACAGCCTCGAGTCTGAGACGAGCGAAGTCCAAGTTGTCCCCTTTCTTGATCCGGGGAGCGGCCGCAAGGTGATCATCGTCGATACTCCCGGCTTTGACGACTCGCGTGAAGGTGTCAGCGATACGCAAGTCCTGAAGAAGATTTCGGAATTCTTACTTCATGCGTACGTGTATCTCGAGACTGACGTCCTCCGTCTCAATTTTTTTATAGATATGATCACGAACGAAAACTGAATGGTCTTATATACATCCAACGGATCTCCGACACTAGGTTCAGTGGCCAGTCCCGCCGTAACCTGACGATGTTTCGTAACCTTTGCGGTACAAAAGCCTACGAAAACGTCGTTGTTCTGACGACCTTTTGGGACAAAGTATCTAGCGAGCAAGGAAATCAACGGGAAGAGCAGCTCAAGGCCAAATTCTTTAAGGACCTCGTCGAAGGGCACGCTCGCTTTATGCGACACAACCTAACCCTTGAAAGTGCTCGCGATGTTCTTCGACACATATCAACGTTGGATGCGACAAACGTTCAGATCCAGGAGGAGATCCGCGTGGAAGGCAAAAAACTGGAGGACACCGCCGCCGGTTCTGTACATCGAGAAGAAGTGGAGCGGATTATAGCGGAGCACAAGGTAGAAATGGCGGGCCTCAAGGACGAGCTAGAGACGATGAGGAATGCTAACAGTACATTGAGACAAGAGCTCGAGGAGGAGCGAGCTATATTAGAACAAAAGTTGGCGCGGTTGGAGGCCGAAAGAGTAGAGCTGAAGAAAGGCCTGGACGATGCAAAAGAAACCCAGGAGCGGATGGCAGCGGACGCGGAACAGGAAAGGGTGAAACATGAAAAATGGCGTCAAGACCAGGAACACGAGTGGAATTCCCGTTTCCAAGGACAAAAACGGGAGCATGACGAGAAGATGCGGCAGCAGCGCGATGAATTTGAGAGAAAATGGCAAGAGCAGGCTGCGAAGGAGGATGCAAGACGACGGGAGCATGAAGGCCAGATGCGACGGCAGCGCGAAACGTACGAGAGACAGCAGCGGGAGGCGGCAGCAAGGGATGAAGCAAGACGACGGGAACACGAAGAGGCGATGCGGCGGCAGCGCGAGGATAGCGAGAAACAACGGCAGAAGGAGGATGCAAGACAACGGGAGCACGCAGAGCAGATGCACCGGCAGCGTGAACAATTCGAGACGCAACGGCACGCGACGGCTGAGAGGGAGGAAGCAAGACGACGGGAGCATGAACAGGCGATGCGTGGGCAGCGTGAAGAGTTCGAGATGCAACGGCAGGAGGCGGCGGCCAGGGATGAAGCAAGAGGACGAGAGCATGAACAGGCGATGCGACAGCTGCATGATTCTTCGAGCGGGGGCGGTGGATTTTTTGACTTTCTGGCTCCAATACTCCCATTCGCCGCCTTGCTATTGTAATCGAGAGGATATGCGATTAACAGTGTTAGGTCAGTTTGCAATGGAGCGGCTAGAGGCGGAGGGCATGAAAATGTGGGAGACTGAGGCGTCGTGCTTACTGAGGCGCCGTGCTTAACATGCTCTCCGTCACTTTCAATATAACTGGATGCGTTAGTCAGCTCTTTGGCCATGGATACATATATGACCGGTAATGGACTCAATACAACATATCATTGCAAACAGCGCAGCTGGTTTTGTTGGAACTCCACCATTCCTTTGCCGACGAGTACTCCGTACACACTACCTATTTGCAGGAACTGCTATGCAGAAAATCTTCATTCGCTCTGAATGACTGCAAAGACAACCGCGACGAGTGAGATCATAAAGATACAGTATACCACCCATTCCCCATTCGCATTCTCCATATCTTGCGAGCGATTATGGTCCGGTGACCGCCGAGAATGCGCAATTTCTTCCTTCCCTTCCCAGCGTTTTTCACCAGCTAAAGCCTCCTGTGCAGTCGCCGGAAGTTCACTCCCACCCAGGCTCTCCCTGTGATGATTGTTCCCTTCGTCACCATCCGGCGCCTTACCCTTCTGAATTCCCTCCTGAATGTTCTCCGGTTTAGCACACGTCTCTGTGACACTGTTGAGGTTATGTCTCCAAAATCACGTTGATCGTACCTTGCGAAGGGTCTTGAACTGGCGACTTCGGGGGACTCGGAATATCTGGTTTAGTTTGTTCGCCACCGACCTCTGCAGTTGTCCGATTCTCTCCACCGCTTTGTTCGCTTTTGCGGTAACTGTCCCTTTTCTCGCTGCTCTGTCCTTTGTCTTTCTGCGGGCGTTGTCCGGCTTCTCCCAGCGCTTTCTCGCGCTTTGCGGGCACCGCGCGACCGAGATCACCCACATCCTGTTGAGATTGTTCGTCCAAGTTCAACCGCATCGTTGCTAGTCTCCTCCGGTCCTCCTCCACCTGCGCGATCTTTTCTTCCAGCTTCCGCCGTTCTTCATCTAGCTCAACTCTTAGGTATTCATCGTTCTCGTTTTCTGCCTCTTCCAACTCTTTTTTCAACTCTTCCATCTCGTTCTCGTGCTTCTTCTGTAATTCCTTCATGTCTTCAATAATGACGGCACCCGCAGAAGTATCTCCCAAGGCCATACCGGCGTTCAGCTCCTCCTGAATTTCACCTTTACTGGCGTTTTGCGAGCGAGGTCTGAAACGATCTTCTTAGCGAACTCGAATCTGCCATCGTGGCGAATCAATTTTGCCCCAGCATCGATAAAAGGTTTGAAAACTCCGTTGGCCAAGGCCGATTCACGGTCTTTCCCCTCCTTCTCGCTGACGACGTTCCAGTAAGTGGTGACGAACCGAACGTGGTCAAGCTTATCGTCGCCACAGAGCTCTCTGAATATTCTGAGGTTTTTTTTCGCCGTGCCACTAAACCGAGGATCGGAGATGCGGTGTAGATAAATGATACCATTGAGCTTCCGACCTCCACTAAAAATTCCCAGTTGTACATGTATGTTAGAAGAAATATGATGACACACACCTATCCTGTAAGAAATTGGCAATTTTTCCAAGGATGTCGGTGTCGGAAACTCCCTCACGGGAGTCATCGAAACCAGGTGTGTCGACAAGCGTCACACGAAGACGAGCTCCCCTGTCAATATAATGGGAAGTAGCAACGTCGAATGTCATGGATTCTAGATCATGGCCAATACGAATGTTTTCGTCGTTGGTAAGAAGACGGATGAACTGTAAGCAAGGACGTCAAAATCTCTCTCCATGCCCGTATCAAGTGAAATCGTCTCACAGTTGATTTTCCTGGGAAAAAGAGGTTGAATTCTGGTAACGACGAGTACGCTTGAGAGAAACTTGCCTGTTCCCGTTGCTCCCATGAGCCTACAAGAATTGCAATTAGTTGAATCGCCATGTATCGTTCATCAAGACTTGCATAATCATTGCTTCCGTATTCTTTGGCATCGTTGAATAACAATTGGTTCGTGGCGGGTAGGCTGTGTGCAGGTGGATATGGATGCACACGAGGTCAAGGTGTAACTAAAGCTGCGTAGACAGACAGATCGGATGGGCACCAGGTGTTCGGCCATCACGAGGCATTTTTTATGAATCGCAGATTTCATTAGATTTTGTGCTTGATAGGGCACAAGTTGAACATGCGGCTCGTCCTTCGTCAATTTGCACATGTTTGCCACCGTGCACGTAGTACCCACCACTAACCTGCGTGATACTTGGGATACTTCAGAACCCGTCGTTTGTATATTGAAAGGGAGCGGTAATTTCGCAATCCAAAGTTAGTCAGTTTCATTCCTATCGTTGAACTTTATTGTTGAACTGATCCATGCAGCAGTCGCATGTTCACGCACTAATCGAACTCTCATCAAAAGTCAAAAGGACCGACTTAGACCCTGCACCCGTCTTTCGCTCAGTCATTCTCCAACGTATATCTCAACGTTTGTAGCACACGCCCAAGCACTATTCTCCGTTACACCAATCTTCAATAATTTGCCCATGATGCAGTCGGATGCAGAAGCAATGGTTGCGTACGTCTTTCTCCATACGATACATGAAAATTGGACCTAAACCCAATTCTTGTAGGCTTATGGGAGCAACAGGAACGGGCGAGTTGACTCGATTACCTTCCTACATACGTGATTTTGAACCTGCCACTTCACACTGTCAGGAAAATCAACGGTGAGCACAATTTAATACTCAATATGGAACTGCAGCAAATAAAAATTCGCAAATTGTTTATCCCGTGCAGTTCATCCATCTTCTTACTGGAGACGACAAGATTTATATCGGTCATGATTTAGAATCAAAAACGTTCGACGTCGATACTTCAATTTACATCGACGAAGAAGTTGGTGTTTGCGTAACCCTTCTAGATACACCTGGCTTTGATGACTCCCGCAAGGGAGTTTCGGACACTGACATCCTTGGCAAAATAGCCCATTTCTTACAGGACGGGTGAGTAACGTCCCATCTCATATTTTCTGTAGCCATGAATTTTAGAATTTACAGTGGAGGACACAAGCTCAATGGTATCCTTTATCTCCACCGCATCTCCGACCCTCGATTCAGCGGCACGGCGAAGAAAAGCCTCAGAATCTTCAGGGAGCTCTGTGGCGACGATAAGCTTGACCACGTTCGATTCGTCACCACTTACTGGAACGTCGTCAGCGAGAAGGAGGGGAAAGACCGCGAGGCGGCCTTGGCCGACGGGGTTTTCAAACCTTTCCTCGATGCTGGGGCAAAGTTGATTCGTCACGATGGTGGATCCGAGTCCGCTAAGAAGATTATCTCTGACCTCTCTCGCCAAATGCCAGTAAGTATGAAAATTCAGGAGCAGCTAAACGCCGGTATGGCCTTGGGAGACACTTCGCGGGTGCCGTCATTATTGAAGAGATGAAGGAATTACAGAAGAAGCACGAGAACGAGATGGAAGAGTTGAAAAAAGAGTTGGAAGAGGCAGCGAATGAGACTGATGAAGACCTAAAAGCTGAGCTGGATGAAGAACGGCGGAAGCTGGAAGAAAGGATTGCGCAGGTGGAGGAGGACCGGCGGAGACTAGCAACGATGCGGCTGGATTTGGACGAACGATCTCAACAGGATGTGGGTGATCTCGGTCGCGTGGGGCCCGCAAAGCACGAGGAAGAAACCAGACAACGCCTACAGAAGGATAGAGGACAGGGCGGCGAGCAAAGGGACAGTAACCGCAAAGGTGAACAGGGTGGTGGGGGGAATCGGACGGCCGCAGAGGTCACTCTGGCAGTTGGCGAACGTCGCGAACAAACTAGGCAAGATGTTCCGAGACCCCCGGGGCCACCAGTGCAGAGCCTTTCACAAGGTACGATCAACGTGATCTTGTCTCAATAGGATACTGGAATCCTGACTCCATACCTACAGTAATACATGCGACGCCCGAGAAAATCAATGAGAAAGCCAAAGCACGCGCGCAGAAGGATAAGATACTGGATGTCGAGCAATTGAAGAGTTATCATGAAGACGAGCGTGGCGAGGCTTGGGCGCCCGCAGAGGGTGCTCTGACCCGTGTGGAATTGCACCACAGGGAGGCACAAACGTCGTATCCGAGTCGGAGGCCGCCCGATCGCGAACCCGATAACACGCTGAAAGATACCGCTGCTCTATCTGCACGCCAACAAGACCTAGAAAGGGCGATTGCTGCGCGTGATAAGGAGGTAGCGGATCTCCAAGCAATGCTGAAGATGAGTGAGGAAGATAACCAGAAGCTTAGACGCCGGCGGGAGGCAAAACGGGCTGCTCTATCTGTATACCGACAAAATGTGGAAAGCACCATTGCAGCACGTGATAAAGAGGTAGCGGATCTTCGGGCGGCGCTGAAGAGGAGCGAGGATAGTAACGGGACTGTTAGGCGCCAGTGGGAGGGAGAGCGGACCGCTCTATATGCAGATCGAGAGAACATGGAAAGAACCATTGTAGCGCGAGGTAAAGAAGTGGCGAATCTTCAAGCAGTGCTCAAGAGGAGTGAGGAAAGTAACCAGACGCTCAGGCGTCCGTGGGAGGAAGAGCGGGCCCAGTTGAAGCGAGAAGTAACAAGGTTGGAAGCCGAGATTGTGCGGTTAAATCAAGACAGAAATGCGCGCTTGGGAGAAAACAGATCATGGGCGATGAAACCAGCCGAAAAACCGCCGGTTCATCCTAGCACCTCGAAAGGCTACTTTTTTCGTCGTTAAAGTGCGGTAATCCTTGTCTCGACGGGTTCTTGCGTCGACAGCGTTTAATCTAGTTGTCCTCATTGCGACTTGAATCTCCTTTTCGTATTCTTGAAACCAATACCGTATTGACACGCTGTGTGCATGAACGCTATGCACAGCATTACTGTTCCATGCCTTGTCCTCATGTCGTACTTTGCGCTTCCTACATATCTCAATTTCTGTGGGAGAAAAGTTTGGTATCACATTTGGAACGGTTCGTGTCCAACAGTAATCACCGTGCTGAAGTTGATTCACAGGTAAACTCGTGGCATGACCGAGCTTTGCCACTACGCACCTGCCAAGGACGACTCGTGTCGCAGACTCCATCATATTCAATTCCCATTGATGACGATCTTGGCTACTGCGACAGCCTTACTTTTCAAACAAGGAATCTCGATCAAGGAAAAATGTCGAATCCTTCCTGTTAGACATACAAAAATGCACCGAAAGCTAGCGTAAACTGCAACCTAGTGTTAAAACCTAAACAACTTCTTAACTGCGAAAGCAGCAATCCCTACGGGGCCCAACACAGGTGTAGCCGCTAGCAAGGCCGCGTCTGAGATGAATACGTTACGTTGTCGCCTGTCCTGTTCCTCTTGCTGCCGCCGCGCTTCTTCTTCACGCGCCCGTCGCCTTGCTTCTTCCCTAGCAGCCTCTTCCCTTCGTTGCCTCTCCAACTCCTCTTGCTGCCGTCGCATTGCCTCTTCATGCGCCCGTCGCCTTGCTGCCTCCCTTGCTGCCTCTTCCTGCTGTTGCCTCCTCAACTCCTCTTGCTGCCGTCGCATTGCCTCCTCTTGCGCCCGTCGCCTTGCTTCCTCCCTCGCTGCCTCCTCTCGCCGTCGTCGCTCCAGCTCCTCTTGCTGCCGCCGCGCCTCCTCTTCACGCGCCCGTCGCCTTGCTTCTTCCCTCGCTGCCTCCTCCGCCGTTGTCGTTCCAACTGTTCTTGCTGCCGGCGCATCTCCTCTTCATGGGCCCGTCGCCTTGCCTCCTCCCTCGCTGCCTCTGCCTGCTGTTGTCTCACAAGCTCCTCGCGTTGTCGCCGCATCTTCTCCTCGTTCTCTCGTTTCTGTTGATCCAAGCGGGATTTCAGCTCGCGCTCCTGCTCTTGACGCCGTTTCTCGTTGTTCGCCCTTTCGTTTTCAGCTTCCGCCTTCATTCGCTCCTGAGCTTCTTTTGCCTCGTCCAGGCCCTTCTTCAGCTCTACTCTCTCGGCCTCTAATCGCTCTAATTCTCGCTCTAATCTAGCCTCTTCTCTTCCAGTTCATGTTTCAAGACACTGTTGTTGTTCTTCAACGCCTCCAGCTCGTCCTTGAGGCCTTGTATCTCTTTGTTGTGCTCGGTGATAATCCGCTCCACTTCCTCGCGATGCACACATCCAGCAGCTGTGCTTTCCAGCGCTTTACCTTCCACGCGGATCTCCTCCTGAATCTGAACGTTCGTCGGATTCAACGTGGATATATGCTGGAGAACATGGCGAGCGCTTTCAAGGGTTAGACTATGACGCATAAAGCGGGCACGTCCTTCGACAAGGTCCTTGAAGAATCGGGCTTTGAGCTGCTCTTCCCGTTGATCTCCTTGTTCGCTGGAAGCTTTGTCCCAGAAGGTCGTCAGAACCACGACGTTTTCGTAGGCTTTTGTACCGCAAAGGTTACGAAACATGGCCAGATTACGACCAGACTGGCCGCCGAATCTTGGATCGGATATTCGTTGGAGGTATACGAGGCCGCTCAACTTTCGTTTATTGTCGTACCTAACCCATCCATATATGTGACGGTGGACAAAAGTCTCGAGATACAACTTACGTTTCGAGTAAGAATGCAGCGATCTTTTTCAGGACTTTTGTATCACTGATGCCTGAGCGAGAGTCGTCAAAGCCAGGAGTATCAACGATTGTCACGTTGCGGCCACTCTCTGGGTCGCGAAAGGAGGCCAGTTGGATATCGCTCGTCTCCGAGTCGAGGCTGTCTCCTACATGGACGCTAGTATCGCCTGAGAGCAGCCTGACGAACTAGTGTGGTTCCGAAACTTCAGACTCTGCGACGGCTCGTGCGGAATGGAACCATGATTGTGCTCACCGATGATTTCCTGTCCCGGTGCTGCCCATTACCCTGTCAAGTTTGGAAGTTGAGCAAGGGCTCTGGCCGGATGGAAGGAGGAAATGCTCACGCTATCAAGATGTCATCTTGCTGTTTCGCCATTGTGGTAGAGAGCAACCTGCTGTGGTTGTACGTCTGAAGGTTTGAGGCCTTATATACAGAATTTGGGGTCAGTCAGATTGGGATTCGCTGACCCCGTATTCTGGGTCCTATGGATAACGCGGGCATCCAGCGCAGGAAAAACTCGTGTTCGCATCGTGTTCACGGTGTCTTGTACAGCGAGTGATAGAAGCGGTCTGACCACCCAGCTCTATCACATTCTTCACCACGTACAAGGTTTTGAAGGTTGATCATCCGAACAAAATCCACTCCTTTGCTGCGTTATCTCACGCCGCAGAAACTTCTGGTGGGGATCAATTGCTGGATATAGCAGCGGGAAAAACTTGTGTTCGCATCGTGTTCAAGGTGTCTTCTACAGCCAGTGATCGGAGCAATCTGACCACTGGCGGCCGTAGCACATTCAAGGTTTCGAAAATTGATCATCCGAACAATCTCCACTCGTGTGCTGCGTGATCTCACGTCGCAGAAAGTTTTGGTGGAAATCAGTCTCTGGATATAGCATCGGCAATATTTTTGGTGAGTTTTACGAGGCGGGGCCCGGACGAATGATGGATGACGGCAAAACTTGGTCAAGCGGCAAGAATAGCATGAGTAATTCAGGTTGTATCCACGCATATCGGATATTCCATTGTCTGTTTCTTACCAGTCTCGATTGGAATTCATTGGATTAGTTTGAATACTGAGCAAAGCCAAGGAAATGCCAAGCCTCGGCCACAGTTGGTGGCACGTGCCATGATACTTGGCGAATTCCATGCCATAGTTACGGTTCGCCAATGTGCACCGCGAGTAACATTGAACTGAGATCTAGAAGTAGCCACAGCGCGCAAAATGCCTCAGAATTGCGTTCGCCGCCCAGATCTATAATATGATGTTACATCTTCCCTCGTTGTCATGGAAATCCACCCTCTCCACTCCCGCACCCGCTTCCCGCTCCTGACGACAATAAATATTGATGAATCCGACCGCTCATTTCGACCCTGTATACATCTAACCTTTACGTCCTTACGTGCAGTAATGCAAAAAAAAGCACGATCTGATCCGACGTGACACACCAGCTTATAAACAGGTATTTGCCCAGTGGCGTCAACCATGTCTGCCCCAACTGACGCATACGTGTCCTCCCCCGACGGGACTCGCATATACGCACAAGCGCTCGGCGACCCGTCCAATCCTCCCATTGTCTTCATACACGGCTTCTCCCTCAGTTCGATCATATTTGACCCCATATTTGACGACCCAAAATGGGTCGAGCGGTTATACCTTGTCAGCCCTCTCCATATGTCACTTGGAGCACCACTAATGGTGTGCAGATCCGGTACGACACGCGAGGCCACGGACAGAGTGATAAGCCCATCGAGGATGAATTCTGGACATCGGACCGAATAGCTAGTGACTTTGACGCTGTCATGCAAAGGTTTAACGTATGTCGTCCATACGTCCTTGGATGGTAAGTTTCTCCGTCTTCCCCTAACCATCAACTCGATATCCACTCACCGACCGACTTCTCTCTCTCTCTCTCTCTCTCTCTATGACGGGTATCTAGGTCCCTCGGCGCCACCCACCTCGTCGACATCCTCTCCCACCACCCACCCTCCTACCTCCGAGGACTCCTCAACGTCAACGGGTGCCCACACACGGGGTCTATCCTTCCGCGTTCCATCACCACGACCGCTGCCGCAGCCATCTCTCCGCTCCTGCACCCCTCTGACGCAGAAGAGTTCCAGTCCGGCGCGCTCGCCTTTGTCGAGATGTTATGCAACCCGGACCACCCGCTCCCGCTCGCCCTTCGGCGCGCGTGTCTGGCGGACATTATGCTCCAGCCTCGGGCGGTGGCGAGGCAGTTGGTGGTGAGGGAGCAGGACGCGTCGGGGTTGCTTTGCGCTGTTGAAGGGGAGGACGGCGGGAATGGCAGGAACGGGAGGAACGGCAGGAATGGGAGGAACGGTGGGAAAGGCGTCTGGGCGTGGCAGAACGGTTTGCACGATTTGAACGGTTTGAATGGATTAAATGGCTCGGCGGGGGAGGAAGCGGAGGAGGAACTTCCGATGTTAGTGCTGCTTGGCGAAAAGGACACGTTGACGAATTTAGAGGAGGTTGCGCGGTACATGGGCTCACGGCGCAACTGTAAAATTGTCGTCCTCCCAGAGGCGGGTCATACTCCCTGGATTGGACATTCCGGGTTGTTTAGGGAGACGGTGTTGGGTTGGGTCGAGGAGCACTGCGAGCAGCGCTATGTTACTACTCAACAAGAATCTTCAAAGTACGCAGAATGCACACTGTATCGTTAGTTTCCCATACTTGCGCGCGCGTGGACGCTGCTATACTATATTCAAAGTTATTGCAAGTTGTTCTCGTGTTCAGCTCCACGTACGAATTGATATCGGCCCTGTTGGCCTGATGGTTGAAGGTCATTGATGGAGGTGGAGCACCAAACGCTAGTGAGCGCTAATGAGCGATTAATGAGCGCTGATGTCGCCCTGGTGCGAGCCGACTCAGTGAGCTCAATGCCTACCGCAACGAATGGGCAAACATCCCTTCCCCAGATTGTACCGATATATGCACAAGCGCTCGATGATCCTTCCGATAATGTTGTCATAGTAGTTCAGTTACGTTGACCAGTTAATCAGAAAGGAAAATCCCGGTTGTGCAGTGTAGAAGTTCACAAAGAGGCGCGGGGCGATTGCGAGTTAAAGGCGTTCATTCTCGAGTACATGAGTAGTATAAATAAGTAAAAGAATATGAAATAGACGAGGCCGTGCAAATGACGGTACCTCGTATTGATATCCGGCGCTCTCGCATTGAATAGTCTTCATCACCCATCTTTCCAATTCTCTTCCTCCATCATCGCCCGGGTGCTGTCTCCCTCGTCCCATCATCCCTCGTAACCCGTCTCCTCCGCGATGCGCGCTTGCGCGCTTTCCTCCGTCGATCCGTCATTCCCAACAAGCAGATTGAGTACTTGAGTCGTGAAGTGATGAAAATGGCTAATGCACTTGCCGCACATCGGTATATAACTGGGACGTGCTGGTGAACCTTGTTGGTGGGCATAGAAGATAACTTTTAGTGACTATGTCGTGGGGCCTTGGGGCATCATATCTGTAACCTGTTTGAAGTAGGGCTGGCCCGGCAAGGCGTGCACGGGTGCTAGCTTATGGATCTCGGGATATATTGTTTCGACATGTACGGAGGCCCCGGGGCAAAGCGGGCAACGTAGTGCTATATATCAAGCTGGATATGGGGCAGTTTCAACCTAGGCTGGTCCTCACTCGATTCGCACACCATGTACCTTCCTATGCTTCCTCTCCTCCTTAGCCTCCTCTTCATGTTCGCTACATGCGCTCTACCTGTCCACGACATCGAGCATCGCAGTAACAGTGTCTCGGTATGGCTAACTGGATCCCACAATTGACATGTACAATGATTATCGCTCTTCAATCAGATCAACCGGAGAATGCATTTTTTTGGTATACGCTCTCTTAGGGTAAGTATTCTTCATATTCGTCCAATTATCTCACGGGCGATTTCAAGGAAAAGTATGGGGATAAGGAAAAAAAAGATATATATCATTTGTGGTATAAACGTAAGGATGATGGGGGTCAGGTAGTCTGGTCTAAGGAGCTTGACGGGAAAATAATGGAATGGCATGGCGTGCCAAAGACCCTTCTGAGAATTAAAATTGAAATAAACAGGAACGTTCAGCATATTATGGACGTAATCAAGGACTACAAGTGTCAATGGGGATGGGGCACCGAACGTAACGAGATCATTTTCATTCTGGCAATACCATAGGCGAGATGGACATCGACGAGAACGGTGGACTGTAGATGGCGAGCGGCTAATCTGTTTATCTATTCCCACGCTGGTGATGGTGTAGAGTCCGCCGAAATGTGCTTATCATGAAAAGATTTACAGCTAAGACCACGGAATTCAAAATGCTCTTAAAAAACACACACGAAACTGTAGCTAAGACGGCGACTTGGTGGTGCTGTCACTAGATGCCGTCTTGGCCACATCCGCTGCCATTCCTGCGAACCCGAACAGAGGCGCAAAGCGGCGCAAACCTGGTATTCCGTTGGCAAACTCAAACGCCTGTTGCATGATGGGCGGCTGTGGCCGCTGTGCTGCAGCAGGCGCTGCCCCCGTATTCTTCCCCTGCCGTTGCCGCTCCTGCCGCATCTCCTCTTCATGCACCCGTCGTCGTGCTTCCTCCCGCCGTTGTCTTTCATACTCCTCGCGCTGTCGCCGCATCCCCTCTTCATGCTCCCGTTGTCTTGCGTCCTCCTTTGCTGCCACCTGCCGCTGTTGTCTCTCGTATTCCTCACGCTGCTTCTTCATCGCGTCTTCATACGTTTGTCGCCTTGCTTCCTCTCTCGTAACCGCATCCTGCCGTTGTCTTTCAAACTCCCGCCTCATTTTCTCTTCGTATTCCTGTCGCCTTGTTTCTTCCTTCGCTGCTGCCTCTTGCTGTCGTCTTTCGTATTCATCGCGCTGTCGCCGCATCCCCTCTTCATGCCCTCGTCGATTTTCTTCCTCCTTCGCGGCCGCCTCTCGCTGTCGTCTCTCGTATTCCTCCCGCTGCCGCTTCATGGCCTCCCCATGCTCTTGTTTTTGTTCATCGAATCGGGAATTCCACTCGCGTTGCTGGTCTTGACGCCATTTCTTGTGGTTCTCCCTTTCCTTCACAGCATCCGCTTTGAGCCCCTCCTGCGCCTTTTGGGCCTCGTCCAGGCCCTTCTTCAACTCTTCACTCTCAGCCTTCCATCGCGCTAATTCTCGTTCCATTCTAGCCCGCTCCTCTTCGAGCTCTTGTCTCAAGGCTGCGTTGCCTCGCCTCATCGCCTCTAGCTCGCCCTTGAGTTCTACCATTTCTTCCTTGTGCTTGGCGATAATTCGGTCCACTTCCTCTCGACGCACAGACCCAGCAGCAGTGTCCTCCAACGCCTTGCCCTGCAAACGGATCTCTTCTTGGATCTGAACATGCGTGGGGACCAGTGTTGATATGTGTCGAAGAACCTGGCGGGCACTTTCAAGCGTCCGGATGTGTCGCATGAAGCGGGCGCCCCCTTCGGCAAGATGCTTGAAGAATTTGGTCCTCAGCTCCTCTTCACGCTCCTCGCCTTCTGCGCCGGAAACTTTGTCCCAAAATGTCGTCAAAACGACCACGTTCTCGTAGGCTTCCGTGCCGCAAAGGTGACGAAACATGGTCAGGTTCCGACGTGACTGGCCACCAAATTTGGGATCGGATATCCGGTTGAGGTATATGAGCCCATTCAGCTTTCGGCCCTTATCGTATCTGACATATGTTTTGGCACGGGGTTACACAAGAATCGGAGAGATGCTCACTCACTCCTCAAGCAAAAATTCTGCGATCCTTTTCAGGACGTCTGTATCAGTGACGCCTTCACGCGAGTCATCAAAGCCGGGAGTATCGACGATGATCACTTTGCGACCGCTCTCGGGATCACGAAAGGGGACAACCTGGATGTGGCTTGTCTCAGACTCGAGCCCTTTTCCGACGTTCACACTTGTGTCGCCTGTGAGAAGCCGAATGAACTACAAAGTGATCATTTGGCTCTGCGTCTCTGCAAGCATTGGGCATGTTGATCTTACCGATGATTTCCCTGTACCGGTGCTACCCAATACCCTGTTGGGGCCCGGGAACCAGTTGACCTTGGTTCTGCCAACTGTGCAAGGTGGAATACTTACGCTATCACTATGTCATCTCGATGTCCAGTCATTTCCAGTTCCTGCAGTAGTTGTATGCTCGAAAGTCGAGACTTTAGGGTCAAGTTGGGATGGCAGGCGTGAACCAGAGGAAGAGGAAGGGGGTTGCTGTGTTTTTGGGAGTCAGTACATGTAGGGTGAACTCGTGTTCTCCTCGTGTTGTCATGCGTGGCGGGCGAGTGATAGGAACACGTCTAGCCCTCTAACATCATGATCCTGGATCACTCTTGACAGAAGTGAGCCTAGACATCATAGATGATCGATGAAGCCAGACGTGTTTGGTGTTTGTGGGGCAAGTTCATGGCCCGAGAATTAGCTATACATGAATGGTGAACAATTTAGTGCACGTCAAATGTGTTACATTTTCAGTTTCCTCAGCCACCACTTATCCAGTTGCAATTTGATCGGCGAATCTGTCCATTCATACACGGCATTTGGTATCATCTGCCCTTTTCTGTGATTTTTATTTTATTTTTTACTCAAAATCTGGTCAAACTCGTTCATATAAAGACGCCACCAGTCACTTACTCTCCTCCGGCGCGTCCGGCCCATTGTCCACGGCTCAGTGAAACGCCCATCCCCCGATCCCCATAGCTAACATGGCCTGCATGTCGTCATTCAAATAATAATGGATATCGCGGTCTTGCTAGGATCCAAGACGAGGTATGGCGTCTCTTGATCATCGAGTTCCTTGCTATACTGTGAAACAGTCTCGATGAACTCTTCAAGATCACCCTTCAACGTTTTGGCCGCATTACGAATGACAGTCGGAGCTGAAGGCGAATCTGCAGTTGTTGTCGCATAGTAAAGGATCGTGCTTTCATCAGGCGCCTCAAATGACAACAGATATGGAACTTGCGCCATAATTAGCCAATTCTTTGGTTTGCGGATCGGAAGGGCCAACAGTATATCCTCCTCCTTGAAAGTCTGAAGCTGTTCCAATGTTTGCGGGGGACGTGCATAGAGGGCAGAAGGCTTGTTGGGAATGAATGTCTGGTAATACTGCTGCAGGTAATTAACAGCGGTGTGTTGTGGCGATGCGATATGAATGCACATAGTGGCGAAGTCAATCAATTCGTCCAAAGTATTGATGTCAGGGAAGCTGACTAGCTGCCTCCTTTGTGGGAGCGGACATCATTGCAAAAAGTGGCGAGACAACGGTCTGTTGCCACTTGTTCATCGCCCCCCGGGTACGCATCAGTGAGGACTACTGAGACAAATCGTCGTATGATCGTCCACATGCGAGCAATACCGCGGGCGTAAGCGTAGTTGTGATATTTGACTTGATCCAAGTCCTCGACCGGGAAACCGCGTCTGCGCAGGTCGTTGGGAACATAAAGATTTGTCCAGTCAAACCTATCGTAGGCATTCATGAGAAATGCAGATGTTTGTGGTGCGGTAAACCCAATCAATCCGATAATGATTTTTGGGACGAGGGTTTCACGGGCTGCCTTGTTCAGCCGGAGAGTGGTGCTCCAGTGTGGTTCAAGAAGCTTGAAAATTATATGGAACGGTTCGAACGTGCGATGCGCCGCAACGATGATGACCTCCTCTACGAGGTGGGTGTTAACCAAGTGGATAGCGACTTCATGGCGAAGCCAATCAGAGACCTGAACACACATCTTAGCGTAACGCCAGGGCCAGTCTTTGGACTCATCCTCGCGAATCCCAGATGTGATGCGGCGATTGAAAATGGTGACAGACTTCCTCACGCTCTCCTTGTAATCAATTATAATAGCCAGGGGATGCAGCCTTCCTTGGGGCTCGAGGTGGAAAAGCGCGACAGAAGAGCAGCCATAGCGACCTTCTGATACAAAATCGGAATTAGAAGAGACGCCCATAACAGAACGAAAATCGCTGCAATCCTGGATGAACATGCTTGTGGGGTCGTCTCTTAACAAAGTTCCGACGTCATTTCGTCGCTGAACTTGAGAGGCAGTCTTGAACTCATCGATCCATCGACGAGAAGCAAGAGTTAGAGTGGTAGGGTTGGTCCCAGTGAACTGCTGCTGACCAAATACAGCATCTGTATACCAGTCGTCACGAAGCCCTATGTTTTTGCAGAAGTACATGTCCCGAGACCTCTGGTTATCTTGCCGCGATCTCAGGTGAAGTTGGCGATTGCGGTCCACGAGATCCTGCATGTTGCGAATTTTGTCCGGGGACGGAGCCAGATATCGCAACTTGGCAAACAGCTCAGGTCGGGTAAATAACATTGCTGTCGTATCTAGAAGGGAATTAAAATTGAAAATGTCGAAAACGCCCATTTGATATTTGTCCGGAATGGTTTTCATGCAAGGCGGGTACTGGCTTGTATACGCAAACTCGAATTTGTTTTTTGCTATGTATTATATCAAGAACTGAGAGAATCATGGGGTCCCTGAAACTCACTGCCATAATCTGAAGCGCCTTCCGTTGTTTCGTATGATTGTTTGCTTGTTCTTTTCCCTTGACCAAGGTCAGCCAGAGATCGACTCAAACCGAGATGCCCGCTCACCTGGCTGATTTCTACGCCAATTCTCGTCGCCCTCTACCCCCTCCTTCACCTGGCTGGCCGCCTCCCTCTCACGTTCTTTTTTCTCATACTCGACCTGAGCCTGGAGCTGCTGCATGGATTCCTCATGCCTCTTTTGTAGACCATCAAATTGAGATTTCCATTCTTGTTTCTGTTCTTGACGCCATTTCTCGCGGTCTTCTCTCTCCCTTGCCACATCTGCCTTCAGACTCTCGTGAGCCTTCTTTGCCTCCTCAAGACCTTTCTTCAAAATATCCCTTTCGGTCTCCCAACGCGCCAATTCTTGCTGCGTTTGAGCTCGTTCTTCCTCTATCTCACGCCTGAGTAATGTGCTACTGGCTTGCGTGGCGTCTAGTTCTGTTTTAAGGTCTGCCATATGTTTCCTGTGCTTCGCAATTATTTTCTCCACCTCCTCCCGATGCACAGATCCAGCAGCAGTCTCTTCGAGAACTTTACCCTCCAAACGGATCTCTTGCTGAATTTGAACAATTGTAGGAACCAGTGTTAAGATGTATCGAAGAACGTCACGGGCACTTTCGATGGTCCCGTCGTGTCGCATAAAGCGTGCACCGCCTTCGACCAGATCGTCGAAGAATCGGGTCTTGAGCTGCTCTTCTCGTTTCGCCCCTTCTTGTTCGTTGGGAAGTTGGTCCCAAAATGTCGTCAGGACCACGACATTCTCGTACGCTTTCGTACCGCAAAGGTGACGGAACATTTTCAAATTGCGGCTGGACTGACCACCGAACCTGGGATCAGAAATCCGTTGGAGGTATATGAGACCGTTCAGCTTTCGATGCGTGTCATATCTTGGAAAAAAAAATTGAAATCAGATTTCCATAATACTATTGCTAATGATCCACTTACTCGGTAAGCAGGAAATCAGCAATCTTTTTCAGGACATCTGTATCAGTGACGTCTTTTCGTGAATCGTCAAAGCCGGGAGTATCAACAATTATTACGTTGCGACCACGATCGAGAAATGGGACCAATATGACCTCCATAGTTTCAGATTGGAGGCTGTCGCCGATCTTGACATGAGCATCTCCCGAGAGGAGCTTGACGAACTATAGATAGTTAGTCACTACTTGCAAAGCTTGTGATGGGTTGATCTTACCGATGATTTCCCTGTGCCCGTGCTACCCATTACCCTGTTGAGTTTGTGTGCCAGTTGAGCAACGGATCTGCCAGGTGGAAGGTGACATGCTCACGCTATCACTGCATCATCTTGGCCTCCATAGGTCGGGTCACTTGACGGTTCCTTATTCCGTTGGCGCGAAGCCATTTCAACAGTTAATGGTATAATGAATTAGAACTTGTAAGTTGGACTGTCGAAGAGGATTCTCTGTAATGGTACCGTTATCAATAAACTGGGAGTGACATGGACTGTCACGCCGATAGCTATATAATTAGAACGGCTCGTGCGCAAAGGCATTCCCGCATGATGTTGTAAACCTGAACGTGAAGAGCCTCACGACGTGAAATGGACGCCGCAGCTAATTGGAAACTTACTTGGTTTCATCCCCCAGACATTGCGTGAACCTGATAAAAACATTCAAGTTCTTAACCTGTTAAGCCTTGAGCGTGTGGGGTAGATAGCAAACTGTGGGAAAAGCGCCCGTAAACGCCACGTGTCATGAAATGAACGCAACGAACTGGTGTGGCATTTTTGTCGTCAGTAAGGTGGAGAAAACGCGGCAGGCGACGAGGTTGTCTGATCGACGTGCATTTTTTGTGCCTTACTATCACTTACCGAGTTTCATGTCGAATTGGGCAACGATTCCCTCATGAGCAGACACAAATGAGAGAAAAACTTCCAATTAATGTTAGCGGACATCTACATGGTAGAAGGCTGACTCGGAAGCGTTACAATACGAAACGCGACGCGTGTGTGTTGAGACGGAGGTTCTGACGTCCAGCATTAAAGCTCTCGACAAGGCGCCCGTGCTTAGGACCAGGTTGTTGCGGATCTCCAGAAAATCGTCAAGGAGCTCGCCGATGAGTAGCGTGGTTCACTACGTATACGTAGCAATGGAATCGTGTCCTAATCAGTTAAATGCGGGGCTGAGAATCCAACTGCAGAATCCTCAACCAATGGCACGCTCAAATACTCAGACTCTATGGGAATCATGGTGCCACAACTTGAACACCAGAATCATTACCTAGGAGTATTACGTGGCTGCAGACGAGACATCCTTCGCCCAAGCCATAACCTTTTCCTCCACACGTCTCTGTTCCCTCTCCGCCCTCTTCTCCTCAGCTTCTTTGCAAACAGCCATTAACTGATGCCGTGGCACCATGATATATGGCAGCATCATGAGCATGTCGGCATAGTCAGCCTGCCACCCTTTGTTATTTGCATGGCGCTCATCCCGCTCCTCTGTTTGTTTCTTCGTCTTCTCCTCGGCCTCATTAGGCTGTTTCCCGATTGCCTTTTGATCTGCATTTGCTGCAGTCATGACACCTGCCGGGTAGAAGGACTCTTTCCAACTACTGTTGAGCATGTCTTTCACTTCTTGCGTGGCGAAATGGTAGAGTACAGCACCACCATAAACGATGTCAAAGATAATGTCAGGCGGCCATTGGCTAGCAGTCTCCGGCATCCTGAGTGGAGGTCCAAAAGGGATGGGACTGTACATGGGTTTGAAGAAATGTGTTGTATACCTTTTCTGTATCGGCGATGCATTGGGTTCAATATCAGTTGTGTCCATGGCAAAGTTGGGTGTTTACCACCATCAGAATCCGATGAAGCACCATGCAAGGGTCACGCACTACCAAGAATGCGACATTTTTACCCAGATTCACATGAGTGATTTTGTGTAGAAGAAGGGCATTCCGAATATTGTCAATGTCCTCGACAATGTCATTCCCAGTCGGATCGCGACTGCGACGTCGAGTGTAACTTGATATATACTGTCACCGTTGTTAGGTGAACGACGAAAATTGAGTGTAAGAGTTGTACCTCATCACCTTTGCTACGGGTTAGGAGATGCGTGGCGTCGCACTCGTTACCCTCGTGCATTGTCAAGACGCACTGCTCTCGATCTCGCCTTAAAAGTTCCCCACGGAGTTGCTTCCTTCGAGTGGTGTGCACACTAGAAGTGATGTCTGAGCGTACGAGATGGGGGTCGATAGGGAACATCTTTAGCTTCTCCACACCGTTGGTGTGATAGTATAGAATGGTAGATGTGGGTGCCAATGGGAGACTGGTATTGTAGTCTACGACATCGAGAAAGTTTGTAGTGAATGAAAGGTCGCCCTGCATTCCGGTGACAACTCCGATTGCGCAGCGAATCCACTTGTAGGGCCTTTGTGAGAACTGGAGCGTGTTGAGGGTTTCGACCGGGAAGGTGAGGCAACGGACCCGATTCCAATTGGTAGGATAAATATCGAGGTTGGCGTTAAGCGCCACGGTGTGGGGGAACTCTGCATGAACTTGGACCTCAGGGGCTGCCATGATGCAGAGTGTTGGTGACAAGTGTGACACATGGCGCGTGACCCGTGTCACGGAAGGCGCTTCAGATTATGACATTGAGTTTCAGGGACCCATGATTCTCTCTGTAAGAATACGGAGCTCAGTCGGGCAACAATCGACTGAGGGGCGTCACTGGTGTACTCTAGACTATATAAGCGAAGTATTCACAGCATAGATAGGATAAATAGAACTTGCCATCGTCGAAACAGAGTTTCGACGCGGCTTTGGCGGGCGTGTGATATAAATAGAAATGTACTATGAATAGATAGATTGATACTACGTGTCCAAGTTCATTTCAGCAGCGGTGTTGACTTCCAACACTCTCGGTTCTTGATATAAAAAACAAATTCGAGTTTGTGTACACCCGCCTTGCATGAAAACAAGTACAGTTAAGCGCTCTGCTTCCTTCCACTTCTAGATATGACAATGTTATTTACCCGACCTGACCTATTTGCCAATTTGCGATATCTGGCTCCATCCCCGGACAAAATTCGCAGCATGCAGGATCTCGTGGACCGCAATCATCAACTTCACCTGAGATCGCGGCAAGATAACCAGAGGTCTCGGGACATGTATTTCTGCAAAAGGTTCGTGACGACTGGTACTATTTGGTCAGCAACAGTTCACTGGGACCAACCCTACCACTCTATGTCTTTCATCTCGTCGATGGATTGATGGGTTCAAGACTGCCTCTCAAGTCACGATTATCTGCCATGGTCACGATGAGAACAGTTCATGCACGGACCCCGGCAGATATGAACACGAAAACGCATAATCGCCACTTTGTATTGAGTCGTCCCGTGTTGCCGTGATGTAATTCTGACAGGTAGCTCATCCTGGCGCACGTAACTCCCTTCCTGTTAATATTTTCCCCAAGAACCCATCAAGGTCGCTGATGCAGAAAGCTCAAGTTACCAACCCCACTTATGAACATTCAAGGCACTATATTCAGCAACTGATCAGTGATTTTCCTGTGAGAAATTCTACGGTCTGACCAATACACAAGGTGGTCGGAATAACGATGTGAACGGATAACGCGATGAACGATCGAAGGGACATAACGCAATGAACCAGACCGACATTTCCGCCGAAAGAAACCATTCCAATGAAGAATGTCATGAGAGCGAGACGAAAAATGAAGCAAGTCTTACCGTTCTTACGCCAGAACTAAATGTAGTATGCAGACTAACAGAGCCCAAAGACGAGGGGGCATGCTTGGCCCCCTTGTGAACTGGGCTGGTTCATGTAAAAGCGGCCCGCGTGAGGTAAGGTTGTGTTCTGTCACATGTCACATAGAACCTGTCAGTGTCACTGTAAGTTCTGGAAGACGATGATAAGAAAATGGGTCCGACGTTCCCCATGGCACTCATCCCAAGGCTGAGGCTTCTATAAAGCGTCAAAC
The DNA here is from genome assembly GCA_020011035.1 of Amanita subjunquillea. Lineage (NCBI taxonomy): Eukaryota > Fungi > Basidiomycota > Agaricomycetes > Agaricales > Amanitaceae > Amanita > Amanita subjunquillea. The sequence goes on from JAEBUT010000029.1 coordinate 53,146, forward strand.
CTCAAACTAGCACCTGTGCTTTCCTGAGATGACCTCACGCGATTCTGGCGACTACAACCCCGAATCGCCTTCTATTGGACAACATGACGACATCGTGATAGCGTGAGCAATTCCTCCTTCCACCATGGCAGAACCGTTACTCAACGTGTTCTCGAATTTGACAGGGTCATGGGTAGCACTGGGACTGGGAAATCATCAGTGAGACCGAACATCTCGCAAGGCATGCAGAGACAAGTCTAATGGTTACCATAGTTCATTAAATTGCTCTCGGGAGATTCTACTGTTCATGTTGGGGATAATCTCGAATCTGAGACAAGCACCGTCCAGGTCGTCCCGTTTCGTGATCGAGAGAGTGGTCGCAATGTCATAATTGTCGATACTCCTGGCTTCGACGACTCTCGTGCAGGAGTCACCGATACAGATATCCTGAAAACAATTGCGACTTTTTTACTTGAAGCGTAAGCACATCTCTAAACTTGTTCCTCTCATCTCAAGGTTTTGTTAGATATGATAAGGACCGAAAGCTGAATGGCCTCATATACGTTCAACGGATATCCGATCCTAGGTTTGGTGGCCAGTCCGGCCGTAATCTCAAGATGTTTCGTAGCCTATGCGGTGCCAACGCCTACGAAAATGTAGTAGTTTTGACGACATTTTGGGATCAGCTTCCAAGCGAACAGGATGGAGCGAAACGGGAAGAGCAGCTGAAGATGACATTTTTTAAGGACCTCGTTGAAGGAGGCGCTCGTTTTATGCGACACGACCGGACCATCGAAAATGCTCACGACGTTCTTCGACACATATCAATGTTGGTCCCTAAAAATGTTCAGATTCAGGAGGAAATCCGTTTGGAAGGCAAAACACTTGAAGACACCGCTGCTGGATCTGTGCATCGGGAGGAGGTGGAGCGAATCATCGCGAAGCACAACAAAGAAATGGTAGAACTTAAGGACGAACTAGAGACGATGAGAAGCGGTAACGGTGCCTTGAGACAACAGCTCGAGGAGGAGCGGGCCAGATTGCAGAGAGAAATAGCGCGATGGGAGGACGAAAAAGTAGAGCTGAAGATAGGTTTGACCAAGGCGAAAGAAGCCCAGGAGCGACTGGAGGCAGGTCGTGCAAAGGAAAAGTCGGACACCGAGAAATGGCGCCAAGATCAAGAACGCGATTTTATATCCCGGTTTAAGGCCCAAGAAAAGAGATATTCCGAATCTGTGAAGATCCTACAGGATCAACTCGATCAAGGAAAGAAGGCGCGCGAAGACATTGGCAAGCAGAAAGATGAGAGCAGCAACGCTGAGGTACGGCGTAAAGACCAAGTGGAAATTTCAGTTCAATGACGAAAAACAGGATGACGCTGATGACGAGGACGAGGCTATAGATAAGGAACGAAAACGGCGGCAGCAAGAGGAGGCTGTGAGGGTGGCAGTCGAGCGAGCGTTACAAGAGGAACGTGAAAAGTCCTACGCGAAGAAAGGGTGGGAGTTGGGCGGTAAAATACCGTTGGTGGTCGATGTGGTCGGCAAACCTTTGCTTGGCGCCTTGGGTTTAGGTTTGGATACGTCTAGGAAGGTGTTCAGGAAACGCTAGCTTTAGCTGGAATTTGATGCAATTGGGCTCCTCCCTTATCCCAGAGCTCCCCGATACATTATCTTCGCCCCCTTGACTCCCCGCCGACGAGGCCTCGGCCCTCAGGTCAGCCAGCGACTCGTGTCATCACCATCGTTACGAGGTCCGGCATCAATTTTTGATAAGGTTGCACTGGTGCGTTCAGAGTACCTTTATCGCGACCTTATCATGTTGCCTCGAGATAGACCTTCTACTCCTCTGCCCTCTTCTTATCTCCTTGACTCAAAGTTAATTAACCACTGAGCACCCTGTTCTAGGATGTTGCTTCTATATATTGTTATTTTTCTAAACATTCTAGTGGCTCCATCCCCAGTGTCCGCTGAATTTCCACTGATGCCTGGATGGAACTCTGAAGATGGGGGTATGCCCCGGCGCGGCGACGTTTACTGGATAAGTCCAACCAAACTGGTAAGCTTGGTTATCATATTCACGCAAGTGGCAAACCTTGACAAGACTTCCTGGTAGCGCATGTTGCCTGGAGAACATCAGGACCGGGTAGCCTGTATCGTCCTCGAGGTGTACCGGGTTCTATACGCCACTTCATACTATCATGTTCGTGTTGCAGCGATGATGACCAAAGCGAGGGTGGATGACATCGCCGAAGTTCCTGCCAGTGACTTCTTTGAGGATTCCGAATGGCTACATAGTAAGGCGAATCACCGTCACATAGTAGAGAAATTAAACACTTTTGAGTAGCGCGCTCGAGCTTGGCCAAATTAATAGGTTATCGAATTTTAGTCCACAAGATTTATACGGCAACGGGTGATTCGATAGTCATGGGACTCTATGCAGGGCGATTAACAACGATGCCAGAAGAAGCCGTGCGTAGATTGGTGAGGGTACTTGAAATGGTGGATGGATGGGATCCTCGTACAGGCCAAAATGGGCCCCTGTTCGGTGGCATTTACTGGTTCCCCGCACGATATTTCGTAAGCTCAGCCATCGTTCGCATGAAGTGCCATGCCTTGACAAAACTTTCCGATAGTATTATGTTAAAGCTGGTAGTTACATACCCTATATCGTCCTCGGCATGCCGCCAGGCGTGGCTCAGCATGAAAACAAGTATCGTGTTGTAAGGGTGTCCAACGGCCCATTACCTCCGGGTCACGGACCAGGACGACCCGCCGTGCGGTTCCTTGAACTGGGTTCTGACATAACTCACTTAACAAACTGCTATATCTATCCCCACGACTATCGTGATGTTCCCGGTGATCCCAAAATCATGCAAAGATGGAGGGATAGTCATAGTATCACGCGAATGGAAAATTATCATGCGCATGTGTTGATGGCGAGCGGTGAGTTTGATTGGTCAATATCATACCCAGCCACTGAACTAACACTGACATTAAGTGAATGCTAGACATGACGAACTACACATGAGTTAGAATTATCGGCACAGGTTTGTGCTCTCATACGGTCATATGGTATTAGATACAATTTACGTGGTGGCGAGCAGAAGATGACCTAGACTAGACTAGACTTCCCATCTTCGAGACTCGTATCGTACATGAATCTTACAACTTGACATTCACTGAAAAGTTGACCTTCCGCTGGGGACGGTCTTTGACGTAACCCTGCGCAAGTCAGTGACGTCCACGACGCAGCTGTCCATATTCTATTACAGCACTTGAATAATTTACCCTGAGGCCTGGACTTTGAGCGTTGGTGGGACTGACTAGCTTGGACTAACCACGGGACCATCGGACGTTTACAACGATATTATCATTGGAATCAGAAGCCATGAAAAACTGCCTTGCATCTGGTTCGGAAATCGCCTGCCCATTATCGTCTCACCTGATGGCATGTTTGGGTCCGCTATGCCCTGGGCGTACTGCGCGTTGCTTTAAATTGCAAGTTGCGACCATGACTTTTATGTCAGCGCAGAAAGGGGGTTTGTGCGTCAAGTGCCATTCAAACTATTATTTTACCACGGGCTTCATCAGAATAGAAGACGAGTGTTCTGGCATTTGACGTGTGGAATGAGAGTTAAAGTTCTTATGTAATATAACCCCCGAACACCTTCGTCACCCTGCCAATATCTCATCGTTCATTCCGATCTTTCAGCGCTTCATGGAAACCTAATACCGTTTCACTGATCCACGAAGATGCCGCGTGTTTTCCCACTAGAAGCAATGGCATCTTCCGGAAGTTCAATGTGGTTCATCAAAACGTATGCGGACTCGGCTTCAATTCCTTAGTACTAATCTACAACCAACCCTTTCCATCTTCGTTAGTAACACCACTGCCATCTTTCTCTCACGCATCAGCTTTCCATCATCCGTTCGCAATGCAGTCAGGTTCACTGGAGACCGAAGCAACGATTGCGTATGTCTTGATTCCAGCGGATTCAGAGTTGACTCTAATCCAATCCTTATAGACTTATGGGCGCAACTGGAACAGGTGAGTTCGACTTGATTAAACTCCTACATGAAACCGAACTCGTTTCTCAGGGAAATCGTCGGTGAGTATAATCCAACTAGTGTGAAAGGCAGGCGATAAACAGATTTTGGAATCGTCCGTCCCGTTCGTGTGGCCAGTTCATCAATCTTCTTACCAGAGATGATGGCATTCGTGTCGGTCATGACCTAGGTTCCGCCACGCTCGACGTTGATACTTCAATCTACATTGCTGAAGAAGCTGGTATTCGCGTGACACTCGTCGACACGCCAGGCTTCGACGACTCCCGCGAGGGAGTTTCCGATACTGATATCCTTGGAAAGATTGTCAACTTCTTACAGGACGAGTGAGTGTTTTTCGTTTGTGTTTCTCGCAATGTTCATAACCAAAGGTTCCAAGTGGAGGGCGGAAGTTGAATGGTATCATATATCTACACCGCATCTCCGATCCTCGATTTAGCGGCATGGCGAAGAAAAACCTCAAAGTCTTCAGAGAGCTCTGCGGCGACGATAGGCTTGAGCACGTTAGGATTGTCACCACTTTTTGGAATGTTGTCAGTGCGAAGGAAGGGGAAGATCACGAAACAGCCTTGGCCGCGGGTGTTTTCAAGCCTTTCCTAGAGGCCGGGGCGAAATTGGTTCGCCATGATAATGGACTCGAGTCTGCTAAGAATATCGTTTCCGACCTCACTCGCCAAGCGCCTGTGACGATGAAAATCCAAGAGGAGCTGGATGCTGGCATGGTCTTGGGAGATACATCTGCCGGTGCGGTTATCGTTGAAGAGATGAAGGAACTGCAGAAGAAGCACGCTCAGGAGATGGAAGAGTTGAAGAAAGAGTTGGAGGAGGTAACGAATGAGAACGACGAAGACCTCAGAGCTGAGCTAGATGCAGAACGGAAGAAGCTAGCAGAAAAGATCGCCCGCGTGGAGGAGGACCGGAAGAGACTGACGACGATGCAGGCGGGTTTGGAGACGCTATCTCAGCAGAGTGCGAAGATTATCGATCGCGGAACTGCAGAGCATGATGGACTGGTGGGTAAGGAGCGCCGAGAACGACCACAAACCCCGGATTCTCGAAGGATACCGCATCACGAACCCCACAACACTCTGGAGGAAGGCAATGCTCCTCGGTCTGTACAAGAGAGAATGGAAAGAATAATCGCGATGCGCGCAAAAGATGTAGCGGATCTTAAAGAAGTGCTGGAGAGAATTGGGGAGAGTAACGATGCACTTAGACGTGAGCGAGAGGAATTGGAGCGAAGAATCGCAAGCTCGGACGCTGAAACAGAAGAGCTGAAGAAAGTTCTTTCGCAGCTATCTCAAGACAGGAATTCACGCGAAACTATGGACGAGGTTGTAAAGGCTGCGGTCGCCCGAGCATTAGAAGAAGAACGAAGGAAATCTTACGCAGACTGTGCCATGAAATTGGCCGAACATATTCCCCTTGTACCCAGAATTATATCCAAACCTGTACTCGGGGGTATGGGATTCGGTTTGGACGTTATGAGAAGCCATTTTCAACAGTAATACTCGATACATAGGATGAGTGTCGGTATCGTATCAACATGATAGAATGGCTATTCATAGTAAGAGCACCATAGGCGATGCAGGTAGATTACGAAGCGTAACCCAAAATGCACTGCGGAGCGACTTTGTATGGTGCTCCGACACTCGACGGTATTGCCAGAAAATCATCCGAAGCGCACGCGGCTGGCTCCCAAAAAGCAGTGTCGCTCAAGACTATTCATTGACGGCGTCACGACCAACAGCACTCACCCATACAGTGGGGTGGACCAAAGCTGGGGGTTCATATTACTCGTCCAGACACTTTCTCTCTCTCATTCTTAATACTGCTTTACAGGCGCATCCTCATCATATCCAATACCTTCGTCTACTTCCCAGTCATCGTTGTGTTACCGTTCGAATGGCGTCATTCATATAAGAATCGAGATCGCCGTCTTACTAGGGTCCATAACAAGGTACGGCGTTGACTGATCATCGAGTTCTTTGCTATGCTGCGCGACAGTATTGATGAACCCATTGAGATCATCCCTTAACGATTTGGCTGCATTACGAATTACTTCCGGTGCCGATGGTGAATCTGCGGTTGTCGTCGCATAGTGAAGGATAGTGCCCTCATCCGGCACCTCAAACGACAGCAGGTATGGAACTTGACCCATGATTAACCAATCCCTTGATTTGCGGATCGGAAGAGCCAACAATATGTCATCCTCCCTGAGGCTCTGAAGCTGTTCTAATGTCTGTGGAAGTCGCGTGAAGAGGGCCGAAGGCTTGTTGGGAACGAACGTCTGGTAGTACTGTTGCAGGTAATTAACAGCAGTGTGTTGCGGTGATGCAATGTGGATGCACATGGTGATGAAGTCGATCAATTCGTCCAAAGTATTGATGTCAGGGAAGCTGGTGAGCCGACCTCCCCTCTGAGAGCGGACATCGTCGCAAAAGGTGGCAATGAATTGATCATTTGCTACTTGTTCATCGCCGCCAGGGTACGCATCTGAGAGGACTGTTCGGACAAACTTTCGTATAATCAACCACATGCGAGCAATATCGCGGGCGTAGGCGTAATTGTGATACTTGACTTTATCCAAATCCTCCATGGGGAAGCCGCGCCTGCGCAAGTCATTGGGAATATAGAGATTTGTCCAGTCAAACTTATCATAGGATTTCATGAGAAATGCGTATGTTTGTGTTGCTGTATACCCAGTCATAGGAATAATGATTTTCGGGACAAGTGTTTCACGAGCGGACTTGTTCAGCGGGAGGGTTGTAGTCCAGTGTGGCTCTAGAAGCTTGAAGATTATATGGAAGGGTTCGAAAATGCGATGAGCTGAAACTATGATGATCTCCTCTACGAGATGGGTATTAACCAGGTGAATAGCGACTTCATGACGAAGCCAATCAGAGACCTGAGCACACATTTTTGCGTAACGCCATGGCCAGTCTTCATACTCATCCCCGGGAGTCGCAGATGTGATGCGGCGGTTGAAAATCGTGACAGAATTTTCCATGCTTCCCTTGTAATCGATCGTAATGGCTATGGGGTGTAATCTGCCTTCAGGTTCGAGATGAAAGAGTACGACGGAAGAGCAACCATAACGACCCTCTAACGTGAATTCGGAATTGGCAGAGACGCTCATGGCAGAACGAAAATCGCTATAATCCTGGATGAATATGCTTGTGGGATCATCCGTCAACAATCTCGTGACATCAATGCGCCGTTGAGCTTGAGAGACGGTCTTGAACTCATCGATCCATCGACGAGGTGCAAGCGTGATGGTGGTAGAGTTGACTCCGGTGAACTGTTGTTGACCGAATGCAATATCAGTATACCAATCATCACGAAGCCCGATGTTTTTGCTGAAATACATGTCTCGGGACCGCTGGTTATCTTGCCGCGATTTCATATGAAGTTGACGATTGCGATCTACGAGATCTTGCATTTTGCGAATTTTACTCGGGTCTGGAGCCAGATATCGCAACTTGGCAAACAGTTCAGGTCGGGTAAACAACATCACGGTCGTCTCTAGAAGGGAAGTAAAGTTGAAAATGTCGAAAATGCCCTTTTTATATTTCTGTGGAATGTTTTCCATGTAAGGCGGGTACCGCTCCGTATACGCAAACTGGAATTTGTTTTTGGCTGTGTTTTGTGTCAAGAGCGGGAGGGTGATCGTGTGATCTCTGAGGCTCACCGTCAGAAATTGAAGTAAGCTCACGCTGAGGTCGTTGAATCAATTCCCCTCGCTCCTTTCGCCGATCATCAAACCGTGATTCCCTCTCGCGTTCTTTTTTCTCCTGCTCAACCTGAGCCTGGAGCCGTTTTATCGATTCATCGTGCTTCTTTTCTTGGACAGCAAATTGGGATTTCCATTCTCGTTCCTGTTCTTCACGCCATTTCTCGCGATTCTTTCTCTCTGTTACAACATCCGCCTCCAGCCTCTGTTGTACCTTCATCGCCTCATCCAAACCTTTCCTCATATCGTCTCTTTCGGTCTCCCATCGCGCCAATTCTTGCTGCGTTTTGGCTCGCTCTTCTTCTATCTCACGCCTAAGTGATGTGCTACTAGCTCCCGTTGCGTCCAGTTCCGCTTTAAGGTCTGCCATCTGTTTCTTGTGTTTCATAATTATCTCCTCCATTTCTCCACGATGCACAGACCCAGCAGCAGTATCTTCGAGAACTTTACCCTCCAAACGAATCTCTTCCTGAATTTGAACATTTGTAGGAACTAGCGTTAAGATGTATCGGAGAACGTCACGAGCATTGTCGATAGTCCCGTCATGTCGCATAAAGCGGGCACCGCCTTCGACAAAATCCTGAAAGAACCTGGACTTCAGCTGCTCTTCCCGTTTCTCCCCTTCTTGTTCGCTGGGAAGTTGGTCCCAAAATGTCGTCAGGACCACGACGTTCTGGTAGGCTTTCGTACCGCAAAGGTTACGGAACATCTTCAAATTACGGCTAGACTGGCCACTGAATCTAGAATCGGATATTCGTTGCAGGTATATGAAACCGTTCAACTTTCGAGGCATATCATACCTTAAAAATAACCGTCAGATTATGATAGGCACATGATAGCATTGTCAACGATTCACTCACTCGGTAAGGAGGAAATCGGCAATCTTTTTCAAGACATCTGTATCAGTGATGTCTTTGCGAGAATCGTCAAAGCCGGGAGTGTCGACAATTATCACGTTGCGACCACAATCGGAAAAGGGAACCAGTTGGACGTCCATAGTTTCAGACTGTAGACTGTCGCCGATCTTGATACGACTATCGCCGGAGAGGAGCTTAACGAACTACATACGAACCAGTCCTGATAAGTCTGTGCCAGCTTGTGATATGTTGATCTTACTGATGATTTCCCTGTACCGGTGCTACCCATCACCCTGTCGAGTTTGGGAGCCCAATGAGCAACGGTTCTATCAGGGAGAAGGTGGCATGCTCACGCTATGACCACATCATCTTGGCTTCCATAGCTCGGGTCACTGGCCTGTTCCGGATCCTCCTTGCGTTCGCGCGAGGCCATTTCAGTAGCTATGGTAGTATAAAGAATGGAGCTTGTGAATTGGATGGATTATCGATGCGGATTCCTGTGCATAAATAGATATGCCAATGTCACCGTGATCCATATAGATCGGCAGTGACATACTGTGCTACGTGGTCAGTGACAGCACCAGTAAGTTGGGGATCACGATATCTGACATAGTAGTCACAATCAGCACAGCTCACAGACCGAACGACCGAACGCAGCCACCTTGAACATGAACAGCCTCGCTGCACCGCACGAGATTGGCAGTCCATTGACAGGTAGCTTACACTGGTGAGAACTCCCAAGCCTCCCCCAGACACCGCCATACGTTCAAGTTCCTAAATTTGATTAAGGTACTATCTTCAATAGTGATTATCCTTGATTATCACAGAAGTTCTGCGGAATTGAGGGTCGTATAACGACTCACAAGATAGGGTTCAGATAACGCAACTAGTGATTTGAAGGAATGTCTGGATTGAAATATATAGAGAAAATACAGCAAATGAACGAGGCGGTTCTGCCAGTGCATCATCGACTCTCCGCGATTATCACGGTTACCATAATGATCATTCACAGCTTGCTCTTCCCAAATTACGCAATTTGATCGGAATCTATGTCACTGACTACACGATGAGAACATGAGTCCGGCATGTTCCCCAGAACAGGCGCTGAGCACGTCCTAATTGGATTAGCCTTGCGAACTATAAAGCCTCAAGCGTTCAAAGTCAAACTATCACTTGCGCTTCCTGAAATGACCTCAAGCAATGACGACGACTACTCTACTAACCCCGGATCGTCATCAGTTGGACAACAAGATGATATCGTGATAGCGTGAGCATTCCCGCCCTTCGCCGTGACAGAGTGGTTAAACTGATTTCCGAACTCTACAGGGTGATGGGCAGCACCGGGACTGGGAAGTCATCGGTGAGATCAACATTCTGCAAGGCGTGCAGATACTGGAGTCTGATGGCTGAATACCGCAGTTCATTAGGCTGCTCTCGGGCGACACTAGCGTTCACGTTGGAGACAGCCTTGAATCTCAGACAAGCGATATCCAGATTGTCCCGTTTCGTGATTCAGAGAGTGGTCGCAACGTCATCATTGTCGATACGCCTGGCTTCGACGACTCTCGCGCAGGAGTCACCGATACAGATATCCTGAAAGCGATTGCAAGTTTCTTACTCGAAGCGTTAGTATACAGTATCTCTAAACCTGTGTCCGTTGTCTCAAAACGTTGTCAGATATGATAAGGACCGAAAGCTGAATGGTCTCATATATGTCCAACGGATCTCCGATCCTAGGTTCGGCGGCCAATCCGGCCGTAATCTCAAGATGTTCCGTAACCTGTGTGGTGCGAAAGCATACGAAAATGTAGTGATTTTGACAACATTTTGGGATCAACTTCCAAGCGAACAAGAAGGGGAGAAACGGGAAGAGCAGCTAAAGACGATATTTTTCAAGGATCTTGTTGAAGGAGGTGCCCGGTTCATGCGACACGATCGGACCATTGAAAGTGCTTGCGACGTTCTTCGACACATATCAATGCTGGTCCCTAAGAATGTTCAGCTTCAGGAAGAAATCCGTGTGGAAGGCAAAACGCTTGAAAACACCTCTGCTGGATCTGTGCATCGGGAGGAGGTGGACCGAATCATCGCGAAGCATAACGAAGAAATGCTAGAACTTAAGGGCGAATTACAGACGATGAGGAGCGGCAACAGTGCTTTGAGACAACAGCTGGAGGAGGAGCGGGACAAATTGCAGCTACAAATTGCACGATGGGAGGCCGAGAAAGAAGAGCTGAAGTTAGGTCTGAGCAAGGCGAAAGAAGCTCAGAAGCGATGGGAGGCGGATCGTGCCAAGGAAAAGGCGGACACCGAGAAATGGCGCCAAGATCAAGAACGCGATTTGAAATCCCGGCTTGAGGACCAAGAAAGGAGGTATGCCGAAAGAGTGAAAATCCTGCAGGATCAACTCGAGGGTAAACAGAAGAGGAGGACCACTGAGGTAAGGCAAAAACACCAAGTGGAAATCTCAGTTCGATGACGAAAAACAGGATGGTGCCGACGCCGATGGCGAGGCTATGAATAACGAACGGCAGCGACGGCAGCAAGAGGAGGCTGTGAGGGTGGCAGTCGAGCGAGCATTACAAGAGGAACGTGACAAGTCCTACGCAAAGAAAGGGTGGGAGTTAGGCGGCAAAATACCGTTGGTGGCCGATGCGATCGGCAAGCCTGTGCTTGGTGCCTTGGGTTTAGGTTTGGATGCGTCTAGAAAGGTGTTCAAGAGACGCTAGCTTTCAGTTACGCTTTTGATTTAATTCTGGAATTTGATATTTTCTTCGTCGCGTAAAGCTGATAGGTTGCTATTTTGTCAGCATTGCCATGCCGCGACGTGCACGTTGTTGCTGTGTAAATAAACATTAATGCCCTCACCTGTTTACCGATTGAAACCTGGACTCCGCGACCTCGTTGGAAGCAGACGACTATGGCGCAGTCGGAGGTTCAATGTAGTAACGGCATTATTACTATTATTAGAATCTGTGATTATGAGAAACGCTTACTGATGCCAGTGGGCCGTTAGTACGCCTCGTGTCCCAGGCTGCTCTTTGCGCTTTAAATTGCACCTTAACCCCACACACATCACCATCCCCATCCGTTCGCATCCAACCCCAGCAACCTTTAACAATGCCCAAGTCAGGTACCGAAGCAATGGTTGCGTATGTCCGAGTTTCGTTCATGGTACACAAGAGTCGACTAATTCCTAATTTTGTAGAATTATGGGAGTAACAGGAACAGGTCTGTCACACTCGAATATATTCGTCCTTGCTAGGATTCGACCTCTTCTGTTTTCCAGGAAAATCAACGGTTAGGACAATCAAACTTGGCACTGGACAATGAATAGCCGTTTTGATCATCTGTCTTTCTTGTTTGCAGTTCATCCGTCTTCTTACTAACGATGAAAACATTCATATTGGTCATGATCTGGAATCTATGACATTCGACATCGTTACTTCCCGCTACGTCGACAAGGAAGCTGGTGTCCGTGCGACGCTTGTCGACACACCTGGTTTCGACGACTCCCGTGAGGGAGTTTCCGATACCGACATCCTTGGAAAAATTGCCAATTTCTTACAAGACAAGTGTGTGTCATCATTCATATTCCTCCTAGCGTCTACAACTGAGAATTCCCAGTGGAGGAAGGACGCTCAACGGTATCATTTATCTACACCGCATCTCCGACCCCCGGTTCAGTGGCATGGCGAAGAAAAACCTACGGGTTTTCAGGGAGCTCTGTGGCGATGATAATCTCGGCCACGTTCGATTTGTCACCACTTACTGGAATGTTGTCAGCGAGAAGGAGGGGAAAGACCGCGAAGCGGCCCTGGCCAATGGAGTTTTCAGACCTTTCATCGATGCTGGGGCACGATTGATTCGACACGACGGTGGATTTGAGTCTGCCAAAAAAATTATTTCGGATCTCGCTCGCCAAACTCCAGTGACGATGAAAATTCAGAAGGAGCTTAACGCTGGCATGGTCCTTGGAGACACGTCGGCCGGTGCAGTTATCGTTGAAGAGACGAAGGAACTCCAGAAGCGACACGCGGAGGAGATGGAAGAGTTAAAGAAAGAGTTGGAGGAAGCAGCGAATGAGAATGATGACGACCTCAAAGCTGAGCTGGATGAAGAGCGGCGGAAGCTGGCGGAGAGGATTGCGCAGGTAGCGGAAGACCGGAAAAGACTGGCAATGCTGCGGCTGCCTTCAGAGACACGCCCTCTACCGCATGTGGAGAGTGCCAACTACGTTTCCACGGCGATGTATACGATGAGTGAAGCTCCAGTGCAGCCGCAAAAGGGCAATGGACTGGACGGCGAGCAGGCGAACGTCATAATAGGGCTGAGAGGAACGGGAGGGAGAGCCGGGAGGATGCGCAGAATACTCTACCGGATGAGGAAGGCCAGGAAGGCAACAACGGAGGGAAGAAAACTCAAGTCTTCAGAGACCACCAGTTCACAATAGTTCTCAAAATATGGTTAACGTGAATGGGGAACGCATACCTACGACGGCGAATCGCAGCACCTTTAACCGTTTTATCTCCTGGTTAAAGGAAGTCTGTGGCAAATGGAAAAAATCTTGAAGACTCCCTACTTCTTTAATTTCTCCATATTGCTCTACCGCGCATCCCATGGTTCTATATATTGAATATGTACATACAAGTCCTATGGTTGTTGACAAGGAATGACCGAGTAAAAATACAAACTTTTTACATGGCACTTTCGTCCTGATCCCCAAGCTGGTCACTTCATCGCTCAGCTTGGAGATAACGGTGAACGGGATGACCAAGGACCGCGCGAGCTTCACGAACCAGAGCACTGGTCATGCGGCCGGTGAATTTACACGATTCACTATCCACCCCGGGGCCGTTAGATCTGGCTCGACGGGGTGGCGACGCCGGTCCGCGGTGAACACTGGTATCGCGCTGTGGAGGTGCGGCTTGGGTAGGCTAATGCCATTTACCGCTCCACGACGCACAGCATTCGCAGTGTCAAAGTGCAGGTGAGTATTTTTCTTGGCAAGTTTGTCGCGTCATCTCACGTCTTGGCACGCTTCCAATTCAAGCACGGCAATCACTTTAATTTCCTGCAACTCAAGTTTTCCATTTTGGGCGGCCTTGGGTTATTGGCGTTCTCACAGCGAGAGTTTGGCCTGTCACGCCAAGCCTAAGGCCTAAGCCCGGAACAACACAACAGAACTCTCTTGTCTGACAGTCAATCTCTAAGCGAGACAACGTTCGTTTTTGTTCAGGAAGGTTCAGTTCGTCACCACCACCAAGCATCTGCGAGACAGTTTTATGGAAGGCGTTCTCGCCCCCCGGACTATCCGAATTCAGGGACGTTTTTGACTGTGATAAGTCTGTGGAAGACTCGCGCAGAGATGCGAACGAGTCTGCCTCGTATTGCGCCGGCGTCAATTTCGAGCCCGGTCAAAATCCGTATCACTCTGTTATAACACTTGATTCTTCGCACAGGCAGACATACACAATGTACAAATCAAACTCGGACCTTACTGTGACCGATAACAGTTCATCCATGTACCGGCTTGATATCCCACGCAAGGCCTACGAGTGTAACAAGTTGGTCGGGGCCTTTGAGTTGAATCTGTCACAATGATCAGAAAGGCCATGGGAATATGGTCACAGTGCCACCCACAGTATGAGCAGGAGTATTGCCATCATACCAAAGCAAAGCTGCTTTCGGAGGATAAACACTGGCAGAGCTCCGTCAGTTCATCAATTATACAGAAAATGGGGACGTGGGTCACATACACATATTGACCCTCCTCAACTGGTTTAACTTCCCACTCGTACTTCTCAGTGACCCAAACCGGAATTGAATCAGGGTGGGCAGGCTTTTAATCCGACCAAGTAAATCAGTTGCTCGTTATGGCGTTTATTATTATTGACTTACTCCTTTTACACCAACATACAAACCCTTCTCGTTGCGGAAGCTAGTGGTTACAGTGTGTTTAGGACTGGGAGGAGGGTCGATTTTCAAAACCTGCCAATAGGTCGCGTCAGAATTGGTGTTGTACGCCGCTTACACCGCGTGTAACGTACACCAGCACCACTGCGCGGGACGAGTTTGACATCATGTCCGGTCGCAGAACCTTTCGCAGTTATGAAGCCATTGTGCCTGAGATTCCCGACCGTAAAGGTCTGTGATGCAACCATGAGAGCGCACACGAGTGGGACGATCAAAGAGGAACGCGATAAGAAGGAGCGCATTGTTGGTAGAGTTGGAGCAAAAGCACTTGCAGAAGATGGGGCACAAAGGTGACCTTTTATGCGCTCCGTTGGACATGCCCATGAACGCCAAGGTCTCGCAGAGCGAGTATCAAATCACGCCATCCTTTGCGATTCTTGTCACTCGAGTCGTACGTGATATAATGGTTTCATCCACTGATTTAATTTGCGCCCATCTATGGTTAGCTGCAAACGTCAACTATTGTGATAAACAGAACGGCTTGGCTAACCTGGTGACCAATTCATTCCGTAACGGCTACATGAAATGAGGAGCACATGCGGAAGCATGATGGTTGTTTTCTTGGCAATAATGGGTGCGGATTGGGTTCGTGAATGGGGACTTACTGCGTGTATGTGTGATGATTCGAGTGGAGTATTTGGCACCACGACGGTGGCAACAACATATCGGGCGAAGACGCTGCCTCGAAGCCGTGTTATTTCGCTATATGTTACATATCTTGCCATCCTCAGTCTTAGGAATGGATGGAAATACAAGAAGGCTGGTACTTACCCGCATTATCTACTCTCGTGTGGAGGCCACCAACGTGTCAGGCAAGCTTATGCTATATGAATGCCAGCAGGACCCTTTCCTTACGGTCTCCCTCCCTGGGCCAAGTAATTCGACCTGAATCGAGTATTTGTGATTGCTGTATTGGTTCAGAGGCATACACCTATAAATACATGGTCAGCCGCGATATTATGCTTGCGACGTAATTATTGTGCACGATGAAACAACGTGTGCGTGGATGTGAACAATGACTGAGAAAAGAAGAAAACGGAAATGCTCGGTTTTCATCTTCGAATAGCGTCGCGTACCAACGAACTAGTAAGACGATTGCTGAATATGGTATAATTCATCATGTACCCCAAATCAAAGGTCTGTCAACCCATCGCGGTCAGTTGCATGCTGTATGACGGGTACGTATGGGGCACCTAGGGTAGATGCCTGCCACGCGAGGCAGTGCTTATCAGGGCGTAGATCCCAATCTGCCGGCCTTGGCAGTTGTCTCCAAGAACTATGAACATAAAAGAGCATTGGCGATGCATCTCGAATAAATGGGACGACACACCTCCAATCGTCGACGAACAAAACGACGGGAAGGATGAGTCTCTGCCCGGTTTCTAACAACAACTTGGGACTCCATACTTATCCTGCGGGAATGCAGACTCCGGCAAGATTCCTGTCAACATCAAAAGACATTGAAGTTTGTCCTTTCTCGAAGCCAATATGCAACTTGATGGTTGCACTTCCCAGTTTTCGACAGAACCCCCATGAACGCGTGCTAACAGAGTGGTTGTTACGTGTTACTAGTAGTAGTCACGCCGTGTAAACAGACTTATGAATCGGATGCTCCAGTGATGATGTCGATCTTGTTTCTCTCGTTCGGCTCTTTATTTAGGTACGTTGTATAATGGACTCAGCGGAACGTAAGGTGATAGCCAAACTCTCATAACACGGAATGAACCTTGTTTGTAGCAATTCACAATCTGCCTGCTGCTCCCATGTCGAAGAAGTACGTCGGGCTCTCTTTTCTGCATTTTCTCATACTAAATCCTATGTTATCTGTTTTGCATTTTTGCAACTGGAACTCAAGTTGGTTCAACACTCTGGATTGGTGTTGAGTCTAGCAGCAACCTTAAGTAATCTCCGGCAACGCAGTCAAAATATACACCATTCTTTGCTCACAGGTGCAGATCTAAGGCCCGAGTGACAGTGGGCATCGTAAACTAATCAGGACTCTACGGTAACCGATGTCATCAGTTCAGTATTTTACTGGGTCGAAGTCCCACACAAGGGTCGGGAGCGGAGTGTACACGTTCGGGGCCACAAGTTGAACCTGCCATAACGATCAGTAAGGTCATCCCGGTCTTACGACAAAACCACCCACAGGGCCCGTCCGGTCATGAGGGAAGGCGTCAAACCAATACAAATGACGTTCATCTATGCCAATCCTATCGGCAGAGGCCCGTCAGTACTACTCGGCGAGGCAGCAATGAGTCGCGGGCCACGCACAAATATTTCCCATCATCTTCGCGGCCAACTTGCCACTTATATTCATAGGGCACCCAGACCAGATGAATAGGGGATTCAGGTTTCTTGTAATCCAATCCGATCAACTGCTATCACATTGTTTGATAGTTTGTCGACTTACTCCTTCTATGCCAATATATAAATCATGATCTACGCTTTTGAAGCTGGTGGTTACAATGCGGTCATGGTGATTAGGCGCAGTGTGGACCCTTAAATGCTACCAAAGACGGCACGTTAGACTTGGTGTTGTACGGTGCAGATATTGGATATTAACGTACGGCAGCCTCATGGCACGAAACAGCCGTGACATCATGACCCCGCGCAATACCATGTTTAGATACGCAGTGATCATTCTTGACACTCCTGACGGTGAAGATGTCCTGTGACGCGACCGTAAGAGTGCAAACAAGTGAGAGGATGAGGGAGCAGCGGGAAAGAAAGGGACGCATTGTAAGAACAGTGAGAAGGGGAAGGAAGCTTCCTGAGTTTGAATGGTTGAGCATAGTGGCCTTTTATACGTTTCGCGTAGTCACCGGTCACCCATCGCCGAGAATGTCCCGCAGGAATTGCTAACGCAAGTACGTCATATTTCTCGTAAATCCCAACGTAGATGCATATCATCATTTAGTTCACTAATTTCATTTTCGCCCGCCTCTGTATGACTGAGGTAAACAGCAACACCATTATTATGATCATTCAGGAATTCAGCTTACAACCTTGTCCAAACTAGTCAGGCGAGACGTGCATGCACGTGCACAAGTATCGGATGAAGAGCGTCGGATCAGTACGTGGTTGATGTCCGATGAATTTAGTTTCCGATCATCGCTTGACTTGGAGCATGTTGATCTTGACCTTTTTGACCTTTTTAGAATAGTGTTTATACTCTCGGCTTTCGATGAGCGCCGTCGAATGGTCTCCTCCCCAGTCGACCTTCCGCCAAGACTCTCCGCAACTTTGCAACTTACTATCCTCAGAGCATATGATAATGGAAAGGAGAAATCTGCGGGCGGTGTAACGAAGTTCACTGGTGATGTGATGCATGTCATGTGTCACGCTGCATTTTCTGGCAGGTCACGCGTCACGAGCCAGACCCTCGTGGATCGCGGCGGCGGCGATGAGTAGGACAGCGCCAATGTCGGGAGTATAGCACTTAGACGCAGATGCAAGGCGATGACAATAATCAGAAGAGAGGGCAACGCATCTGACGCGTCGAACGCACGATCCTCTTTCGAGCTAGTCAACATCGATAAGGTCATTCGGGACGTGAGGATGGCATAAATGTTCCCAGTTCGACGCAATAGTGACAGTGCGCAGTTGGGAGCAAACGCTGAACTTTTGGTCGAAGGTGGCTTTGTTGACGCCGAATCCTTTTCTCGGCGTTTCCACAAGATCGAAGACCTAAAATAGATACTGAGTCACTTCGTCATTGACATCGTCTCTGCAGCACGACCTGGTACAAGATAAATCGCTTTCAATTGTGGTCAGAAGGTGAGTGTTCCGTCTTGCGGCTGCAGTACGATCGGCTGACAAAGTCCCGCGATAGAAATGGATGATCCATCCTGCTGCGCACGTTTCAGTACTTCACATTATCATGAACACAGATGATAGCCACTTTACCCTCCATGTAAGTCCGTCCAGCGCCTATTTTCATCTCAACTCGAGCGCTCTCCAGCGCCGAATTTCGATTTTCTGCGCCGAGCACTTGAAAATATCAGGAGAAAAGACCCATCCTCATTCCAGGTCCATGTGGGGACTCTCGGAAATCAGACGTTAGTGGACATGCGTACCATTTCCGCTCTTCAGAGAAACTATGAGATGTCCCTCTCGAATTTATATATTTGGGTGTCACGTAAATATTGCACCTACGCTCGTCCGCTCGCTCATCGTGTTGCTCCTCCACTCTCCTCTCGTTCTTTGCCCCGGACTTCGGCAAACGCACGGCCCATCATCATCACACAGGGCGCGAGTCCCGCCGAAGTCACGCCTCGTTTGCGCCAGTGCCAGTGCTTGATTATTCTGTTCTTCATAAAAATGCCATGATTTCACGCCTCACTTCTGCAAGTGATTCGTACTTCAACTCTGTAAGCAATGCTCTCTTTCTTGGCTCGTTGCTCCCGCTCATATGCGCTCTCACAGAGTAAGAACAATCTCTTCGTATCATATAAGCTTGTCGTTTCATACCACCATCTGACTAACTTTGTAAGCTAGTCAAAGATCACAATTGTGTTGACACTTTCGGCTCGCCACAGACATCTGCTAGTGAACGTACGACCAAAACCACAAACTTTTGCGCCAGTGTTTGATTATTCGGTTCTTCTTCCTCGCAAGTCATGGGTGGCGTCGATAGCCAGGCCAGCAGGGCCACTCAAAACGCATAAAAAGCCACGATTTCGCGCCTCACTTCTGCAAGCGATTCACGTACTTCGACTCTGCAAGCAATGCACTCTTTCTTGACCCGTTGCTCTTTAATCCTCCGCTCATGTGCGCTCGCGGCTGGGGCACAGCTTTACACCATCAAGAGTGTCGAGAACAATCTCTTCGTAGCACCTGGTGTTAAAGGGCGTGAGGTCAAGATCGTCTGGGACGCCGCGGTACGCCACAACCCGTTTGGGCGCTGTAAAATACCAAAATCTGACACTCTATATTGGCAGGCTTTAAAGATTGAACCCCCCTCTTTCTCTTGATAATCCGATCAATGACGCCAGAGCCATCGGCGAATTGAGAAAACATTTGAAGGTTATTATTATGTGTACGTGATCCATGCCAACCCATGTTCTATTTCGTTGACCACTGACGGAGCTCTACAACTACTCGTCTTTCCCCCTCTAGTTTGCCTTTCCGGGTTTGGAACGATAACAATGTTAATGGTACTAAAATTGGGAACGTGGGTTGAGCGCAGCTATGATCAAATCACCGGTCTAAAATTGTCATGACAGATTCAACTTGAGGGCCTCGATACAGTGGTTGAACGGGAACGTTATCTGTGGGCTATTATATCCACTAATTATCACCATCAGTCACCAAGTTAGATTCGTGTGTGTGTTCGTTGTAGTGAAGTTCATGATAATTGTGTCTTTTGTTCAGTGAAATCAACGTTAGTGATTACTTAAACCGGTAGCTTCCCGAAAATGTAAATAGGGAAGTGGACACGAAGGCTAACTCGTCTGTTGCCTTCGGTCTACCACCCATGCTAGCGTTCTCTCGAGAATTCAGCGATTTCTCACCCTTCGTGTGATGATAATTTTGGATCTGATTGTAGTAAATAAAGTTCATGACAATTGTCTTTTTGTTCAGTGAAATCATCGTTAGTGATTAAACTAGAAGAAATCCAGGGCATGCTCCGGTAAGTATGGGCAACTCTACTTCCATTCGCAGACAGCAGGTGTTCCATCCAATCCATTACCTTGGCCATATCATTATCTAGCGTACTTATAAAAAAAACCGCAGATCAATACAACTAGAGCAGATCACCCAGCGCTGCCAACTCCGGTCCACCTGACTCGCGCATTCCAATTTCCCAATCTGTGCCGAGTCAATCAGATAGGTGACAAGGCAGGAAAAAAAAAACGGGAAACGTACAACTATAGATAATCGTGACGGCCATGAGGATACCCGTTCCGCTCCCAATCGCACCCATCAGATCGGCAGCGACGGAGAGCAGGCCGAGGATAGCACCCCCAAATGCAGCTGCAGTGGGGATAACGCGTTTGAGTTCCTTGTACATCGATCCTTCACGGTGACCCGCCATGACCTGCCAACACAAATCCGGTCAGCACGTGTGAACCCCCTAATGTAACACACGTCACCATCTGTTGATCTTTTAGCTGCTTCGCAACATCGCGCGGGCCAGAACCAGACACTTCAATCCACGTCTTGGAGAAGAGCGCACAGGCAGTGAGGACAAACGTGATGTAGATGGCCATATGAATTGGGTCAAGGATGGCCTGTTTGAGCGTGTGCGGGGGCGACATATAATAAGCGATACCCGACTTGGCAACGAGCTGTGGTGAATCATCCATGGGCTCCCAAACACCAATCAATCGGACCAAAAAGTTGTCCGGGAAGCGACCCGCTAGCATCTGCGAAATGATGAACACATTCGACGTCAGTGCCGACTCGAGCATGATGGGCATATTCGACGTGTAAAACAGCTTGATGGGGTACGTCCCCCTTTGGCCGCGGAACCGGCTGCTCTTGACCGGAATCTCAATCCGGAAGCCTTGCAGGTAGATGACGACGGCAAAGATGACGATGGTCGCGATCAGGTTCATAATGTTCGGCAGCCGTTCGCGCCAGAACGCCTCGCGCAACGCGCGTCCCTTGTCGTTCCACGTGAACAGGAGATGGAACAACGCGACGATCGCGCCCTCGAATTCGGGTCCGCGTCCGGTGTTGATCGTGGTAGGCGAGAAGGCCTTCCACACGATGGTCTCGCAGATGTTGGTTGCGATGAAGAGCGAGATGCCAGACCCTAGTCCATACCCTTTTTGGAGCAGCTCGTCGAGGAGGATGACGATGAGCGCAGCGGCAATAAGTTGGATGATGAGAAGGAGACAGACGCCAGCGCCGATATCACGGGGTTGACCGTATAGACCGGTGAGCACGTAGACGGTAGCCTGGCCGAGAGAGATGATGAGGGCGAAAACTGTCGACAAGTCCTAAGCGAGAATCCAGAGGGCGAGGGGGAAAACAAAGGAAAACGCACGCTTCTGGGCCCCGCCGAACAATGCACGGTCCTCCTTCAGGCTAAAGTCGACGTCGATAAGGTTTGCACCAGCCAAGAGTTGCATGATCATTCCGGAGGTGAGGATGGGACTGATTCCGAGCTCCATTAGGGTTCCACGGTTTGACGCGAGAATGACACGCATCCAGTAGAGCGGGTCAGCAGAGTCGGACGACATGATGCCATAGAGCGGAACTTGGGAGCAAACCAAGAAAATGAGGAGGGTGACGGCAGTCCATAGGACCTTTTGGTTGAAGGGGACCTTGTGGACGCAGGCGGATTAGTATGACTGACACGCACGAAGCACACAACGTCACACTTGCCTTGCGATCCGGGGAAGAAACCTCAGGAAGGATTGGAAGGAACGGCCTGACGAGATTCAGAAACCGAACTGTCGAAAGCGTCAGTCGTGGATTGTGTAGAATGCGCAAGGAACCTTACAGCCGCTCATGACTGGGTGAGAGAGCAGGTGAAGTGCTTTTTTAACAAACTTGAAAAACTAGACGTGGCAGCTTAGGTAATCAATCCTCTTGCGCTACAAAGCCAAACAACCTCTTATACATTTATTGTATAGTTTTATCTCTAATGATACAAAGTCCGGGTATCGAAAGGTGAGGGTATCCTGTAAAGTCCTGGGGTATCGTGAAAGACGTGAGTCCGAATCGAAAATAAAAATTGGCAGGAGGGAGGGGGGGCCGTTCACGTCGTCGTATGCAGTTCCCAGACTTCAGGTCCTTTCGATGTCAGAGTCAACCCGCAAAACATTCCGCGCCCTTCTAAAAAATCAACCCGCCTCAGCCCAGCCGCTCGCTCCGCCTCTTGATTCACCGCCGACTTGCTCCGCCGCAGATACGCGTTGGACACGTTCGATTTCCCCTGCTCCGTCGGGATGAGGTCGTACTCGGTCTTGCTCGCGGGCTGGCGGAGGAAGGCGGGCAGTCCGTACAGCACATCCCGCACCGTCACGTATGGAAGGGACGGATCAGAGGGGCCGAGTCTGATATGCCAGGGCAATCGCTTGTGCACGATGACGAGGTACGGCAGGGGCGGGTAAGTCGCCGGCTCAAAGAGCACCCCAGGAGGAAGGGCTGCAGCAGACTTGGCGGGGCCGTTGATGTGGGTAAGGTCGAGTGAGATAGGGGCCGTATTACCATATTTGGATGGCACGGCCAGGTATGAGTTGAGAGAGACGCTAGTGGTGGGTAGCGGCGAGTACGAGTAGGGCGAGGACCAGTGGTCCAACGGAGTAAAGGGGCCGTCCGAGTCGCTGACGGTGGGCAGGGAGTAGGACGAGTGCGGGGTGGACGGGGCGGGCGACGGAGGGAGGGGATAGATTTTGATTTCGGGGGCAAAGTGGACGTGTTTGCCGGGCATCATATAAGTAAATGTGTGAAGACAATCTGTAATGTTGAGGCGCCCCTCGTCCAGCACACGAGGAGTGGGGAATTATCAGCTTTCAATCCGAGCGTTTTATCTGCCTCGTGCCCGCCGACAAGGGAGAATAATCTAAACACAGCACTGCGGTCAAATTCAATTGATTTGACTCAAGGGAAGATCATTTGACCTGCTACTCACCGCCTCCGCAGCACCGAGTCAAGGTACACCGTTACTCTTTGCATATGTTTTTCCTCCCGCCCCAGGCGCCCATACAACTTGAACTACACATGACTGCGCCCACGACCTCCTTGTATTTGTGCTAACGTAGCTACACTAGCCATTGTCCGACCTAGCGTGAATCCAACTCAGACTATACACTTTACGGCACCCATCAACCGGCACCGACACAGCCCCTTTGGGTAACCGTGACCTGTACAATTGGACATGCACATTCATTTTCTGACTCACAAGCGCTAAAATGACTTGGACTTACGTGGTTCAACCGTCATGGACACGTATATCGTACTTGCATTGTACAACAAGTCAACGTAACCACATGAATAGGGGATACTAGAATCCAAAAAAAGAAAACCGCCACCAGGCACATTACACACGACCGTGGCGATGGGGGCGGGGGCGCGGGCGGGCACCGCCATGCCGATAAGAATAAAACACAGTGAGGCACTGACGGCGGGATCACGACCGTGACAAAGCTTTCCCATTCCTTGCAAGCACAGGCCGCCCAGGATGATGTTGATGGCGGTGGGGCTGATGACTATCAGCCTGTATTTGGGCTGCTCTCGCTGTGGACGCGCGAGTCGGGCTCGAAGGCCCAGGCACGGGCGTCGTTCCCCTCCGCCCTGCTACGTTGTTGGCAGCTGCCATCGCGCGCAACATATTCCCATTGCTCGGCCTCTTCTTGGCTGCCGCTCCCGTCCCCGCTCCCATCCCCGACCCCGCTCCCGGCGCCGTCGCGTCCGCAGCACAACTACCACCACCACCCGTCGTCGCTGACGGGTCCTTGACGCTCCCGCCCACAGCACTACCCATTTTCGCACGATTCCCACCCTTGGCAGCCACCGCAACCTGCTCACGCTCCGCCCGTTTCAAAAACGGACTCGGCAGGTCCTCTTCTCCTTCATCCACGAAAGCACAAAACACCTTGTCCCGCTTCAAAAATGGACTAGGCAAGTTTCCTCATCATCCAGATCATACTGCGGCGCAGACTCAGAATCCTCGCCTTGCTTGTGCTCCTCCCGCTGCCGTGGCTGCTTCCCGTTCCCAACGGGCTGCGAGTGCGAATGGGACTTGCGCCCCCTCTTCGCACCAGACCCGTCATTCGTCTCTTTCCCTTCTTTCGCCTTTTTCGATACACCCAACACGGGCACCGTCACCGCTCGCGTGAACGACGTCCGCCGAGATGCTGGTGCTGGTGCTGGTGCTGGTGCTAGTGCTGGTGCTGATGATGTCTTGCCCATGGACGGCCTCCGGGTCTTGGCCGCGGGCTGCGCAGACGACGACGACACGGCATTGGACGCTGTCGATGGAGCCGTATTTGACGAGGACGAGGACGAGGCTGAGCTCGAAACCTCGCTCTTACCGCCACGGCCATTCCGCTCCTTTACCTTCCGCCAGCTCGGGCTGGGCGGTAGGCTCACAGCCGAGATATCGAGCGTCCTGCTCTCGTCCGCACCAAACTCGAAAATCTTGGCAAAGTTGAGTCCCACCTTGGGCGTCACTTTGAAAATAAAGCCAACTTCTGTAGGTGTGGGTGTCTCCAGGACCTCACCGGTGGAGGTGAGCACGACGCCTTTCATAGCCGAGGGTGCAAAGTCGCTGAACATGGCGCGTGAGCCTGGCGTCTCGATAGGCGGGAAAGTCTGAGAGATAGGTTTGGTAGCTTTGGGCGTTGGCGTTGCGTCCAGAGAAGGCCGCCGTTCCCTTGTTACTTTCCGTGCTGAAGGCATGAGCAAGTTCTTTACTTCTTCCAATGGTGCTTTCCCTTTCCGTTCTGTATCTAACCGACACGTCACCGTTTATCTGGAAACACGGAACAGGAATCATCGTACCTTTGACCCATTCCTCCCACATGGCCACATTTGCTTCCAAGTTTTCCCTGATACTGCTCAGCCTCACCTCCTCAGCCTTGAGCTCCTCCTCTCTTCGCTCGACCGTTTTCTCCATCTCTCGTCTCCTGATCTCCACCTCCTTCGTAATCTCCACCTCCCTCCTCGCCCAGGACTCACACACCTCCATCTCGCGCTTCTTGACCGCCCCTGCAATCTCCTCCTCCCTCTTCGCCATGGCTGCCTTGACCTCCTCCTCCCGCCGCATCACCGCCACACGCAGCTCCTCCTCTCTCCTCGCCACCGCATTCCGTGCTGCCGCCTCGACATCTTGCTGGGTATACCGCTGCATGCCGGCGCGATGTTGGATGTGCGCCACGTGCTTTTGCAGGCTCGCCAGCTCCGCATCCTTTTGCGCGAGCAGTGCCGCAAGGTGGCGTTCCTTTTCATGGAGGGCGGCTTCCCGCACGAGGACCTCGCGCTCCTTGTGGGACACGGTGGCCCTGTGTGCTTTCACGGCTGTTAACCTGGAACGGTCAGTATCTGCGGTAAAAGAAAAAGAAAAGACGTACATCTTTTCTGTCTCGGACACTTTGAAGACAAGCTCTAGTCGTTCATGTTGTAGTAGCTGTGCTGCTGATGGTCGCATCGCAGGCTGATGATGTACGTCAGAGTTGAGTGTTGTCGGACGTTGACGGAAACTCTTACGTTCAAGCTAAGCATGGATTTTATCACATTAGATAAGGCTTGGGAGTAGCCTCGTGGGAGCGGGGGTATCCGTCCGTTTCTGCTCCAAATCATGTGGTTAATAGCGTCAACGCCATGAGTGGAGAAAGACGGACCGTATACTTATACTAAGTTCTGCATGAGTTTTCGCTTCGTGGAAGGGGGGTTTCAGCGCGCATAGTTCGTAAATTAAACAGCCGAGTGACCAAATGTCAGATTTCGAGTCGTAAGCTTTCTCTTGCATGAGCTCGGGTGACATGTAATATGGCGTCTGCTCCGTTGTCATCACATACACCGAGAGATGGATGGATGGACTCACCCCGACGTATGTGTTGGCAAAACTGGCCTGTGCCAGTGCCTTTGAGAGGCCAAAGTCACCTAGCTTTACAGTATTATTCTCGTCCAGAAATACTGCAACGTGTCAGCTCGGCGGAATTGATGGTGAAGGGGGGGAGGGCGTACCATTATCAGGTTTCAAATCTCTATGTAGAATCTGCACCTTTCTATCCCTGCCTCCTGCGTCGCAGGAGGTACCTCCGTCAGTTATAGAACCACTACCACTGGCACCGGCGCCTCCAGTGCCACATCCCACACTACCATTAGAACTACCACTGCCACCACTACTATTACTCCTCGCATGTCCTTGATGTCCATTAGGATGATGACAATGTTGTAGCGCGAGTAAAATCTGCATAAAGTAATTCCAAATGGTATCTTCAGGTATCGGTCTGTTGTGCTTTGTAGCGAGCTTGATGACGGACGAGAGGTCCCCGCCGCCACAGTACTCCATAAGGATGTAAAGGATCCCGGCGTCCCGGTCGACGTAGCGGTCTATGTAGCGCACGATGTGTTCGTGATGCAAGTCTTTGAGGATGTTGCTGCGGAGGCAGGATGAGTGTCGCGTTTGAGAAGAGAAGGCAAGGGCCACTCACACTTCGGCAACAATCTGCTTTCGATCACGTTCGCTCATCTTTTCAAAGTTGAGCTCTTTGCGTGCAAACGTCTGTACATACAAAGTCAGAGGCTTGACACGCGCGCGTGGATCGAGTTGGATGCAAAGGGTACCATTCCATCCGCCTTACGCCGGACCTTGCGTATGACACCAAAGGAACCATTTCCGATGATGTCGAGGGGGTCGTATGAGTCAATGAATGGGGAGGACATGGAGGAGAGAAGGAGGAAATGAATGGGGTCGCGCGCGCTTTGGCCGCCAAGAAGTGCGCACTCCCGACAACAAACTGCCACGTGACCGCGCCTTCAGCCGCCACCTCATACTCACGGCTCCGGCTATCTTATGAAAATCATATATTTCTGAATTACACTCTTAACCACTTGAATTTCCAACTACTATCAGTATCGAGTCGTATACACATCTAGATATCGCGATCAAGATTATTCTCATGGTTATGAATATCGATACCCACATTTAAGCCAACCAGCTCAATTTTCCATCGACGGGAGATTGAGAAACAACAGACTTGAGTTTACCCGTGATCAACAACGTGGATTTGGCTTGCACCAGAGGAATGGTGATGCTGAGCGGGCCAACCTCTGCCTCACGACTAATCGTGTACTGTCCATTCAATTGGTCCACGCTGTCGTAGCATAGGACCACCTCCATTGACTGGAGTCGTTTAATGGCCACGCCAAATAAGCCGCTGTATTGATATTGCCTGCCATCGATATAGAAATAACCATTGAAAATACTGTTTTCGCATGAGATACTGCCGGGTGCTTTTTTCTGAGACATGATATTTCTAAAGTTGGATTCATCGTTTAAATATATGAACTGCACAAGAAGGTCGTACTGTACCTGGAGTTCACACTAGAGATGCGGGATGTACAAGCTTCGAATGAATCCTCCCTTTTTGATGTCCTTTTAGGCGACATCCCTTTCGGTACGTCGTGCGGCGAGTTTCTCATGTTAACCTTGTTATAGATTTTTTCCATGAGCCCTTCAAGTCGGCGAAACAGAATTGACACCCTGTCATTCAGCGAATTCAATTAAGATGTGCAGAATAGGACAACACCGTAACCTACTCTTGTCCAATCTTGACACGCGTTCTTCAGGTTTGAATGGTCTGCGGAATCCAGAGCAAGTCCATTCATGCTGTCAAGTCATTGTAATGGCTTTCCCTAATCGTTCCATTCTGTTATGACATATCAACGTTTGAAAAGTGAGGTAATTGTCACGGTGATCAGTTGCCATATCCTCACACGCCCTTTCCAATAAGTATCCAATAGACCCCGCTATGGCTTGACACTATCTATGAGACGAATCCAGGACGGAGGATGAATCTACTCTACCGTTTGCTCGAGGAACATGTTGAGTAGCCTCAGCGCGGGAAGTCACGTCTCGGGATTTACCGACCAACCTCCTCCGAAACTAGCGGAATGAAGAAGATAACAAGAATAGTGTGGGTGAGGAACTCCATATGTTACAGATCGCAGATCACCGGTTTGACATATCTTGGCACCGGCCCTTTTCACCAGTAACTATCCCGCCATGACTGACTGACAGCATGAATGGAACGAATTCAGAACAAAAGACAAATCTGCTCTACCGTTTGTGGATATGAAGGTGATAACAAGAACAAGGAACTCTACATGTCACGGACCACAGCCTCAGAAGGCAAGACAGTGCCTGGTCAGAGCACGTAAAAAGGGAGGGTTTACTTGCAATTTGCACGTCCTACATCTCCACCATGGATCCCCACGTGGTACACTCTTTCGAACGCTTCAGACATATCTTAAAACGGGCGACCATACCTCTGGTTCCAGCCCCAGACATCCCGTTCCCCCAGTTTCCTGGCGGCTTGCCTGACCTTAACAACGTCCAAGGCGATGTCTTATTTCGCTTTCCGAAGGTACTGTATTTTTACAAATGTCATGGTCGTCGTCTATTGCCCAACATCTCCAATTAGAAAGTAGAAAACTTTGTTTTCTTCAAGATCACCGACGTCCCTACATTCAAAGTCGCTCTCAAGAAATTCTTGCCGACTCCAGCTCAAGAAGTTTCGCAATTCCTACACGAAATAAGCGATGCAAAAGGGAAGGTCACTACGTTGGCGCCTGGCGATCCACCTTGTATCTCCAAACGACAGTGGCAGATTGCCTTCTCTCGCACTGGCGTAAATCTTCTCGGAGTGACTGACGGAACAGGCGACGTGCGGTTCGATGCGAATCCCATGATGTTCGACAAGGAATTCTTGGGCGATCATGAAGAATGGGACGATCCCTTCCAAAAAGGCGGTCTCCATGGCGTCATCTCAATTGCAGCATGTAGTAAGTAACACGGAACTCCGTGACAACCATCTTGCCCAGGAAATTCCTCATTTTCATTCAATAGCCCCGGAGGAGTTGATGACATGGACCAAGGATGCCATTGACTTATTTGGATCCTCCACAACGTATACGACTGTCGGAGGTAAAGTGCGACCGGGAATGATGGATGGACACGAACACTTTGGTTTTTTGGATGGCATAGGCCAACCAGCTCCGAGGTTAGCCACCGTGATTCTTGATTGAACGTAGCGATCTTTATAACACGTTCAATAATAGGGGTATTGTA
Source organism: Amanita subjunquillea (assembly GCA_020011035.1). NCBI lineage: Eukaryota > Fungi > Basidiomycota > Agaricomycetes > Agaricales > Amanitaceae > Amanita > Amanita subjunquillea. Next base: position 82,513 of record JAEBUT010000029.1, read on the forward strand.
GCTCCTAAGCCTGGTCAACTTGAAGTTGATCCCGGTGTCATTGTCATGGGGTATAAAGGTGATCCGGCCCTCGATAATCCGAACAGTACTACGCCCCGTCCCTCTTGGACCAAAGACGGTACAATGCTGGTCTTCAGGAAGCTTGAACAAGACGTTTTGCTGTTTGATTGGTTCAGGGAGAAGAACTTGGATTCGATGAGAGAGATACTCAAGAAAAGACGTGACGCTCCCGCACTTGACGACGAAGAGGTCAAACAACTCTTTGGTGCACGATTATTTGGAAGATTTCCATCGGTATGTTTTTGTGGGTTTTGTTTTCACAAATGCCTTACAATGCACTTCGACAGGGCGCACCGCTTGCGCTCTGTCCTTATAAAGATAATCTCGCCATCGCAAATGACAAATTCAAAAGGAATGATTTCGACTATGTCATTCGGAATGATCCCAATATTTCTCCGTATCGGCCAAGCGAATATTACTGTCCGTTTACCGCCCATATACGGAAAAGTGTGCCGAGGACTCTTGATCCGTTCATCTCCAAGGCATATCTAGAATCTGGCGCAATCATACGTAGCAGTATTCCGTATGGAGACGAGGTATGTGATTGCATTCATGTCTAGCGCCGTGTTGAAGATCTGAGTAGATCACGGAAGACGAAAGGAAGAAATTTGATCCCAATCAACCGACGCCTAGTCCGCGCGGTCTTCTTTTTGTCTGCTACGCATCCAGTATAGACGAAGGATTTATTCGGCAGAATATCTCATTTTCTCTCAACGATTATTTCCCTATTGCGTCTTTGCAACCTGTCAGACACGGTGAGTGGCTTGCAACTGATGAGAAAGTGACTACTATAACATATCTTTTTCAGGGCAAGATCCGATTCTCGGAACTCCAGACTTTTCTATTGATGTCCCAGAGAGCCGGAAAAAGGACCCGTTCTTCTTGACATCGCGTGGCGGAGAGTATTTCTTTGTCCCATCCGTTTCCACCTTAAAGGGCTGGGCCGAGTTACCCACCGTACAGTGAGAAGGAGAAGAGATGGACAATGGAGTCCTCTGTATATATATTTGTATGAATGTCCGAAATACCAGTATGTGTTTGACAAACACACATAAGGCCCGGCTATAAATCTCTCTGAGCCTGAAGGACTCAGTTTCTTGAGAACCAGGATTACTTTGTTCGGGATCTAGCCTAGGGCCGACGATACGTCATTGATACGCTGTATCGCATCTAGACATCTAATCATACGTTCATTTCTTGTAAGCCAAGTGAGCAACAATATATCGAGAAGTGCAGGTGGTAATGCCCGAGAAGCAAGTACTAATTGTTTGCGTAAACATTCTACAAAAAATTAGCTCAGGGTACTAAGGTTTTCATGAACGACGTCGCGTAGAAAACCGACTACATTAGAATCAGTAAAATATCACGCAGCTCACCTCAGCCATGGCAGAAAAACGACTGAGGTGGCAGGCAGTGACTACACGATAGGTGCGCAGCACGAATCTGCAGGCGATACTGGAACTGAGGATAGAAACGTACCAAAGATAGAAACTGATAAAAAAAAGTGCATCAAGCGCTCTGAACTCCAAACATGTGCATTCAGGCAGTCTACCAGCAGTTGACAGGCAAGGCCATCCGAGTAGACCAGGTGGCGGGGTATGTACTGATATGGAATGGATTCACACCCTGCGCGCTGGTGCCGGACAGGACGAACGAGGTGGGGAGATGCAGGTCGGTTGTGCGGTACGAGAAATTTTTGACTTGCTAATGAATCTCAACGCACAAGGGGATTACGTAATTGACACGTGGCCATAGCATTCACTCACAGACTTAAGCCCGTGTGGGGAATCTCATGCCTTCCAGTGAACTTAATACTTATGGGTTTACAGCAAGGTATGATCCATCATTCTGCCTGTCGTGGTTTGCTTAATACATTTTGATTCGATAGATGGGAACCTATCCTCGTACATATCGGTGCTTAAGTGGCTTTATCGTCAATATATAGAATATACCGCAATTAACGGATTCCGGAACCTTCTGAATTGGCTACTCGTGGCTTCGATGTGCAATTGCTCGGATTGGAATAGCTCATAGCTTGTTCTCTCGATATAGAACGAGTCTCGCACCCCAGTTGCATGGTTCATGCCAGACGACAGGGTGTGATCACGCGGGACCCCGCTATAACTTGGAATGGACATTCCACGTTTAGAAAATCCAGAAAATCTGATGAACCGTTACATGGTACCCGTCGAATTGAATAAGGTTCGTAGCAAGGAGTCACAAACGTGCAACACGACGGACCTGAATGAATGTCACGTAAGAAGGCAAGATAGTGCCTGCTCGGAGTACGTCAAAAGGGACGGTTTTCTTGCAAGTCGCGCGCCCTACATCTCCGCGATGGAACCACACGTGAAATACTCTTTCGAACGCTTCAGAAATATCTTAAAACGGGCAACCATACCCCTTGCGCGAGACCCAAACATCCCGTTCCCTGAGTTTCCTGGTGGCTTACCTGACCTTAACAATGTTCAAGGCGATGTCTTATTCCGCTTTCCAAAGGTGATGTATTAATATATACCGTGGTCGCTGGGTGTCTAATATCGTCTAATCAGAATGTAGAGAACTTCATTTTCTTCAAGATTAAGAAGGGTCAAGTCTCCACTTTCAAAGTTGCCCTCAAGAAATTCGAGCCAACCCCATCTAAAGACGTTTCACAGCTCCTACACCAAATAAGTGACGCAAAAGAGGGCTCCACTACGTTAGCTGAATCTTGTATCTCCAAGCGACAGTGGCAGATTGCCTTCTCTCGCGCTGGTACAATTCTTCTCGGAGTGACTGATGGAACAGGCGACATGCGGTTCGATTCGAATCCCATGATCTCCGACAAGGGATTCCTAGGTGATCATGAAGAATGGGATGACCCCTTCAAACGAGGCGGTCTCCATGGCGTTATCTCAATTGCAGCATGTTGTCAGTAACGATCAGTGACAAAGATTTGCACTGGAAATCCTCATTCGTTCAATAGCTCCGGTTGACTTGACGAAATGGTCCAATGAAGCCATTGAGTTATTCGGATCCTCAATAACGTATACGTGTGTCCATGGTGCAGTGCGACAGGGAGCAATGAAGGATCACGAGCACTTTGGTTTCCTGGATGGCATAGGCCAACCAGCTCCCAGGTCAGGCATCTTGATTGAACGTGGCGGACATCGTAACACGAATCAATAACAGGGGTATTGTAGCTCCTAAGCCTGGTCAACTTCAAGTTGACCCCGGTGTCGTTGTCATGGGGTATAAAGGTGATCCGGCCCTCGATAATCCGAACAGTACTACGCCCCGTCCCTCTTGGACCAAAGACGGTACAATGCTGGTCTTCAGGAAGCTTGAACAAGACGTTTTGCTATTTGATTGGTTCAGGGAGCAGAACTTGGATTCGATGAAAGAGATACTCAGGAAAAGACGTGACGCTCCCGCACTTGACGACGAAGAGGTCAAACAACTCTTTGGTGCACGATTGTTTGGAAGATTTCCATCGTATGTTTTGTGGGTTTTGTTTTCACAAATGCTTACAATGCACTTCGACAGGGTGCACCGCTTGCGCTCTGTCCTTATAAAGATGATCTCGCCATCGCAAATGACAAATTCAAAAGGAATGATTTCGACTATGTCATTCGGAATAATCCTAATATTTCTCCGTATCGGCCAAGCGAATATTACTGTCCGTTTACCGCCCATATACGGAAAAGTGTGCCGAGGACTCTTGATCCGTTCATCTCCAAGGCATATCTAGAATCTGGCGCAATCATACGTAGCAGTATTCCGTATGGAGACGAGGTATGTGATTGCATTCATGTCTAGCGCCGTGTTGAAGATCTGAGTAGATCACGGAAGACGAAAGGAAGAAATTTGATCCCAATCAACCGACGCCTAGTCCGCGCGGTCTTCTTTTTGTTTGCTACGCATCCAGTATAGACGAAGGATTTATTCGGCAGAATATCTCATTTTCTCTCAACGATTATTTCCCTATTGCGTCTTTGCAACCTGTCAGACACGGTGAGTGGCTTGCAACTGATGAGAAAGTGACTACTATAACATATCTTTTTCAGGGCAAGATCCGATTCTCGGAACTCCAGACTTTTCTATTGATGTCCCCGAGAGCCGGAAAAAGAATCCATTCTTCATAGCATCGCGTGGCGGGGAGTATTTTTTCGTCCCATCTATATCTACCCTAAAGGGTTGGGGCGAGTTACCAACCTTACAGTGAGAAGCAGAAGAGACGCCAATATCCCGAGAGACTCTGTATTTCTTTGCGCCCAATGATGAGTATGTGTTTGTTCCGAGGCCAAATGATCTCAAGGCCGCCAGGTTTGATCGTACGCCCTGGAACCTGGTGAGTGCCGTCGCCTTCTGACCCACCTTATCATGTCCTCCACTACCACGCGCCCTGTCTAAGTCTTACATACCATCCTTTCCTTAACGAACGCGCCGACCTGGTTAGATGTTAATCATTGCACACATGGCTACGACAGTAACTAGAAAACAAGTATTACTACACAACTATCCTTTACCACCCATACCAGGAATGTTTCAACAGCTTGCCTACAACCGATTCTTCCATCGGCCTCCCCACCCGTTTGGGGTCCTTTTCCGAACGTCCAAAGTCGATCAGCCGGTATGCGTGCTTTCGCCCGTCTTCCATGAACTCGCCCGTGCCCCGCTGGTACATCGGTCGGTCAAGAGGTCCCTCTTGACATAACATGTTCCGCGCGTAAACGGAATTGTGCAAGTACCCAGCCTCGTGGAACCTGTAAATCAGCGCCGCACACTCGTGTCTGCAAGATAGACAAGGTCATGTCAGTTGCCGGAGGCGAACAAAAACAGACGGCTCAACGCACTTGTCATCCATGTTCAGGTCATCCACGCATACTTGTCCACCGCAATTCTCCATCAGCAAGATTGGACTGAGGGACTTGTTTTTCATGGGGGTTTCCGATTCATAATACCCGTAGTACTGAGGAATGACGGCGTTGACAGGAGTGGGTTCATGGAGAGGTGGAATGAGATTGTATCCAGTCCAATGCTCAAAAAAGTGATCTGGGAATTCTTCGTAATTCGATGCTTCCTTGTCGAGATGCTCATCACCCGTGGACAACTTGGCGACAAGAGAGACACGAGCTGTGAGGGGATGAGGCCGAAGGGTATCTGTAGTTCCGCCACGATCGTCCAAGTGCATACGTTTTAGAATATGAGAACAGTACAGCCCCTTTCGGCGTTCTGCCACTGAACGCTCGTCTTGATAACTCTAACAGGACCGCTGTACCCAAACGATGTCTTTCTAGAGCCGGAGTCATAAACGCATGTTCCCATATCGGATTTCTCGTATTCAGAAACCATATCCAAAGTGACTTCCGGCTCCACTTTCTCGACCTTTTCATAGAGACCCGACTTCTCCTTCCACTCAGCACTCTTACCAGACTTATCTTCACCATCCAACACGGCGAGAGTCCTTTGCACGTCTTCCATAATGCATTCATGGCACAGTATGTCGGGGACGAGGAGCGAACGAGGAACTTCCCATTCGGCGTGAAGGACCAACGAATGATTACCTACGCCGATGATCTGCTCAGGCGAGATGTAGAGATGTGCTTCCTCAACTGGTTCAGGATCAGGAACGATCTCATGAGCGACGAAGATGGGAGGTTCAGCCGGACCAGCAGCCAATTCAATCGGAGTGAGCAGGAAGCCGTCGCATCCCTCAAGAATATTCTCTGCCTTTTTCAGCCTCTCCAAGCGGTCTTGTTTTTTCTTCTCTTCGCTAGCTTTGAGTTCCTCTTGTATGCGCTCTTCGCACTGGTCGCCTAACGATAGTTTGTAGACATATGTCCTGTCCCTAGTCAAAGTCCAGTCATAGCGAGGTTTTTTGTAGGACGAATGACGTCTGGTATTTGAAAGGAGACCCCATGGATCGTGAACGACGAGTGTTTTGGGCAGCATATGAAGAGGCAGACGTTGCTCGATCTTGGGAGCCTCATAGCTAAAAGGTACAAGGGCCAGGGTGCGGGGTAAGCATCAGTGCCAAAGATGGAATTGATCTGATAACGACATTAGAGATTGACATAATCAAAAAAGTTTCAACGAACTGGCTGATCTACATCCATACTGGATTCTTCATCCTCTTCATCCTCTTCATCTTCTTCGTCGTGACTGTCGTCATCTTGATCGTCGGGCTCGTCGGACTCGTCGCCAGATCCTACTCGTTCGTCCCAATCGCCGCCATCGTCTTCAGATTCAGATTCCCACTGTTCGTCGTCGACCCCCTCATCTCGACCGCTGCCAGATTTATCGTCTCCATCTTGTTCCTTTGCGGCATTCAGCATCGACTTGCCGCATATACCTAGACGGATGCGCATTTCTTGGTCTTCGATAACACCTACGATCGGATACGGAAAGATCTGACGAGGATCAGACTCCTCTTTGGCCCATTCTAATTCAAACAAGGCATGCTCAGTTTCGTTGTGCTGGATCATCCATTTTGAGAGTTTACTGCCAGTAGATATAGTAATCAGTCTTTCCACAGACGGCATGCGGTTAACCCAGAAAAAGTCCCAAATTGTAGATCCCCATAATTGGATCTTGTTGGAGGTGCGTTTTCCGAAGCAGCTGTTTTCTGGATGGATGTCCTCGCCTTTGGGGTTGCGGGGCCAGGTGCGATAGATGCGACGCCTGATGGTCTTTTTGTCGTTCCAGACTGCGAGAGCATTCAGATCGCGCTGGAGGTCCTTGAAAGACCGCGCGTCAGTTTCGCAGTGAGCACTGAGGAGAACGGCAACGACGAGCGCGTCTGTTCGCTGTGTCATGATGGAAGTTGAAAGAAAGCACCGTATGCTTAAGCTCTTTTATGTAAAACTGTGGCATGAGTTACGGACGCGTGCTGTTTTCGGAACGGAAGGCCGAGGTGTGTCACGTGTGGTATCAAATGGCCGAATAAATAAATAAAAACAAATAACTCTTAAAGGTGTACTCTTACTGAGATCATCCTCGGAAAAGCAATCAAATAGCTTCCTAGAGAAAATGGCTCTCATCACCGAGGTTACGTTGATCTGTTCTGCACAACGATTTATCCACATATGGTTGCTTCATCCATGTAGCTTTATTATTATGTGTTGACTAACTGGGCTACTGAACCAGCACAGGCCAAGCCGCAAGGGTATATGTATTCAGGTTTCAACAAAGGGTGCATACAGGTTCCAACTCAACAGATATTTTACAGCCACTTCTTTTTTTTTTTTTTTTTTTTTCTGTGATTAGGCCCTGTTATACTAGTAAGTACATGGTAGGGCTTTGTACATCTTGTTATGCCGCTTTCCATTCTCCTATCGTCAACAAAATATGGAGCATCCCTTGCTGTGAATCCATTACCCTGTCTGAGCGGGGTCGGACCTTGGTTATAGTGCTGTGAGGTGTGAGTTTATGGGTTCAGGTTTGCCTCGCACGCCCTTCCACATTCGCCATGCTTTGACCATCCCTCTTGCCATGGCTTGTTCCTCTCCCTCTTCGCACCAGCCAATTTGTGATTTTGGTCTGTTCCATAGACCAGTTTTCATCTTCCACTCTCCTACACATTCCTCCCTTTCTGCCGGTTTGGTGTCGGCGTCGCTCCTGTTCTAATCCGTTCCATTCCCTGTCCCTGTCCCTGTCCCCTTGTCTTTCCGCTGCTCCGGTACTCAATGTGACTCTGTCTCTTAACCATGACAGTCTTTTTATATCCTTGAAGAATTTTGCCACGTGCTGAATATTGTTGTTGTTTGCTATAATCGCTGCCATGCTGGAAAGGTTGCGTCGTATTTTGTTGTGCAGAGTTCACCTCTGTGTTTCATAGGGACAGCAGTGTCTGAGGACGTGATCTATCGTCTCGTCATATGATCTGCATGTTTCACATGTAGCAGTTTCCCGCACACCGATCTTCTTCAAGTGGGTGTTAAGCCCAATGTGGCCTGATTTTAGCTGCGTCCACAAGCTTCCTGTTCTGCGGTTCACATTCGTTAGCACTTTCCTAAAAGTTTTGCAGGGTACTTCTTGGATTATTTCTTTGAGTCAGTTTGCTTGAGCCAATTTCTCCCATGCTTCTTTTGCACACATTTTGACGGCTTCTTTGAATTGTTGTTTTACTGCTGATTTGCTTATTGGCAGTGTTTTGCGTAGGAATGGTGGTAAGGTCTTCTCCTGTGTTACAATGCCATTTGTTGCCTCTTTTGCTGCACTGTCCGCCTTTTCGTTGCCTGCAATACCAATATGGCCTGGTGTCCAGATTATGCGTATCGAGAGGGCTTTCTTCTTTTGTATTGCCATCAATTGTTTGTGGAACTTGTCGAGTATGTATTTGCCTGAGCCCGGTTCATTAGATATTATAGCCTTGATTGCCGCTTGGCTGTCGACATGCAGTGTCATCAATTTCGCCTTCAAGTTTTTTGCAGCAAATAAGCCCATGCATATAGCGGCACACTCAGCTTCATATACTGTGTGGGCCTCCTTTGACCCTAGTCTGGCTCGCATGTTCTTGATTACTCTGCCACATTGGTATATGATGGCTGCTGCGCCCACTCCGTCTTCTGTTAGTGAGCCATCTGTGAATATGCTTACATCAGCATGGTCTGATTTGCAATCTAGTTTTGCTAGCTCCTTCGTTTTTGCTATGCTTGTTTTTAGTTTAGGTGACCATGAGCCGTGGTATCTGGTTAGTGATATTTTCTCCATTGTTTTGGGCTTGAGGTTGTAGGTATGTAATAGCTTGTGGGCTGGGCTTGGTTGATATTGTACATATCTTGTTGCTGCTCTCTGTATGATCTTGTGTAGGGGGTGTGTTGTGGGGATGGTTGCTAATGTTAGCGCTGCATTCTGTTGCCATTTGTCAATGGCTATGTGGATCGGGAGTAAGTCTGCCAGTATATTCAGAGTGGTGTTTGGTGTTGTCTTCATTGCTCCTGTTATGATTATGGCTGCCTGCCTTTGCACTGTGGCTAGTTTGTTTATCAGTGTTTTGTTATACGATGGCAACAGTGTTGGTGCTAGGATGGTGTTTCTTCTTTTTGGGCTCAAATATATGTCTGCGCTATATAGCATATGTGGTAGGGCAATGGAATGGTATAGGCGTCTGACAAAGTTTGCGTTTATGCCTTTTGTGACTTGTGATAGGCAGCCAAACTGGTTGATCCACATTTCTCCTTTCGCCATTGCAGCTGCTGCCTGCTCTTTCCATGTCAGTTTGTGGTCAATTATGAGACCGAGATACTTAGCCGATTGTTGAGGGACTACCTCATGGCCATTTACTAGTATTGACATGCATTCTCCCCCTCTGCCTCGTGTTGTGTTTTCGCCTCTCAAGAAGTCAATGAGTTGGAATTTGTTGATGCCAAATGTACAGTTGTGTGTTTTGGCCCATTCTAGGATGCCACCCCTTTTATCCAGCATCTCCTTGATTTTTGCATGTGTTTCATGGTAGTTGCTCCCTATCGCAATAATAGTTGCATCATCAACAAATAGTATGCCATCTTCATTGTCTGGTATCTCCAGTAGCTCCGAGTTGTACAGTATATATCCTATTACTGAGAATGGATCCCCTTGATCTAATCCATTGTTTACTGCAAAAGACTCTGATGTAAAATCGTCAAAACTCAGCTTTGTGCTTCTTTTCTCCATTCGTCGAGCTATCCATTCTGTCAGGTCCTTTGGTATCCCTCTCAACCGCATATCTTGCTGGAGCTTGTTAATGTCCACGCTAGGAAAGGCGCCTTTGACATCAAGGAATAACGCCAATGCGACCTTCTTTTTCCGCCAAGCGCCCTTTACCTTTGACACTAGGTAGTGTATGGCATGTGTCGTGGATCGACCCGGTCTGGTGCCAAAGTGGTTTTTCGGTATTATTGCTAGTTCTTCACATCTGCATGATATTTGTCAGCTATGCATGCATTTAATAATCGGGCAAAACCATTTGATAGTGAGATAGGCCTCCATGCATTTGGGTTCCCATAGTTAGGCTTGCTGGGCTTTTTTAGTATTATCGTGAGGGTTTTAGACCATTCCTTTGCATAGTAGGCGAGAGTAAAGGTCGCTCTGTATAAGGGGCCTAGGTAAGGCAGTATGATGTCTCATGATTCGAGGGCACAGTTTGGTGGCGTATCTGGTGCGGTGGCTTTGTATGGTAGCATACGGTCAATAGCATCCGAGATTTGTCTGTCAGTGATGTTAGTAAATTTCCATTTTGCAGGTGGATATAAGATCTCAGTCTCGATGTCTTCGTCAGGTAGCACAGTTGGGAAGAATGTCTTGTAGAAGAGTTCGCTTTTTTCTTCATTTCTACATGCCTTTGTACTAGGACAGTTGTGATTTGCACTGATTTCTAGGTCTGGTACCTTGCTGCGGCCTGTGTTGGTTGGCGTATTCTGTACATATTTGCCTGCTGTCCAGACTGTGGCCTCATCTAGTGATTCTAACCATTCATTCCAGTGGTTTATCTTAGCCTCTGTTATCTTTTTCCCATATGTCTTTTTCGCCTCCTTGTAGTCATTGTGGATTGGTGTTACGATCATGAAAATTGGCATCACATTTTCATTCTATCTATCAGTGGTCGGGGACCACTACCACAGTCTTTATACAGGCCAGGAGCCTTAGGAGGGAGTCTGGGAACATTTTGCGTGGGTTAGCGCATGGGAGCGCTTACTATGGAACAAGACGATGGCCATACAAGGCAGCCATACACTATACTAGGAAGGACAGCCGGATTAGGCAAGAGGATCGCGCCCTTGATGGCATCAATGATCGACATCGGCATCAACGCATCAGGGATCATGTCATCACGCATCAGGAAGCAGCAGTGGCAGCACATATGGACATATGGGATTGCAACACAGCCTATGGAGACAAGGAGGCTTTAATCTCTCTAGTCTCTGTTTAACTTCACTGCCAAACTCCTGAATCCAATCCAGTTGCCAATGTGCTTCTTGCTTGATCTAAGATCTTTGACAGAAATGCAATTCAGAGAGATCTGTGTTCCGAGTCACAGTGAAAAAGTAGCATCAGCACGTGACAATGAAAAGATGAATAAAATTCTTCAATTACTGTGCTGAAATTGAGGAAAGGTAGATGCTGGGAATATTTGTTGTTCAAGGGGTGCAGCAGCAACTAAAGCAAACTTGTATAATCTCTAGCCAAATCCAGACCATCAAGACTTGAGAAAATGATTGAGCATAACAAAAAAACAACTTTGATATTGTTTACATTACAACTTTCAGACAAAGAGCAGTAATATTCCACCTACTTATGCTTCTTTTTGGATAGAATCTTCTTTGGCCTTATTCTTCCCTTCCCCTTTGCACCTGTGCCCTCCGTTCCTTTTCCCTTCATCAAGTCAGAGACTGTATAGAAGTTGAGTTCGCACTTCAAACTCCTCATCGGCAGACCTTCTCCTTCCCCTTCAAGCCAATCCTTCAGTATGGGATAGTGGTGGCAATGTCATGAAATGCCCTGAAGTCATGTATTATGCCAGTAACTCTTGGGACAAACAAGCTCAATGATGTTTGTGGCATTTGGCTTCTTGATGTCAGCAGGCCATGTCCCATCTTTAACCATCCGTCTCATGGTGCTTGGGCTTTGAGACACTCTGTGTACTTGGCATAATTAAGCCTGAAGGCCAGGATTCTTCTGTCTACTGAGCCAAGGGCTCAGTGATTTGAGAATGGTGATAAGTTCACCGCTTTGAAAAGTCCCCTTCTTGGGTAGCAGCCTTGCTCAGAGGGGCTGCAGGACCAGGTTTTCTCCAGCAGGAGCTGCAAATATATCCCTCCCCTCAGCACAAACAGACAGTGCAAACTGATCATTGTCAGTCACCCATGAAACTGGTTTATGTCATCTTCCACAGCATGTTAAAACGACCTTTGAGATTCCAACTCCCTCCCTCATGCACAAATTCGATAGTTTTGGTGCCTTACAGGGAATAGTCCCTTGCCAACTTTGTCCAGAATTGGTCCCAATGTAGGCCCAGCCTCAGTGTTGAAAGTGAAAGTGCTTATGCTGAGATGGTTTGTGAGAAAGGTCAGAAACAATTTGATATTCCTTTAGCAAGGAATGAGGTTCCAATATATATCATCTGCATCACCCAGATTTAGGCACATTGCCTATAGCTCTGCCCCTCAACCCTCCTCTGTGACCCTGGAAAAACCCTGGGAGGGGGAGAGACCATCTCAATATCCCCAGATTTTTCAAGCCCCATGTTGTCCAAAGCAGAAGCAATTTCACCAGACCTCTAGGCCCATCCTGGTCATCACTACCCTCCATTTCTTCAATATCTGCAAGTGCATCCTCCACATCTACCTTCTTTGAACCTGCAAAACATCCTCATCAGCAGATAGATCCTCAGCACTGTCACTGTCATCAGATTCCTCATCAATTCTTTTCCCCCCCTGCTCTTCCTCCTCATCTCTAGACGTTCACGATATGATTTAGATTGAGGTGACAGAAAAAGGCAGTAGTGTACTCCATGTTTGGCGAGGTGGGAGGGCAACTGAGATTTTCTTACTTTTTAAATTTCCTCTGAGCTGTAATGGCAGGTATGGTTATTAAAATAAGTAAAAATACAACACTCATACTTGGTAGGGGATGCTTTTGTTGAAGTTCCCTGTGTTTTTTGAACAGGATATGTTCTATTGGTAAGTAGGGCAAGGGCATGCATTGAGTTATACAATGATCAAGTTGTAAATAATACAAATTAATATAATACAGCAGCAGTGGTACAGAGGACAAGGGCGAGGTGGGGCAAATATACAATTTAACATAATACAACAACAGGCATGGTAGAGAGAAGGTTGGGTTAAATATACAAATTGATAATATGGGGGGGGTAGGTCACACAGGGGGGGTGGGCGGGTCGCAGATGGCCATCAGGAGGTGGGGCAGTCTTGGGCATTGGGCAGATCACACAGGGGTGGGCGGTCGTGGATGGTCCGTCAGGTGGTGGGCATGTTGTGGGGCAATGGCGGGTTGCACAGGGGGTGGGCGGTCGTGGGCAGGTCGTGGACGTCAGGTGGGCAGTTTGTCAGGCGATGGTCCGGGCGGGGCGGGGGGCGGGTGCGCACAGGGGTGGGCGGTCGCAGATGGTTGTCCAGGTGGTGGGCAGTTGTCGGGCAGTGGGCGGGTCGCACAGGGGTGTGGGGCGGTCGTGAATGGGGTCAGGGTGGTGGGCAGTTGGTTCGGGCAGTGGGCGGGGTTGCACAGGGGGTGGGGCGGTCCCCCCCACCCCCCCCCCCACCCCACACCCCCACCCCCCCCCCCACCCCCCCAGCCCCGCCCCCCCCCCCCCCCCAACCCCCCCCCCGAACAGAACCCCCCGCCACCCCCACCCCACCCAACCCCCCCCCCCCCAACCGCCCCACCCCCCCCCACACCCCCCCCCCCCCCCCCCACCCCCCCCACCCCCCCCCCACCCCCCCCCCAACGCAGCCCCACCCCCCCGCCACCCCCCCCCCCCCCCCCCCCCCCCCCCCCCACCCCCGCCCCCCCCCCCCCCCCCACCCCCCCCCCCCCCCCCCCCCCCCCCCCCCCCCCACCAAAACCCCCCCCCCCCACCACCCCCCACCACCCCACACCCCCACCCCCCCCCACCCCCACCCCCCCCCCCCCCCCCCCCCCCCCCCCACCCCCACCGCCCAACCCCCCACCCCCCCCCACCCCCCCCCCACCCCACCCCCCACCAACCCACCCCCCCCCCCCCACCCCCCCCCCCCACACCCCCCAACCCGCCACCCCCCCCACCCCCCCCCCCCCCGCCCCCCCCCCCCACCCCCCCACCCCCCCCCCCCCCACCCCCCCCCACCACCCCCACCCCCCCCCCCCACCCACCCACCCCCCCCCCCCCCCCCCCCCCCACCCACCCACCCCCCCCCCCCCACCCCCCCGCCCACCCCCCCCCCCCCCCACCGCCACCCCCACCCCCCCACCCACACCACCCCCCCCCCAACCCCCCCGCCCCGCCCAACCCCCCCCCCCCCCCCCCCCCCCCCCCCCCGCCCCCCCCCACCCCCCCCCCCCCACCCCCCCCCCCCCCCACCCCCCCACACGCCCCCCCCCACCCCCCCCCCCCCCCCCCCCCCCCCCCCCCCCCACGCCACCCCCCACCCACCACCCCCAAACCCCCCCACCCCCCCCCAACCCACCCCCCCCCCCGCCCCCCCCCACCCCCCCCCCCCCCCCCCCCCCCCCCACCAACGCCCCACCCCCACCCCCCCCCCCCCCCCCCCCCCCCCCCCCCCACCCCCCCCCCCCCCCCCCCACACCCCCCCCCCCCACCCACCCCGCCCCCCCACCGCCCCCCCCCCCCCCCCCCCCCGCCCCCCCACACGCCCCACCCCACCCACCCCCAACCACCGCCCCCCCCCCCCCCGCCCCCCCCCCCCCCCCGGGAGAGGTAAGGGGGGGTGCAGAGGGGGGGGAGGGGGGTGGGGGGGGAGGGGCGAGGGGGGGGGTGGGGGGGGGGGGGGGGGGGGGGGAGGAGGAGGGGGGGGGGGGGGGGTGTTGTTGGTGTGTTGTTAGGGTTGGTTGTTTTGGGTGTGGGTGTTTTGTGGTTTTTGTGTTGGGTTTTTTTTTTTTTGGGGGGGGTGTTGTGGGTGAGGTTTGTTTTGGGGGGGTGGGGGGGGGGGGGGGGGGGGGGGGGGGGGAAAAAAAGAAGGAGGGGGGGGGGGATGAGAGGGTGGCGGAGGGGGGGGGGGGGGGGGGGGGGGGGGGGGGGGGGGGGGGGGGGGGGGGGGGGGGGGGGGGGGGGGGGGGGGGGGGGGGGGGGGAGGTGCGGGGGGGGGGGAGGGTGGGGGGGTGGGGGAGAGAGGGAGCGGGGGGGGGGGGGGGGGGGGGGGGTGGGGGGGGGGGGGGGGGGGGGCGGGGGGTGGGGAGGGGGGGGTGGGGGGGGGGGGGGGGGGGGGGTGGGGGGGGGGGGGGGGGGGGGGGGGGGGGGGTGGGGGGGGGGGGGGGGGGGGGGGGAGGAGGGGGCAGGGAGGGGAGGCGGAGGAAAGGGGGGGAGGGGGGGGGGGAGGGGGGGGGGTGGGGGGGGGGGGGGGGGGGGGGGTGGGGGGGGGGGGGGGGGGGGGGGGGGGGGGGGGGGGGGGGGGGGGAGGGGGGGGGGGGGGGGGGGGGGGGGGGGGGGGGGGGGGGGAAAAAAAAAAAAAAACAAAAAAAAAAACAAAAAAAAAAAAAAAAACAACAAAAAAAAAAGTGGGTGAGGGGGGGGGGGGGGGTTTTCCCACCCACCCCACCCCCCCCCACCACACACACCCCCCCACCCCACACCCCACCCAAAAAAAAAAGGGGAGTTGTTGGGGGTGTGTTGTTTGTTTGTTTTGGTGTTGGTATTGGGGTTTGGTTATGGTGTGGGGTTGGTGGTGGGTTTTTGGGGTTGGGGGGGTGGTGTGGGGTTTGGTTTGTGTGTGTGGTGTGGGTGGTTGGGTGGGTGGGTGTTGGGGGGTTGGTTGTTGTTGTTGTTTGGTGGGTTTGGGGGGGGGGGGGGGGGGGGGGGGGAGGGGGGGGGGGGGGGGGGGGGGGGGGGGGGGGGGGGGGGGGTGGGGGTGGGGGGGGGGGGGGGGGGGGGGAGGGTGGGGGGGGGGGGGGGGGGGGGGGGGGGGGGGGGGGTGGGGGGGGGGGGGGGGGGGGGGGGGGGGGGGCAGTTGTCAGGCGGTGGTCGTCGGGGGCGGGTCGCACAGAGGGGTGGGCGGTTTCGCGGATGTCGCAGGTTGTGGCAGTCGTCGGGCAAGTGGGTGGGTCGCACAGTGGGGCGGGCGGTCGCGGAGGGTCGTCAGGGTGGTGTCAGTCGTGCGGGCAGTGGGTGGGGTTGTGCACAGGGAGTGGGCAGTCGCGGATAGACGTCGGCATGCAAGAGGGACGGTTTGGACAGGTGGGGCGGTCATTGGGATAGGGACAAGGAAAGCGGCGGTTGGATGGGTGGTCATTGGGTGGGTGGGCCGTCGAAAAGGGAAGGTGGGCGGTCATCGCAAAGGGAAGGCGGGGAGTCCGCGGATGGGCGGTCGTCGGAAGGCGGTGTAGTTCGGCGGATGGGCGGGTCGTCGGAAGGCGGGGTATCGTCGATGGGCGGTCGTCGGAATGGCGAAGTTGGGGGTCGGTCATAAATGCGACAGGTGGGGGGAGGGCAACGAGAGAGTACGTGGCCGGGGGAGAGCAGGGGAGCAGATAGGATAGGAATTGTCAGAATGTATTAGAATAAACAAAAAAAAAACATACGCTGACTCGGGGTGCTTTAGCATTCCCAATGTCTCCCTGGCTCGGCGGTAGAAG
>JAEBUT010000029.1:98883-125473 GCA_020011035.1 Amanita subjunquillea
ATTCTAGCCCCTTATGGTTTTAAGGTCTAGACGCAACCCGGACTGGTCCAGGTGATTGGCGTTACAGCGGCTGCGCCCAAGAAGCATAGCAACGCTGACAGCGTGGAGGCAGCGCTCATACAAGACAATAAGGAGTATGGATGCTGTGAGAGTGCTGGTGGTACTAGGCGGTGGCAAGGGTCTTGGTAGAGTAGTATATAAGTAGTACAAGTGTCTTGAGTTGCCCCAGACTTAAGATGGTTTCTCTTACGCTCATGTAAGACTCTGTCTGTAGTACAATATACCTTCCTTCGCCTCCCCCTTCTCTCCCCTGCCTCGACGAGGCCTGTGGGTCTGTGTCCTAAAGGACGGTGGGTTAGTGTTGTTGGGCGTGAGCTCATAACATAATCTTAAGTCTCTATTACCACACTCCTCATCACGTCGACAACAGCGTCGGAGCACGCCTGCTCATCATCACTCACGACGTTGACAACCATTTCAAAAATTATCTCTTACCGTCATCACTTTGTCCGTGTTGACAGGTCCTTCAAGTCTGCCCGTCTGACCTCTGGCATGTCACAACACATGGCCACAGAGCAGCTCTCGAGGATCTAGGCGACTTTGACTCCAACAACAGATAGTCTCAGTTGACCGTTGTCACTGACTACTAGCATATCCGCTTACTGGCAACAAAAAGGCATTCGGACGAGAATAGCGCTATGTGATTGAAAGTGCGGGCAGGCACTGGTCAGCAGACTATACTGTTTGTCTCGGAAAAACCCAAGGAACGGGTGAAGGCAATCTTTTGGCATGCCGTGTATCAAGGAGGCAGTCTCAGAACCAATTACGTATCGGAATCTAACGATCTGAGCACGAGGACCTCTGAGTGAACCCCAGGCACCATGTCATTAGGGTCAGTGGTGGAAATAAATCGAACAAGCAAGTGTGGGTGCGTTATTGACCACATTGCTCCATATCTGTGTTGGGAAGCGCGGATATTGAAGAAGAGTCGACAAAATCTCTACTTGAGATCCAGGATCTTTGGTGACTCGCTGTAACACAAACTTGCAACAATCTAGATATGCGAAATCCCTTTTAGAAACTAGGTTATATGAGAAACTTAGTATTGGTCGAAAATGGAAATATGGGCGCAAAAGAGTGCAAAGTTAAAATCCACTCCAGGCAATCGCCATTGACCAAATCAAACACAACCATGGGGCGCCATGTCAGGGCTCCCCCATTCCTGGTGCTCAGGACCAGGCAGGGACACGGTATGATAGCCACATAGGATGGAACCGCCAGGAATCGACACCTCTCCTGAAGATATTTTTGGAATTACGAAAGCTGGAAGAAGAGATTGATTGCCCGGTGGAGCGCCCGAATTAATTGAAGATTCCTGGGAAGGAAAGCGGATGCCGACCGCTCGAACAAATGGGTAGTTATTTATCACACTCATTATGGAAGGGATGGAGTGCCACAAAGAAACATCAACCCACCGATAGTCAATTGCAAGGCAGAGGCCGCTGCCAGTATCAAACGAGGCATATGTCCATACACACCAGGGGAGGATGACCTGAATTAAAGAAATCCTACACCGGATTGCGCGCAGATCAGGAGCGCAATGATCTAGGATCCATGGAACTGCTAGCGCCATCAGAAAGACTGCAATAGGAATGATATAGCCAAACAGTTATCAGAACGGCAGGAATACATTTGGAATGTGGGTTTGCCAATGTCGTGAAAGACCACAAAAGGAAGCTTGGGAGGAAACTTTCTCAGGCAGCGCCGGGATAATGGCCGATACAGAAATGGGTTGGAGAAGATTGCTCGCCCCAAGGAAAAGAGGCAGACCCTGAAGGGCCGGCTACACCACAATGGCATCCCGGAATCCGAAATATCCGCAAACAACTGGTTTCTGATCACGCCATGGAATATCCAACCCAGGTTGAGGGACTGATGGAAGGGAGCACAATCCATATATCTGCGAATGCGCATGTCAAAAGGAAGCAATCCCAGATGGGGAATTGCCCAACGTCGTCGCCGAGCGGCCGGACGTTAAATAACAGTTCTGACTAGGTTGCCAAAGTAAATATTACTCATGAACCGCAGTGGCAGGATTGCAGGGTGACACCAAAGTAACACACTGTCGTTGGAGGCGCGACACTTAAACAAAGGTCTGCTACTCAATTAAGTAAAAGACGGTTCTAGACTTGGAATCCTTGATTAGGATTTTTTTTATCAACCAGGGGGGGTTCTATGGTGTTACCAAGCGACCAATCGCCAGTAGGCGCTGGGATCTCAAAGCGTTGATCTACGCCCATCAAACAATGGAACGAACGATGGAAATCTTTGACCTTTCTTGTGACAACAGTACAAAAGCATTCTACATAGGATCATTGTCACTCCTGGCGTCTCTGGTGGAAATCTTATTACTCTCAATCAACAGGACTGGCATAACCCTTGTCAGACTATGTTTCAGACCCAAAGCTGGCATCTCGTAAAAAATGGTCTAGCCATGGAACTGCAGGTGGCAGAAAGAACTGCTTTGGAACTAGTGGACGCCAGGGAAAAATCACTAAATGCAGAATCAACTGCATTTAAAAAGATTAACTGAATTAAAGGCGGCTATTGAGGACCCATAAATTACTCGGTGCGCAAATAAACGGATGGCCTGGTTATTTTGCTCAGCAAAAACATCTGGAACACTCCGGATGGGAGCGTAAACATGCTCTCCTTGTATCTAATCGTCATAACCCCCCGATGAATCAGCTCCTCCGGCTTCCAGGCAACAAGGAGATGACCTTCAACAAAACCCCCTCGTCGAAACGAACGGATTTACAGACGAGTGTGAAAACCACCCCAGTCGAGGGCAAAACGGTGGCGGTTAGCAGCTGAAAAGCAGCTGAAAAAAAAACATTACCGGTTGGCAGGTACTTTGCTATTGTGGGTTGGGTTAGGGTGGACCGAGGAACGAGCAGCGCACTACGCACCGTTGCTTTCCTCGTTTCGTTCGCTTTTCTCCTTCATCGTCGTCTTCATGGCCATCAAAACTGTTGTCATTGTTGTCGTCCTCCTCCTCGCGTCGTTTCTTCGATGCCTTGATTGATTTGTCCGATAAAACAGACATGGCGCGCTTGCGACCACTGCGGGTCTTCCTCGGTGACAGGGTCCCTGGGTGGGGCGGGGACTTCATTGCGTGGTGCGACGATGGTGTGGCAGCGCGCAGGCTGTGTCGGACAAAAATGGAATGATTAGTCATCCTGCCAAATGTGATATGTCACACAGTAATGTCACACAGTAGCCAACAGCGCGTCGTGACGGCCATTGTGACACATGTCACAAACATTTGACATGAGTGCAGGCTCTGAGCAGCACCTGGACTCCAGCCAGTCCCTGGACAGTCCAGGGACAGGGACTCCTTGCAAATCCAGGTAAAGTCCAGGGAATATGTGTGATAGTCCAGGTGGACTCCAGGTCAAGTTTGGCTGGGGTTCCCTGCCAAATGTTGGGTTGTGGAGATGCAAGGACAGTCCAGGTAAAGTGCCTGGAGTCCACGTGGAGTCCACGTGGAATGCATGGCTTAGTGTAAAGACCTCCAATAAACCTCCGATAAAAGTTTCCAAATCCAAGGAAGGATCTGACTTGTTTAACCGTTGTTGGTGTTGGCCAGTCGCGAATTCCTGCAAGTTTGACAGGATCCATTTGAATGTGTCCGGGTGTAATGATCATGCCAAGAAATTCGACTTCTTGAACGCAGAATTTGCATTTCTCGAGTTTCAAGAATAGGTCATTTTCCTGTAGGCGATTCAAAACACGTTCTGTACGCTCCCTCATTTCTTCTTTTGTTTTTGCACAGATTAAGATGTCATCCATATAAATGATGAGCCACCCTTCGTTTATCATATCCTGGAAATATTCGTTCATCATCGTTTGGAACGTTGACAGGGAGTTGCAAAGACCAAAGAACATGACTGTTGGTTCATATAATCCTCAATTGGTTATGAACGCCACTTTCCACTCGTCACCCTCTTTGATTCGGACGTTGTTGTATCCCCAGCGCAGATCAAGTTTGGTAAAGTAATTTGCACCTTCTAGTTTCATCATTAAATCGGAGACTAAGGGTAATGGGTAGGCGTTCTTAATCGTCCATTCGTTCAAGTACCGGTAATCCTGGCAAGGTCAAAGTGCGCCAGTTTCCTTTTTAGAAACAAAGAAAAATGGTGATGCTTGTGGTGATTTAGACGGTCTAATGTACCCTTTAGCAAGTTGTTCTTTAATCCATTCATCGAGGGTTGACTGTTCCTTTAGTGATAATGGGTAGATTTTGTTGACCTTCGGCGTGAATCCTGTCTTAAGTTCGATCGCATGATCCCATGGGCGAGAAGATGGAAAACGTTCTGATGCTTTCTTCTCAAAGGTGGCGTGCCAAGGCGTGTAGTCAGAGGGTAGCACTACGGGTGCTTCGTCTCTTTTTGCTTGGTGTTCAAGCGCCTGTGATGCCGATGTTTTTACCCTGATCCAATATTCGTCTTCTCCCCATTGTCGATTGTCCAATGCCATGCGCCAAATAGGTTTGGTGTCTTCAGAATCGTCGTCCATTTGGAGGGTTTTCTTTCGCCAATCGATTGCAGGATTATGTTGTTCTAACCATGGTATTCCAAAAATTATCGCTTGATCTCCTAGATTGGTGATCCATAACCAGTTGTTGTACGTCTTTCCTTCAATAGAGTAGGTGAGACAAGTGCGATGAGTGATTAACCCATTCTGATTGATTGTTCCGTCAGCGTTCTTGACTCTGATTGGTTGTTTTAAGGGTTCTTTAGGTAGACCTTTTGATATTCGTTCGTCAATGAAGTTTCCTTCTGCTCCACAATCGATGAGAGCAGATATTTCAGCAGGTTTATGGGTCGTTTGCACAGTGATAGAAATTCGTTTGTTATTATTTGAATTTACAATTACAGAGTCGAGTGCTAACTGTTCAATGGTACTGGAGGCGTCAACCGCTTTCTGGCGTCTCCTTCTTAAAAACCCTCGGATTCGAGCTCCTGGAGGGTATTCTCGCGTTCTTCATCTGGAAGATCTTTCAATAGTGCCCTAATGCGTTGGGCGGCTGATTCGTTCGAGGTCGTTTCCTCTATTGCTCTGATCGAGCGATTTTGTGGGGAGGAGGACTTGTAGGACGACGTTTGGGCATTCCCCTTGTTTGGGCAGTCCCTGGATATGTGCCCCTGTGTTCCACATCTGAAACACTTGCCGGTTTTTCGGTATTCCTCCTTTTGGGCATCTGAAAGACGTCCTGTGCTCACAGCATTAATTCCCCTTGATCCAGATGCGGAGGGCTTCGTGTTTCGGTTGAATTTGAAACGTCCCTTTGTGTCTCCTGATCCAGATGGTCGGTTCATTAATTTCATGGTCTCCCAAGCATTGTGCAGGTGTTCTGCAGCGTTATAAGCTGTTTCCATGCTGACGACTGCAGGGTTTTCGATGATCTTTGCTGCTACTGATGTAGGGAGTCCTTTACAGAAGTAAATGCGTTGTGCCATGAACCCTGTAATTCCGGTGGAATGTATGAGCGATCGGAATTTCTGAATATAGGCAGGGATGTCGATATCTCTGCCCACTTTGACTTTATCTAGATCATTCAGGGTTCTGGCTGCGCTGTCAGATTCTCCCCAGTCGCTCAAGAATCGTCGTCTGAAGCTGGGGTAGTTTTCCCAAGAAAGTGTGTATGCGCTTTCTGCTGTTTTTCCTTTGGTCGCCTCTGCTGCTTCCAATTCTCCTCGAAGATTGGCTTTCCAATCGTCTAGTTCTTCCCCTAGGTGAAGGAGAACATACTTGATTCGTTTTTTCGATGTTTCGAAGCGCCCTTCATCTAGATTGAATATGTCATCAAATGTGTTGATGAAATGTTTCACCTTAGAGCGCTGTCCTTTGAATTCCTTAATGGAGATTCCCTTTATCCCTTTCGGGGCCTCTGCTTTGTCGTTTGACATGTCCTTCTGTTTTGGTTCTGGTGTTTCAGGTTTCGGGCCCTGTGTTCCGGGTTCGTGTTTCAATTCTGTGCCCTGTTTCGAGCTTTCTCCTTGTTTCGATTCGTCCCCAAAGGCTAGATCTATCTCGATCTGTTGTTGTTCTTTGTATTCGTTCCACTTGGCTAGTGTCTCCTCTTCTAATGCAAGGAAGGTGAAATCTCCGAGTTCTTCGTTGACTCGAAACTCGTGCCACCAAGTGAGTTCAGGTTCGGTGTTTGGGGCTAGGAATAACTGATTGTTTTCCTCGTTTACTTCGTTATACCAGTGAATCCAAATTTCTCCTGGTAATTCTTTGTTGGGGTCTCCTTCCTGGTATTCTCCTTCGAAGAGTTCGCCTGAGACCGGTAGGTTCTTTCTCTTTGTTCCTGAAACGTAGCACCAGACCTTATGTGTTGTAGAAAAGTAGACTTCTCTTCGATTAAGGTAGTACTTCTGTCTGTAACGAACAGAGTCGTTCGGGGGTCTGATCTGGGAGTTCCTGGTATCAATGATGTCTGGCTAGTGACGATGCACTGAGCAGTTCCTGAGTTCCAACTTGTGTTACGGACGATGCCCTCGTCGTGGTTCGTTCTAAGTCAACAGTGACAAGCAGAGTCTCGGTCCGCTCCCAGCCACTGGACAAGGGTCTAGATGCTAAGTCAAGCGATGACGAAGGTTTTTAGAGAACGATGAGAAAAGAGTGTTGAAGTCGATCGTTGTTGAGAGCAAAACTCGTCTAAGTTGGAACTGGAGTTACTCTACAATACATGGGGTTTATATACGACCAGGGAACAAAGGAAACCATAAAGGGAATGAAACGATAGCTACCTGAGAAAGGAAATGTGAAGGTGGCTATGAAAGGAGATAGCGTCCAAGCTGTACAGTGCGCAGTTAAGGGAAAACGATGGGTATGAAACAGTCCGTTGAGACAGGAGGCTGAAACGAAGAGGAAACTGTAACAGCTGTATCTCGTCCGCTGCCGCTTCTCCCAGTCCAACCTCTGCCGCGGGAGGATGACAGAAAAAGTCCAGTAATGAACGGGTGAAGTGGCGCGTGTCGCCAGCAATGTTGCGAATTTTGAACTGCAGGTTCGCCTGCGTCGCTTGAAGATCCATGAGTTGTCACAAAATCGCGTTTTGCTCACGCGAGAAATTGCGTTCGTTTGCGACCGGCGATGCTTTTTTTGTCCTGTTCCATGTAAGCTCATGCCTAACCCGCAAGTGTTCCCAGGCTCCTCCTGTTGCTGTGGTGTCCCCCACCGATAGATAATTGAAATTAGCATTTTCATGATCGAACATCACCTTTCAGTTACTTATCGTTTCACTTTCATAGATAGAATTTCAACCACACCGTTTCCGAGTTAGGACAAACGCGCTCATTTCCTTTTTATTATTATTTTTCTTGTTCCGATTGCACTTATTCCGCTCACTCTACTTACTAATTACTTAATCGAACCTCCAAAGAACCACCACCGCAAAATAACATTCCTGATGTACGACGATAACAAAATACAAAAAAATTCAAGGCGACGGAGCAGGCGAAGCCGGCAAGCTCACGACCACGTCGTCCTTAGCACCCTCGACAACTGACTCCTTCTCGACAACTTCTTCCGCCCCCGTTTCCGTGATCGCAACCTCAGCTTCCTCACTGTCGCGTTCCTCCGCCGGCTGTATCTCGTCCGCCGCTGCTTCTCCCAGTCCAACTTCCGCCGCAGAACGATGACAGAAAAAGCAGTAATGAATGGGTGAAGTGGCGCGTGTCGCCAGCAATGTTGCGAATTTTGAACTGCAGGTTCGCCTGCGTCGCTTGAAGATCCATGATTTGTCACAAAATCGCGTTTTGCTCACGTGAAAAAATTGCAGTCTCGTTTGCGGACCGGGCGATGGCCGCCAAAGAACCTTGCATGGCCGCCGATTGAACTTGAAGTTGTTGGAGAAGCTGTACGCTGCTTGGCGCACTCGTATCCACCTCGCTCGCAAGAACCGTACCCTCCTCGACCTCCTCCAAGCCTTCATCGCTCACCTCCACCAACTCCTGCGTCTTCACTACCTTCTTTGATGCCCGTTTCGTCACGGAGACGCCGCCGATGCTACAAGATTGCCACTGGTCGCGGCACCGCACACAAGCCTTGCTTCACGAGTTCGCCTGCGGATAGCAAGGCAACGATAACCGCTCGCACCTAAATGTCCATCAGCACTGTACACGAGACCTTTGAAATGAACCGACCGGTCACACGCTTGCTCGTTCGGGGTACCGGACTTGGACCGCTTGGAGGGCCCCGCTTCTGTCCCCGCGCTTTCCACTCGCGCTCGCTTCTGACGTTGTTTCCGCGCTCTCGCGGCCTCCATCTCGTTCGCCATCACCAGGTCATTAAGTGCCGCCGGATCGCTCGCCAACATATCCTGCTCAGCCACGCGCGCTGCAGTACGCACAGACGAAAAGTCCACAGGACTCGGACTGTGGGCCTTGGATTTGCCCTTCGTACGAGGCTGTGGTGCGCCCTTGTTGCCGGGTCCGTTCACGCAACGCCGCGCATGCTCTGCAGCTACTTGCGATGCTTCCGTTCCGTTGCTCGCGACAGTCTAACCTCCTGCACGACCTGCCTCTTCAGCTCGTTGATCGCCCTTCCGTTCTTTCAGATCCAAGATCCGCTGATGCTCTTCTTCACGACGCCAGGTTGCGGCCTCTTCGCGCAACCATCGCTCCTCGTCCTCTTGAACCAAACGCGCCTCCGCCGCAGCGATCTCCTCGTCAAAATAGGACTCAGTGGGCGTAGAAGGGGAAGACATGTTGGAAGGAAAGCAAGGAATGAAACCAGAACAAGAGGCAACAGACACAACAAAAGAAACGAACGGACTCCCACGGAACGATAAAAGAAGCCAGGACCTTTCCCACGCAAGTGAAAGTCGCCGTGTCCCATGGACCTCTAAGGTGCCAGACCAAAGTCCAACACCCGCTCAATCGAACCGATCCGCCCCCCGCTGCTCAGCTACGTACCACCGGACGCGCATTCAACCAGGAGAGACATACGCATCGCAACAGAAGCCACGATCGTAGCACCAACGCAGCGCCCGTCGCATATTTACATCTGCCGTCGCACCAGTAGTTCCCGTCGCATCAAACTCCATCGGTCAGTCATGTACGTCCAATTGACTGACTGAGGACAGTCAGATTTTTTTAGTCCAGGGGAGATGATGAGCGGTGTTCCGCGGTGACTGTGTAGAGTCATCGTCATGTGTATGTGTTAAGCTATGCGAGAGAAGTCCTACCAGCGCCGGAACTATACACGCACTGAACCCATGGCTAACTATCTGACACCATTACGCGTCCGACTGCCTTCGCAGTCAAGTCCCGTGCTCATCCGCAACGCAAACCGTCCAGAGTCGCAAGGCAAACCCCCGCAATACCGCATGCGAAACCAGCACTACCCGACCGCGCCAACTAGCGTCAATCACTTGAAAACTACCGTTGAACGCCGTCCGCCACATTAAGATTAGCCGTGACACTGCCACTTCCGTGCTAGATAAGCTCGCGCCCGAAATACCGCGATCGAAACCATTTTAGCCACGCGTCTACGAGCTATAGACAAACTTGGTTAACCGGAGGAAAATCTTCACCGACGGTAGCGTCGATCAGCAGCCAAACACAAAACGTACAGTTCGGGAGTAGTGGCAACAGGGACAAACCGCGCTAAAAGCATATACCAATGCTTATCGCATAAGACACCGGAGGTCGATCATGGCTATCGTATCCGTCAACGGTCAGGATCTTGCTATGGGTTTGCAACAGGGAAAACAACTAGCAAAATGCTCGCGCACTAAACTACATCGGACGGCGCCTTTCAGGATAACAAATTGGGATAGTAGGCCACCAAGCATGATGCAGAAGAATTCGGAGTCCACTCGTATCAGTAGGTAGCAAACAGTATATATATCATCTTATTCCATAGCATAACAATATACCTTACCGCCGCACTCATTTTAACACCTTCCTTCTTGACAATCAATAACCTTCATCTCTCGTTTCACGCCTGCCACTTCACTGAGTCAGACGTCGAAGCCAACCACACCCTCATTATTTGTAGCGTCATTGCCGTCGCACATCGGTCTCATCCGTCGCATATCGATCTCACCCGTCGCACCACTTCGCGCCCTTCACGTATCTGCATCTTCCGTCGCCCCACAGCTCTTACTTCACACCGCGCCTCTGATCATCACCGGATTGACGAAGAACTTCTTTGACGAAGCTCACAAACCCCGCACTTCCTGTCGCTCCGATAGGATATAGTGTTATTACCAGAGGAAAATCTTCACCGACGGTAGCGTCAATCAGCAGCCAAACACAAAACGTACAGTTTGGGAGTAGCGGCAACAGGGACAAACCGCGCTAAAAGCACATACCAACGCTTATTGCATAAGACACCGGAGGTCGATCATCGGCTATCGTACTCGTCAATGGTCAGGATCTTGCTACGGGTTTGCAACAGGGAAAACAACTAGCAAAATGCTCACGCACTAAACTACATCAGACAGCGCCTTTCAGGATAACAAATTGGGATAGTAGGCCACCAAGCATGACGCAGAAGAATTTGGAGTCCACTTGTATCAGTAGGTAGCAAAAAGTATATATATCATCTTATTCCGTAGCATAACATGACATACCGTACTGCTGCACTCATTTTAACACCTTCCTTCTTGACAATCAATCACCTTCATCTCTCGTTTCACGCCTGCCACTTCATTGAGTCAGACGTCGAAGCCGACCACACCCTCATTATTCGTAGCGTCATTGCCGTCACACTAGTGTTATTATATTGGCTGCCCCAGTGAGGCTTTTTCAAAGAAAATTCAGCCATCAACTCCGCCGGAATCACCTCGCAAGCGGGAATTTCCCGGACATCTCGCAGTATCACCATCCACTGGCAACGTAGTCGCTGATTGGTACAATTCGCTAAAACAAGGAGCCGAAACCGCGCAGCAGCTATTACATCAGGACCCGGGGAAAGCCCTCACGGAAATATTCAAGCATACTAGCACCTTTGGTCGCCAATCCCGTCACAATCTAGGATTATCACCGGAGTTTCAGCGAAATGAAAATATCAATAGGCTACTCACACAATCCGCAGCATCTTCCTCATGCACAGCCAGTTCCGAGACAGCGGATCAAAGCACACCTCGCGTTTCACAAGACTTCACACAACCAGCGGACAAACAAGACAGTGATCGCTCCAGCAGCCCGCCCACTACATCACCATCGATAAGCCCGCACCCGTCGCCTCCACACAATAAAATCGCATTCAGTAGCCTTCCCGCCGATTTCTACAGTTCCAGCCCACTCGCAGACCTATTTCGCCTGTCACAAACCGCACAAGTTATACCAGTCGCAATGGCCACCAGCTCAGCTTCGCAAAAATCAATGCCAACACAATACAGTCTGTCCGCACCGCGCTTCGTTTCCACGCAGCCGCGACGCCTGCCCCGCTATTTCGCGGAACTGGAAATATTATTCCGGGAAACAGATGTAACCGATGACGAAGATAAGAAAACCTACGCGCTCCGCTACCTGGAAGACACAGAATACGAGCTATGGGGATCAGCAGAGACCTTTCCCACACCAGCGACGTACGAAGCTTTCAAAGCGTCGATCCAAAAGCTGTACAGCGGAGTTATCAGCGAAAGGCAGTATATGCAGGATCATTTGGAGCAGCTAATCGAGGAAACCCTAAGGCTCGGCATCAAAACCGCGGAAAGCCTTTGCAGCTATTACCAGCGGTTTTTGGTAATCACAAAGTACCTCATTAGCCATGAGCGGTTATCTGTGCGCCAGCAAAGCAAGTATTTCTTCAAGGGATTCCAAGTGGACGTAGCCACAGAAATGTACCAATGGATGCGAAGCCAGTTCCCCAACGTGCATCGCGGCGACCCCTTTTTGTTGGAACAAACATTAGTGGCGGCCCAAGAAGTAATTCAAGGCCAATCCTTCTATGACAAGCTCATTAATAAAACCACGGGTCTGTTGTACGCTATCAAATCCAAATCCCCCGCGCCGCCTCCACTCAAGTCGGAGTCACCCTCAGCCATGCAGTATGTCAAGCAAGAAGACATGGCTGCAATGTTCGAGAAACTAAGTCAAAGCATGGTAATGTCGCTAACACAGGTAATGACGGCCAACAATCGCGCGCCGCAAACTCGCTCGTACAGTCCACCAGGGACAGGCACTAATGCAACACCGCTAGGATCCCCGCGGATGCAACTTTTGCGGAGACATCGCACATTATATAAGCCGCTGCCCGGAAATTGAGCGATACATGGCAAACGGGAAAATCGCAAAAAGCGCGGACGGTCGCGTCGTCGCGCCAACAGGCAGCTACATCCTGCGATACAACCAAGGGAATACTTTAAAGGAGAACGTAGACGAATATCACCGATGCACGGAGCCAACCTCGACAACAGCGAGCATTCGGCCCGCAATGTATTATACCGCATGTAACAACAATACCAATACGCTCTCAACCGCTGCCCCCGTCATGGCCTACCACACCACAGTCGAGGACATGGAAGACAAAGAAGAGCAGCTACAGCGCAGGCTAGTCGCTTTGCAAATGCGAAAAAAGACAGTACTGGACAGAGTCGAGATTCCGCCCGCGCACGAAGGGGAAGGGAGTAGTTCACAAGGGAACTAGGGACACAGATAGGCCGACGGAAATAGTATCACCCGAAGTATCAAAGGAAACACCCACGACGCACCCATTTGCTGACGTCTGCAACGCCAACTACCAACTGCCCTTGGATCGACCCTATGGCGCGCTTCCGAAACACCGCGACGCGACATACACAACCCTTTCGCCGGCGCAAAACGAAAAATTGGTACAACACGTCTTCAAACGCACGTTGCAAAGTCACGCGACGCACATGAGCTACGAGGAGCTACTGGCAGTATCGCCAGACCTCCGTGCCAAGCTTCGCGAGTATCTAACTCCGCGACGTATTCTGGTCCCGACACAAGCAACACCCGCAACATTTGCGGACGCGCACCTATACGGCGCCAACACCGTGCGCGAAGTATACACCATGCCAGACTTGGCAGAGGCCTTTTATAGCGTTGAAGGACCCGGCAAACCTCGCCTACAAGTCGTGAAGGAGTCACAACAAATCCGCTGCGTACAAGGCCTGGTGGATGAACGCGCAGAGGTCGATTGCATGGTGGACCCAGGATGCTCCATCATCTGCATGTCAGAAGCGGTTTGCAACCAGCTCGGGATCCCGTACAACCCGACGATTAAAATAGATATGGAGGCCGCAAACGGTGAAGTAGACACGTCGCTCGGAATTGCTAACAATATCCCATTCCGCATAGGCAATATCGATTTATACTTCCAAGTCCACGTTATCCGCTCCCCCGCCTACGACATCTTGCTCGGCCGACCTTTCAATGTCTTAACGCGCTCGATAGTACACAACTACAGCAACAAGGATCAGACCATCACGATCCACGATCCAAATAGTAACGCGGTAGTAACTATCCCCAACAATGCCCCGCAGCTGACCGAAGTACCACATGCGCGAAAAAAGAACAGGCGGATTTTCAGAAGACCTCGAGGAATTGATGCAAACTCATGGAGAGGTAGCTTGTATACTAGCGATGGACTCGCATAATCAAAATCCGATAAGTATTCAAGCATACACTACAGTGCCGTCGTTACCAACTGCCAATCATGTAAATATTTCCGAGCCCGATACCAATGACAACTTGGCTCGTCTCTATCTTGGTGCCGCGCTAAGTTTACACGAAGTCGAAACCGACGCCTGCGACCCACGCATGCAAGCATATATCAACGCCACCATATCCCGCGATAACCACACTACGACTTCTGCTATGCGCCAACAGGCTTCCGCAGCACACACCCTGCGTACTGTAACAACCAACACAAACCCGCGTCGCGACAACATTTCACCCGTCCTCCTATCCGCGCAAAAGAAGAAATACAAACCCATCACTAAGAAAGTAAAACCCGTCATCAGCCAGTTACTGAAAGAATTTAGAATCACTCACAAAATCAAGGGCGATCCACTCGCCAACCTACCGAAGCTAAGTACGACGCCACCGGAATTTACGCCATTTGGGTGATACACAGAAGAACGAAAGAGAACACTGGAGCAAGAACACAGAAGCGAATTTCTATGGCCTGAAGAAACGAAACTGATGCACGAATTTATGGTAAAGCATGACCAGGCATTTGCCTGGGACGACAGCAAGCGAGGCAAGTTCAAAACGGAGTTCTTTCCGCCGGTAGATATTCCGACGGTTCCGCATACACCTTGGGTTCAGCGCAATATTCCAATTCCGCCGGGATTATACGATCAGATATGCGACATCATCCGAACCAAGATCGCCGCCGGAGTTTATGAACCCTCCAATTCATCATACAGGTCTCGCTGGTTTTGTGTACTGAAGAAAACTGGGAAGCTGCAGCTTGTACACTCGCTGGAACCACTCAATGCAGTCACCATCCGACACTCGGGAGTCACGCCTATCCCGGAACACTTAGCGGAGAATTTCGCAGGCCGCGCATGCGGCGCAATGTTGGACCTGTTTGTCGGATACGATGAGTGACTGTTGGCTGAGGACTCACGCGACCTAACAACCTTCCAGACACCCTTCGGAGCCATGCGCCTAACCACATTGCCTATGGGATGGACGAACTTGGTCCCGATCTTCCATGACGACGTCACTTGCATCCTACAACCGGAAATACCAGACCTCACAATTCCGTACATCGACGATGTACCAGTCAAAGGCCCACCCACGTGCTACGAACGAGACGACGGTACCTATGAGACAATACTGGACAACCTGGGTATCCGACGCTTTGTATGGGAGCACTTCCAAGGTCTCAACCGAGTGGTGCAACGTATGAAGTACGCAGGCGGCACTTTCTCCGGAAAGAAACTAGTGTTATGTGCGCCCTCGATCACCGTGGTAGGACATTTATGCACGTACAAAGGACGTAAACCCGAGAAGGACCTACTCGCTGCGGTCAAGAACTGGGCCCCATGCACATCTTTACCCGAAGTCCGCGCATTCCTAGGAACCATAGGAGTAGCGCGCATATTCATCAAGAACTTTGCCCGCAAAGCAAGTCCATTGGTAGCGCTGACCAGAAAGGATGTACCATTCACCTTCAGAGAAGAAGAAAAAGCCGCGCAAGAAGCTCTCAAACAAGCTCTCCTCACTTTGCCCGCGCTGCGACCCATCAACTACAAGTCCGACGCACCAGTGATCTTAGCCGTGGATACCTCTTGGATCGCCATGGGATTTTTCCTGTGTCAATGCGACCCTGACAAGCCATTGGTCTGGTACTACAACCACTTCGGATCCATCACACTAAACGAGAGAGAAGCGCGTTTTTCGCAGCCAAAGCTGGAAATTTACGGACTGTTCCGCGCGCTGAAAGCGCTCAAGCTCTATCTTATAGGAGTCCGGAACCTAATTGTGGAAGTCGACGCGCGTTACATCAAAGACATGCTTAAGAATCCGGATATTGCCCCATCAGCGTCGATCAACCGATGGATCTTGTCGATCCTCACCTTCCATTTCAAGCTAGTACATGTGCCTGGCCGACTTCATGCGCCCAACGGACTATCTAGACGACCGCGGCAACCATTGGATGAGGAACCCGACACTAAGGAAGAAGAAGAATTCGACAACTGGATCGACAATCTCTATGGTTTCATGCATCAGATCAACACCGCGTCGCCTCGAGCACTCGCACAGCAGTTAAGTTTACCACATTGTCGAAAGTCAAAAGGGTCAGAAAAGAAGCCAGGAGCGAGCTTAGAAAAGATCACGGAAGGGCATAAAAAGCCGGTCACAGCCTATTGTTTGACCAATCCACATACGCCGCCACCGGAGAATGAGCGATCACAGGTACCTGAGGGAGAAGAAGACAACACATACAAAGGAGTATTTCCGTGGAGGAGCGAGACCGCATTGAAGGACGAAGAAAAGCTACGGTTAGCAAAGTATCAGGACCACCCTCGCCGTGACGGCTTAGGGCCCCAACAGAAGACTGAGTAAGAGGGAAGGGATGAGAGTGGGGAAGAAACCCGAGAGAACTCGACTGAGGACTCTGGGTGTTACTTGCATGGTTTATATACATTACAGGCTGGTCTGTGCGCTAACCCCTACAACCCTAAAGGCTGTGGAACCCTACGCTAATAATAGTCCTGTATGAGTAAGACTGCTGCGCATCGACTGCGGATTAGTCAGCAAACATGAGTCATCGGTCCGGTAGTCTGTAATCTAATCTAATCGTTATCTAATCTAATCTAATCTTAGCGCTGACTAGATAAGATAGACGCCGACTTAGCTAAGTGTTTGGCTACCAACTACAAAGAATACAAAGGAAAATGAATATAAAATGACTTAGAATTGGAGCGTTCGATACGAGTCATGACAGTACCCCCTTTTTAGGTTTTGGCTTCCTAGACGAACTAAAAATCTTCAAAGGATAAGTGTCCTCCTTTATTTTCGCGCTTCCAATGCATGTAGACTTGCCAAGCCCAGAAAGCTTTTGGCGGGAATTTCCATGGGTCTTTACCCATTTCGTATTGCTCAATCCAAACTTCGACTGAGCGCGACATTGTGATGACGGGGTGGGGAGGACGGCGTGGTAATGGTTTCGGTTTTTCTGGGAAAATGCATCTGGATGACTGTTCACAACAGTGGCCTACATTTGAATGACCACCGATAGTGAGGATTGTTTGTTTGGAACGTTTATTGTTGCGACGATTTTTGCCCATGCTAGCAAAATACAAATGCGTGTTGTTCGTGGTTTTGGTCCGGAAAGACTTTTCGCAACAAAGTGAAGCAGTTTAAGGTCCTACTCCAGGACCAATCCTTTTTAATTTTTTAAACATCCATTGCAATCGCATGGACCATCGTGATCTGATGATTCATTTAATTGTTTGATCAATGATTGACCTTTCCATTTTTGCCAGTTTTTCTCCCATGTTGCAGTTTCTGCTACTGCATTGACATCAATTCTGGAAATGGCATTTCCAGGAAATTCCGTGTAATTTTCATATTTTTTGAAGCCTAATCCGTCAAAGATTGTTTTGTCAATGACCCTTATCGCTCCTGGGTTTTTATCATAGAAATGCTTTATCTTTCTTTTTGCATTTCCTAAATTGCTTTTTGGCTCCCACGAATTGTGTTCTGCCGTGTATCCTTTCCACTTTACAAGATATTCCATCTTGTTTCTTTTCAACCTAACATCGAGGATTTCTTCTACCTCGTATTCCTTTTCTCCGTCAATCTCCACTGGTGGTGGAGCAGCCATTCTTTGTCCTTTCATAGGTTTGACATAAGGACGTATTCTAGAAACATTCACAACAGGATGAATTTGCTGTGAGAAAGGTAGACTCAATTCTACCGCATTGGACGAAATGATTTTCTTGATTGGATAAGGTCCAATCCATCGTTCTGCCAATTTTCTGGTTGGCCGACCAGATAAGGAGAGATCCTTGGTTGACAACCATACTCGATCCCCTATTTTGTATTCTGGCGCTTCAGAACGTCGTCTGTCTGCATATAGTTTCATGTCATCCTGCGATTTTTTAAGTGCTGCCTGTGCTTCTTCATGAATTCCTTTCATTTTCTGCACAAAGTCAGCCGCAGCTGGATGACTTCCTTCCTTTCTGGGTTCAATACCCATTCTTGGGTGTTTTCCATAGTTTACGAAAAACGGTGTATGTTTTGTGGATGCTTGAATTTTATTATTGTAACTGAATTCAGCAATGGCCAACCATCCCAACCAATCTTCTTGTCAGTGATCTACGAAAATCCTCAGGAATTGTTCCAAATCCTGGTTCATTCGTTCTGTTTGTCCATCCGTTTGTGGATGGAAAGCTGTAGACAAATCCGTAGAAATACCTAACATTGAATTTAATTCTTTCATCATTTGAGCGGCGAATTGTGGACCGCGATCCGAGATTATTGACTCGGGTAGACCATGGAGTTTCCATATATGGTCTCGGAATAAGGTTGCCAGTCCCTGTGCTGACGTTTCTTCGGAGGTTGGGATAAAATGGGCCATTTTAGACATTCTATCACAGACTACCAGAATTGCATTGTATCCGTGCGATTCAGGTAACTTTGTTATAAAGTCTGCTGATATATGAGTCCATGGCTTCGAGGGTGCCGAATTAGGCATTAACTTTCCCGCTGGTGGCTCTGGGAAGTTTTTGCTTCTTTGGCACTTGTCACATCCGGCGACATATTTTTTAACAAATTTAGTGACCCCTGGCCACCAATAATTTCTTGTGACAAGTTCAACTGTCTTCCATTGACCTCCATGTCCTGCAATAGATGTATCGTGATGGAGTCTAACTATCTCCATCCGTAATTTGTCATTTTTTGGAACATAAACCTTTCCTTGCCAGAGGATAAGTCCTTGTTCCATCTGCCATTCTCCTGCATTGAGTCGCCTGACTCCTGCCTTTTTCATAGCTTCAACCGCTTTTATAACTTCTTCATCTTTCTCCTCGGATTTTCGGATTTTATTTAAAATTTCTTTTTCCGATGCATTAACCAACACATGACCTTGTTGGAGTGCTGCGATTCAGAAAAATTCTGGTTTTAACAAGGTGACTTCCTTGTTATCATCTTCTACCCCCTTTTTATGGTCTGGCCTCCTGGACAGAGAATCAGCCTTTCCCATTGTTACTCCTGCTTTATGAATTAATTTAAAATTAAACCTGCTGAGGTATAATGCCCAGCGTGCTTGTCTGCGATTTAACTTTTTTGCATTCATAAAATATTCGAGATTTTTATGGTCCGTCCATATCTCGAATTCTTGCCTTGCTCCTTCTAAATAATGTCTCCAGGCTTCGAGACATCTAATAATGCCCAACATTTCTTTATCGTGGACATCATAATTCCTCTCTGTTTCGTTAAGGGATTTGGAGAGGTAGGCTACCGGTCTCCATTTGTTGTCATCACATTCCATTGATAACACTCCTCCTGTTGCGTAATCAGAGGCATCAGACTCTATTCTGAATTTCTTGTCGGAGTCTGGAGCGACAAGAAGGGGCTGTTCCGTAAATGTTTTTTTTAATTTTTTAAAAGCATTTTCTTCTTCCTCCTTCCATTCCCATGTTTTGTCTTTTCTGACCAGATTATGCAATGGTCGTGCAATTTTAGCGAAGTCTTGGACAAATCTTCTGTAATAATTTGCCAAGCCTAAGAAATGTTGTACATCTTTAACACAGCCAGGTGTAGGCCAGTTAAGGATTGCGTCAACTTTCTTTGGATCCATTTTGATTCCGTCAGGACCAATGATGACCCCTAGGAATTCTACTTCCTGCACATTCCATACACATTTTTCTGGTTTGACATAAAGATCATTTTCTTCCAAACGCCGGAGAACTTCGAGCACTATTTCGCTATGCCCTTTTTCGGTTTTTGTATAAATTAGGATGTCATCAATGTATACAATGACTTTTCCTTCATTTATCATATCCCGAAATATGTCATTCATCATGGCTTGGAAGGTTGCCGGGGAATTGGTAAGCCCAAAATACATTACTACTGGTTCAAAAGAACCTTCTGGTGTAGTAAAGGCGGCCTTCCATTCATCTCCTTCCTTGATCCGTACGTTATTATAACCCCACCTAAGGTCTAACCTGGTGAAGTGTTTTGCTTGTCCTGCTCGATCCACGAGCTCCGATATCAACGGTAGTGGATAGTTATTTTTAACCGTCCATTCGTTTAAATAACGGTAATCCTGTACCATTCTCTTTTTCCCATCTTTTTTCTTTACAAAGAACACCGGCGATGTTTGCGGTGATTTTGAAGGTCTGATGTACCCCTTTTTTAATTGATCATCAACGAAATCCCTGACTTCGCCAAGTTCGTCTGGTGATAAAGGATACACCTTTCCCTTCCTAGGTTGGTAACCTTGTTTGAGATCTATAGCGTGATCCCAAGGTTTCCTAACCAGCATTCTTTCTGACGCAGTTTTTTCGAACAAGTGTATGTACTTGTGATACTGCGATGGTACTAGTTTTTTAGGCTCTGCCTTTTTTAGTTCCCTGATCCATCTAGGATCGGTGGATTTATTTTTTAACGGGAGGAATTCGTATTTCCTTCCTTCCTTGTATAATTTCGGATGTTTCCATTGATTGAGGAAATCCAAATCCGATTCTTCCCTTTCTTTCTGCTCCAACCAATGCGCGAAGTCCAACTCGCGTTCCTTTTCCCAAATGTACATGTTGGACTCCCAATGCTCTGCCGCTTTGGTTTTCTTTTGTCTCTCCATTGTCCACTCTTTTTGTTTATATCCACATGATTGTGGACAACATGTTAACTTTATTTCTCCGGTGATCCAGTTAACGTCCGGATTATGTTTTCGTAACCATGTAGAACCTATGATTACATTAATCTTTCCTAACTCGCAAATTTCAAAGGTTGCTCGTTCTTGATGTCCCTGATAACTCATGATTAGATCAACCTCATGAGTAATCATACCGCCTTCATTGTTAGATCCATCGACGTTTCTAACTTGAATTGGGCGATCCAAAGGGATTAACTTAAAACCTTTGTCAGCAGCGAATTTAGAGTTCATAAACAAACCTGTTGCTCCGGAATCAAGCAACGCGGTTTCTGTTGTTTGGTCGTGTGTGTCTAGAGTTTCTAGACCTATGTCCATTAGTATTTCGTCCTTCTGACCAATAGAACGAACAAGAAATTCTTTTTGTCCCTTTTTAAATATTCTTTTTTCGGTTGAGGACGAATTAAGCACAGGTCTAACCGCCCTGCCGCGCTCCTGTGCTTTGGCACCAGAGACCGCGTCCTGCGGAGTGGTCCCGGAGACTGTTGAAGTCTCTAGGTCCACTATGGTACCTACCGAGTCCGTTTCCGTACCTAAAAGAGAATATCTATTTTGAGAGTTCAGTACGGGACCTACTGACTCTCGTCTTCTTTTAACTCTTCGCCTTTTGCGAAGTATTCCTTCATTTCGTCGAAGGACATGGTTCGGATGTCCAAACCTGAACGGCAATTTCTTGCGATGTGCCCGATTTTTCCACATTTGTAGCAGCGCATCGGGGGGCGCTGTGTTCTGTCGACGTCCATGGCATTCGGATCTTGCGGCCGAGGCGCCGCATTACTACTCGAGGAGGCTCCAGCTCCCGATCGGTTCTGACTCGCTGATCCCGCATTGAATTTCCAGCGGGGTTTGGGCTGGCCAGTTCCTACCGGCTTCGCCGTGTCCGGGCCTTTGGATCCTTCACTCCTCTTAGCGGAGTTACTGTTCCTCGAGGAGTAATATTGCTCCTCAGCTTTTGCTTGCCTCCATTGTCGGTCAAGGCGGACCGATCTTCTGTACCATTCGTCGATGGTCTCCGGTACTTCATCAGCCTCCATTATCCTTTTTCGGAGACCGGCATTCAAACTTCTTTTGAACTCTTCGATAAGAGCTCGTCCCTCGTAACCCGTTCCTTGGGCTACCTTTTTAAATTTCTGCACGTGTTCTTCACACGTGTGTGCGCCCTGTGACATCGTGTGCAACTCTGATATTTTGGATGACTGTTCGTCTGTGTCACCAAAATCCCTTTTGATCTGCTGGAATAATCGTTCCACCGTATCTGGAACCGATTGATGATCTTCGGTGATCAACTCCAATAGATTGTCTTGCCAATCGACTGCGAAACCATCTGACATATATGACAAGACCAACAAGATCTTGTCCTCCTCGTCTGCGTTTGCCATTTTCAGCTGTGGATACAGCCGACAGGCATTAATAAAGTTTGTGACCTCGGACATTTTGCCCGAGAACACTGGTGGCTTGGCGACATCTATTTTTGATCCGCCGGATCCACCTGCTGGTGCGGGAATATTGAATACCGTCCCTTCCGGTATGTTGATAATTGGAGCCGGTGCGGCCGGTGGAGCCAATGCTGCCTGCTGTGCTGCGGCGGCATTGTTGGCTTGGAGCATTTGTAGTTGCTCCTGTAGTTGTTGTATTGTATTTTCCTGATGATTAAGGATTTCCAATAACTGCGTGGATGTCAGATCTTGTTCTGGATCTGCCATCGTAGGGTAAACAGGTGGTGGTGTAAAAGGAGATAGAGATCTTGAGGGCTGTGATGCTGATTGTTACAGTTTCCCTTTGTTCAACCTCTTGTCTCAGTGGACAGTTTCATATCCATCATTTCCCCTTAACTGCGCATCGTACAGCTTGGACGCTATCTCCTTTCATAACTACTTTCACACTTCCTTTCTTAGGTAGTTATCGTTTCATTCCTCTTATAGTTTCCTTTGTTCTCTAATCGTATATAAACCCCATGTACAGTAGAATAACTCTAGTTCCAACTTAGATGAGTTTTGCTCTCAATAACGATCGACTTCAGCACTCTCTTTTCTCATCGTTCTCTAAAGACCTTCGTCATCATTTGACTTAGTGTCTAGACCCTTGTCCAGTGGCTGGGAGCGGACCGAGACTCTGCTTGTCACTGTTGACTTAGAACGAACCACAACGAGGGCATCGTCTGTAACACAAGTTGGAACTCAGGAACCGCTCAGTGCATCGTCACTAGCCAGACATCATTGATACCAGAAACTCCCAGATCAGACCCCCCGAACGACTCTGTTCATTATAGACAGAAGTACTACCTTAATCGAAGAGAAGTCTACTTTTCTACAACACACAAGGTCTGGTGCTACGTTTCAGGAACAAAGAGAAAGAACCTACCGGTCTCAGACGAACTCTTCGAAGGAGAATACCAGGAAGGAGACCCCAACAAAGAATTACCAGGAGAAATTTGGATTCACTGGGGTATAACGAAGTAAACGAGGAAAACAATCAGTTATTCCTAGCCCCAAACACCGAACCTGAACTTACTTGGTGGCACAAGTTTCAAGTCAATGAAGAACTCGGAGATTTCACCTTCCTTGCATTAGAAGAGGAGACACTAGCCAAGTGGAACGAATACAAAGAACAACAACAGATCGAGATAGATCTAGCCTTTGGGGACGAATCGAAACAAGGAGAAAGCTCGAAACAGGGCACAGAATCGAAACACGAACCCAGAACACAGGACCCGAGACCTGAAACACCAAAACCGAAACAGAAGGACATGTCAAATGACAAGGAAGAGGGCCCCGAAAGGAATAAAGGGAATCTCCATTAAGGAATTCAAAGGACAGCGCTCTAAGGTGAAACATTTCATCAACACATTTGATGATGTATTCGATCTAGATGAAGGGCGCTTCGAAACATCGAAAAAGCGAATCAAGTACGTTCTCCTTCACCTAGGGGAAGAACTAGACGATTGGAAAGCCAATCTTCGAGGAGAATTGGAAGCAGCAGAGGCGACCAAAGGAAAATCAGCAGAAAGCGCATATACACTTTCTTGGGAAAACTACCCCAGCTTCAGGTGACGATTCTTGAGCGACTGGGGAGAATCTGACAGCGCAGCCAGGACCCTGAATGATCTAGATAAAGTCAAAGTGGGCGGAGATATCGACATCCCTGCCTATATTCAGAAGTTCCGATCGCTCATACACTCCACCGGAATCACAGGGTTCATGGCGCAGCGCATCTACTTCTGTAAAGGACTCCCTACATCAGTAGCAGCAAAGATCATCGAAAACCCTGCAGTTGTCAGCATGGAAACAGCTTATAACACTGCAGAACGCCTGCACAATGCTTGGGAGACCATGAAATTAATGAACCGACCATCTGGATCAGGAGACACAAAAGGACGTTTCAAATTTAACCGAAACACGAAACCCTCCGCATCTGGATCAAGGGGAATTAATGCTGTGAGCACAGGACGTCTTTCAGATGCCCAAAAGGAGGAATACCGAAAGACTGGCAAGTGTTTCAGATGTGGAACACAGGGGCACATATCCAGGGACTGCCCAAACAAGGGGAATACCCAAACATCGTCCTACAAGTCCTCCTCCCCACAGAATCGCTCAATTAGAGCAATAGAGGAAACGACCTCGAACGAATCTGCTGCCCAACGCATCAGGGCATTATTGAAAGATCTTCCAGATGAAGAACGCGAAAATACCCTCCAGGAGCTTGAATCCGAGGGTTTTTAAGAAGGAGACGCCAGAAAGCAGTTGACGCCTCCAGTACCATTGAACAGTTAGCACTCGACTCTGTAATTGTAAATTCAAATAATAACAAACGAATTTCCATTACTGTGCAAACAACCCCATAAACCCGCTGAAATATCTGCTCTCATTGATTGTGGAGCAGAAGGAAACTTCATTGACGAATGCATATCAAAAGATCTACCTAAGGAACCCTTAAAACAACCAATTAGAGTCAAGAACGCCGACGGAACAATCAATCAGAACGGACTAATCACTCATCGCACTTGTCTCACCTACTCTATTGAAGGGAAGACGTATAACAACTGGTTATGGATCACCAACTTAGGCGATCAAGCGATAATCTTTGGAATACCATGGTTAGAACAACATAATCCTACAATTGATTGGCGAAAGAAAACCCTCCAAATGGACGATGATTCAGAAGACACCAAACCTATTTGGCGCATGGCATTAGACAACCAACAATGGGGAGAAGATGAATATTGGATCAGGGTAAAAACATCGGCATCGCAGGCACTTGAACACCAAGCAAAAAGAGACAAAGCGCCTATAGTTCTACCTTCCGAATACACGCCTTGGCACACCACTTTCGAAAAGAAAGCGTCAGAGCGTTTTCCATCTTCTCGCCCATGGGATCATGTGATCGAACTCAAAACAGGATTCACGCCAAAAGTCAACAAAATCTACCCGTTATCACTAAAGGAACAGTCAACCCTCGATGAATGGATTAAGGAACAACTCGATAAAGGATACATTCGACCGTCTAAATCACCACAAGCGTCGCCATTTTTCTTTGTTTCTAAAAAGGAAAGCGGCGCACTTTGACCTTGCCAGGATTACCAATACCTGAATGAATGGACGATTAAGAATGCCTACCCATTACCTTTAGTCTCCGATTTAATGACGAAACTGGAAGGCACAAATTACTTTACCAAACTTGATCTGCGCTGGGGATACAACAACGTCCGAATCAAAGAAGGTGACGAATGGAAAGCAGCATTCATAACCAATCGAGGATTGTATGAACCAACAGTCATGTTCTTTGGTCTTTGCAATTCCCCATCAACGTTCCAAATGATGATGAACGAGTACTTCCAGGATATGATAAATGAAGGATGGCTCATTATTTATATGGATGACATCTTGATCTGCGCAAAAACGAAAGAAGAAATGCGAGAGCATACGGAACGCGTTTTGAACCGCCTACAGGAAAATGACTTATTCTTGAAACTCGAGAAATGCAAATTTTGCGTTCAAGAAGTTGAATTTCTTGGCATGATCATTACACCCGGACATATTCAAATGGATCCCTGTTAAACTTGCAGGAATTCGTGACTGGCCGACACCAACAACGGTTAAACAAGTCAGATCCTTCCTTGGATTCAGAAACTTCTATCGGAGATTTATTGGCAACTTCGCCGCCACAGCAAAACCGTTGACAGATCTAACAAAGAAAGGTTTACTCTTTAATTGGACGACCACTTGTCAAATAGCGTTGAGGAGCTCAAAACAAGTTCTCCTCCATGCCGTTTTATGCATGCCCGACCCCACTCAACCATTCATTCTCCAGACAGATGCCTCGAACAAAGCTACTGGAGCAGTGCTTAAACAAGCAGATACAACCGGGACGCTTCACCCATGTGGATTTATTTCGCATGCCTTGACGCTTACAGAACAGAATTACCAGATTTACGATCGAGAACTACTAGCAATAATTAAAGGACTACAGGCATGGCGGCACTTACTTCATGGGTCGCCACATCCTATAATAGTACATTGCGATCACAAAAATCTCCTATTCTATCGGTCACCCCAACGATTAACTCCTTGACAAGCACGATGGTCCATGATGCTTTCGGAATTTGAATTGAAAATCGAACATGTACCTGGCACCAAGATGTTCGAAGCAGATGCTCTATCTCGCCGACCTGATCATATGAAAGGCGAGGATGCTCAAGACGATGTGACAATGTTACCAGACAACAAGTTCATTCGTCTCATCGCCACAGATCTCGCCAAGAAATAAGGATGGCTACATCACTTGACAGCTTTGGACGTACAATCATTGAAGTAATCGAAACAAAACTCATACCGCCGCCACCACCTAATAATCTTAAAATCCAAAACTCCAAGGGACTGGGCGTTTGTTGATGGAAATATCGATATATCGATTATGATTGTTTATTCATTTATTATGATTTTTTTCGGATAAATTGAACTCACAAAAAAACACTCAGGACTACAGATCGTCACGTACAGTTCAATGAATCGCTCACCTCTGGACACCCAGGACGTTTGCATATCGACACCCTTCTGACCTTGGAACTTCTCCACGCGACTTACTGGTGGCCAAGGAATGTATAGACATGTCAAAGAATGGATTCACAGGTTTTCGCCGCCACTTGCCAACAGATGAAAGTGCAAATCACTCATCTAAAAACACCGTGCCTCTTTCTCCACCTATGGATCCA